>JAYEVH010000533.1:0-266179 GCA_036346255.1 Ampelocalamus luodianensis | reverse complement strand
TGTTGATGGAGTTGAAAGGAACACAGAAACATGCAATAATTATACAATGTTACTTATGTTAGTAAACAACACCGTGGATGTCATTCGCATATTATTAGTAGACATTACAAGAGTTGTAAGTGAATACGATTCATAAATCCACCTAGCAACATATTGTCTTACTTTATGGAGTATTTCTTTCCAAATAAGCGGCACCTAATTGCTTGTTATTTGTAGTTCTTTGGAGCCCAATGTTCTAGGATCAATAGGCATTGCAAACTTATCCATAGGCCCCAACTTTCGACGCCCCAGGATCCTACATCTTCAAGTTCAAGATCTTCATCACTATCATCGTGTGGCATCCTCATCAATGATAACTTCATTTCTAACTTCTTGTTCTTTTTCTTTCCTTGTCTTTCTCTTAAGTTGTGCCTCCTCAATTGATTTGATGCACTTCTCTTGATCTTCCTTTGTGGACAAAAGGGCATTTAGCAACATTGCCCCTAATGTGAGCAATATGTTTGCTTTATCCTACTACACTCCTCAGGAAACAATTTTATTGCACAACTTGCACTTTATTTTATCCATATTATTTGGATCAATCAACACTCCATACTCCCACCCTATATCTTCGGATTTCCTTTTAAGGGTATCAAGTCAGTCACCTCCACCAGTGGCCGATTTAACTGATGACATTCTACAATTCATGATGAACAATTGTTTACAAACTTATAAATTGTAAGTTACAATCATAATATCTACAATCCTACTTATAATTGAGTAATTGACTAATGAAGTGTCACACACTACTACAATACTACTACTAAATATGAAGACTACTAATAAATCACACATTTAGTACTAGTACTCATCGCTAAACCCTAAACTACTACTAAACTACTCACGACTAGCTACTTACTCTGATCTACAATCGTTAGAGATATATATGTATATGTGTTTATTCCCCATTGTTATAAGGGGTTCTTTGCATGTTCACC
Organism: Ampelocalamus luodianensis; assembly: GCA_036346255.1. NCBI lineage: Eukaryota > Viridiplantae > Streptophyta > Magnoliopsida > Poales > Poaceae > Ampelocalamus > Ampelocalamus luodianensis. Next base: position 265,202 of record JAYEVH010000533.1, on the reverse strand, counting down.
ACATGTACTTGTGTATATAATCGCCTTGGCCCCATATTGAATAATACAATGCGCTATTCATAACATGGTATCGAGACGAACCTAGGGTTTGCTTGTCGCTTGTCCTCCCACGTGGCGTCCTTCTCCGACTGTGCTGGGCCTCCGCCTCGACCTCAGATCATCACGCCGCTCGGGCCTCAGCCGATCGCGCGCCGTTCGTCGCCGTAAACTCGGACGCCGCGCGCCGGATTCTCCGAGCCGAAGGCCCCGGATCCGGGCGAACTTGTTCTCCGGCCGGATCGGCGCGGCCTCAACGCGCCTTCGCTCCGCTGCCTCATCTCCCGCCGCCGCCATCCGCACCAGGATCGCGCTGCTCAACCCGCGACTCCGCCCGCGCGAGCCTGCATCTCCGTCGCCGCCACTCGCCGCACGAGCTACCCGGCCGCCGTCGGCCGCCGGTTTCCATCGCCGCGCAGGGCACGTCCCGCGCCGCCAAAGCCTTTGCTCAACGCCGCCGCTGCAGCCCTTGCTCAACGCCGCACACAAGAGGCGAGGCGCCGCCATCGTAGCTCTCCATCGCCGCGAGGACGCCACTGCCTTCAGCCGCTTTCGCTTGCCGCCAGCATCGACGGAACCTAGTTCCCCGTCAGCCTTGCCTTTAACCCGAGCGCGTTTGTAGCCGCCGAGCGCGTTGAAAACCGCGTGGTTCTAACTTGCGCCAGCGCAGCGCCCGCGCGAACGCCGTTAGATTCGATCGTGCGCGCCGTCGGGCCAGCGCTACCAATGGGCAATTTCCGCTTCTCATTGCCGGTGATCTTCGATGGTGTTAACTACACCGATTTCGTGTTCACATGGCATCACATGCGTGGTCGCCGTCGCCGGGCGCCCTGGCGATGTTACAAGTCCGCTTTGCTCTACACTGACGACGAGTTTACGCGCTGCGTTGCGTTCTTAACAAACCGGCAAGGTACCGCCTGAGACCGCTTTGCCGATGATGAGGCTATCTCTGCCGCCGAGAGCTCACGGACTTCTAAGGATCGCACGGCCTTACACTCAATGGTACGACGACAGACGCCGGCCACGCCTTTATCGCGATCCCAGATTTCGGCCTCGATTCTCGAGGTTGTGGGACTTCATCGCCTCGGGATGTGGACTCATCTTCGCTGGGCCACGCATGAGCTCTCCTGTGATGCTCTCTACCGTCCGTGGTCCGCCGAGCGCTCTCTTCAGCAGGTGATGCTCTCGTTGACGCACGCCGCTGAGCTCTGCCGCCCGGGCGTCTACCGACTCTCTTCGCACCTGGCCGCCGCCAAGCTCGCTGGGTCTTTGCCTAGCTATACGTCTTGCCGACTGAGTTTCAGCCGATCGAAGTTCCTTACTGCCGCTCCGAAGTTCGAAAGTACGCACGCTCAAATTTTTGCACGCCACCATCGCGGTCACTCTCCTGGAGGCTCTTACCGAGATAAATGCGGAGAGACTGCGCTGAGTGGTCGTGACACGCTCACACACTCCCGGTGCGCGCCCAGCACCGCTACTACACGGACGGCTTCACACGCCACGCTTCGCCTCCACCAGTCGCCATACAGTGCGTGGCGGCCGCCCATCCGCCGCGGTGAGTGCGCCCCTGCGCTTCCACTGCAATAAGGTCGGCCACATTGAGTCCCGATGCTAGAAGAAGCGGCGGCATCTTTCGCCGTTCTTCTACTAACTTACCGGCATCGGTGCTTCTAACATCGACGTCGCTGCATCGATTTCTTATTGCTTTCACCAGCAGGCAAGAGATAGCCGACTGACGCTGCTTGCAGCGTGTTCTCCTCGATGGGTCCTGGTCTCGCATCGACTCTTCGCACCTTGGTGAAACCACCTACACCGCGATCGTACTCTCGTGGATTCTTGATTACGGAGCATCTTTCACATGACTCGATCATATAATCTGTCTATTCATTACCTTTATTCTCACAGCCGGTTGATTCTCCACTGCACTGCACATGGTACATCTCTTTCTCTGCTCGTGAGGCCCCTTAACAACTCATCTTTTAATGTTCCTTACGTTGCTTATGTTCCTCGCCTTAATATGCGACTTCTTCACGGCGTGACATCGATCTTGGTTGTCGAGTCATTCTCGACTACGACTCTTGTTGTGTTCAGGACCGCCGCGACGAGCTCACGGTTGGTTCTCGCCCTCGGCGCCTTGACTTCCGCAACGCCTCAGGAGCTAACCGCTTCACCTTCCTTCCGCCGCTCTGGTTGCGCTTGATCTCTCTAACCACGCCACTTCGCTACCACTCTTTTCGCAGCGGGCATCACCGTCTTGGTCATCTCGTGTGGATCTCGCCTCGCCGTCTTTGGTTACGTCGCGGGTCTTAGGAGTGCATCTGCCTCAGAGATGTGTCTTTAGATTGTCGAGTACGTGAGATTAGGTAAATGATTCAGCTTTCTTATCCTCATAGTGTGTTAGTGTCTCGAGCGTCCTTTTGATCTTGTTCATTCGAGATGTTTGGGGTCCAGCTCCTCCGTTCAGAAAGGGTCATCGATATTATATTATTTTATAGATGATTTTTCTCGCCACATTTGGATATATTTTATGTCTTCTGTGAGTGAGGTCTTATCTATCTATAAACAATTTGCCACTATGGTTCATACACGCTTCACCCCTATTCGTGTCTTTAATGCGACTACCGGTAGCGAGTACCTCTCTCGTTACTGCGCGCAGCTTCCTTATCGAGCAGGTACTCTCGCTCGATCCGCCCCGGTGCTCATGCTTAGAATGGTGTCGCCGGCGCCAAGCATCGCCATCTCCTTGAGACACCTGGGTATCGATGATTGTCGGCTCTATTCCACCTCACTTTTGGGCCGAGGTCGTTTCACCTTGCCACCCATCTAGATTAACATCCATCCTCTTCTCGCTTCTTCGCGGTGCGATTCTGTGAGCGCCTTTGTGGTCTTCTTCCACTACTCTGCCCTTCGGCCGTCTGCTTGCGGCTGCTATGTTCTCCTCGCCCCTCGAGAACGTACCAAACCATCGCTCGACCGTTGAGTGTGTCTTTTTGGGATCTGATCAGCTGAGCACAAAGGATATCAGTCTTTGGGATCCTGCTGGTCGACGGACGCGATTTCTCGGGATGTGACTTTCGACGGTCTCGTCCTTCTACCCATGTCCTACCTCTCCTTCGCCCGGCTTTCTCTGCGGAGTCTCTGTCCTTTTGACCTTCCGGATACACCTATATCTGCTTGCCTCATCCGCCCTGGCCCCACCGAGTCTCCACATATTCCTCATGTGGCCTCTCCGCCATTGTCGCTTTGCTGCCCCTCCTGCGGCTCCTCAGGCTCCTCCCACTACACTCGCCTACACTCGTCGACCAGCGTATTGAGGATCTTTCAGATGAGCCATCTTGTCCTGATGTTCTATCTTCTCCTGATGATCCATCTTCCCCTGACGGGTTGTCTTCTCGCTACGCTCTCCGCGATCGCCAGTCGATTCGGCCTCCCGCCTGCTTTTTGGTTTTTCCGTGCGGCTACTCTTGAGCTGTCTCCTGCTCCGGGATGCTTTTGTTACTCATCCCGAGTGGCAGCATGCTATGCCTCGAGCGTCATGGTACTTGGGATCTTGTTCCTTTTCCATCTCACTCGTCCCATCACGTGTAAGTGGGTCTATAAGATTAAGACTTCGCTCTGATTAGCTCTCTGAGCGCTATAAGGCGCGCCTTGTTGCTCGCGGGCTTTCAAAGAGAGCATGGTCGTGACTACTGACGAGACTTTTGCCCGCGGGCTCACATGACCACCGCCCACTCTTCTTGCGGTGGCGCTTGTTCGCCATCGGTCCTGCTTTCTACACCTTGATGTCAAGAATGTCTTTCTTAATGGCGAGTTGCGTGAGGAGGTTTACGCTTCCGCCACCGCGGGTGATTCTGCTCCCAGGGTATGGTCCGCTGCCTCTCGCTGCGTTACGCTTTATGGCCTTAAGCAAGCCCTCGTGCTTGGTTTGGAGCGCCTCCTGTGTGATTATGCACGGCCGTTTTTCAGCTAGTGATCATGATCTGCGCTCTTTGTCCACACTTCGCCGTGGTCTGGACTCTTCTTCTCTCGTATGTTGATGATATGATCATTACGGAGATGATTCTCGAGTACATTGCCTTTGTCCAGAGCTCGTCTTAGTGAGCGGCTTTCTTATGTCGGATCTTGGTCCTCTTCGTTTACATCCTTGGGATTGAGGTTACTTCCACCCGCATGGTTTCTTTATGTCCCAAGAGTATATTCGAGGATCTTCTTGATCGCCGCCTCATCGGACAACAGATCGTTGAGACTCCCATGGGCTCAATGTTCTGTCAAACCCTCCGATGGCGAGCCTCTTCTCGATCCGACTTCGCTATACGCCATCTTGTTGGGAGTCTTGTCTATCTTGTCTTTACTGCCCGTCGAATATCACTTATTCACCCACATTCCGATCGGGCCAGACTGCTCCCACCGGGTCCACTACAACCACCTTCTTCGAGTTACTGCGATACTTCGTTGGATTATCTCTGCCGCCTTTTCTTTCCAAACTCGGCTTCGTTCACTTCAAAGCTTATTCTGATGCTACTTGGGCGTGGATCCTCCGATCGGCGGGTCTATCTCTCAAGCATCGTTTTTCTTAGTGGTTCTCTCATTGCCCGAAGACGAAGAAAGTGATCGCATGTCCCGCTCGAGCGCAGAGGGCCGAGTTACGCGCTATGGCTCTCTCGACAAAGAAGATTACTTGGCTCGGTGGTTACTTGAGGATTTTGGTGTTTGTCACTACACCGACTCTCTCTTGTCCGACAAGATGCAGTGCTATCAGATGTGCGTGACCACTGTGAAGCATGAGCTTACCAAGCATATTGGTGTTGATGCTTCCTTCATGGGTCTTGTGTGCATGATCGGTGATTGCTCTCCAAGATGTGCCTTCCGATTTCAGGGAGAAGGATTTCTTCACGAAGGCTCAGACTCGAGCACAAGATGGTTTCTACTCTCTCCAAACTCAGTGTTGTTGATCCACCATGAGTTGAGGGGGGGTCGTTAGAGATATATATGTATATGTGTTATTCCCATTGTTATAAGGGGTTCTTTGCATATTCACCACATGTACTTGTGTATATATCTCGCCTATTGGCCCCATATTGAATACAAGCGCTATTCATAACATACACTACTACTAAACTACTAAGTACTCATTGCTAAAGTGCTAAACAACCTAAACTACTACTAAACTACTCCTACTCGGCACCACTACTACTAAGCTACTACTACTCGTAGCCACTACTACTAACTACTCTACTACTACTCGGCCAACGGCGGCCACTACTACTAAACTACTCTACTACTACTCGGCTGCAGGCTCACGGCACAAAGCGTCATGCGCGTGGCGGCACGCACGACGTGGGAGGCGGAGGCGCAAGAGGCGAGGGCGAGAGAGGCGCGAGAGAGGCGAGGCGAGAGGCGAGGGAGGCGGTGACACAGGGGCGACTGGAGGGTTGAGACGCGACGCGGCGATGGGAGCGCGGAGGAGGCGCGGCGGCGACGGAGCCGGGAGAGCCAGCGGCAATGACGGAGAAGCAGAAGAGGCGGGCGCGCGCGACCGCGGCGGAGCAGCGAGCGAGCACGATAGATTTCCTTCCCGCTTACTAGTCTATTGTTTTCTTCCGCGCGCTTCCCGCTCTCGTTTTTCTTCCTCACGCGCCAACCTCGCGAATCCGCCTGGCGCGTCAGATCGCGTCGGGCGCCAGATCCGCCCGCCTCTCACACCGCCGGACCGCTGGCGCGCACGGGCGCCAATCCGCCACGGCTCCAACTAGGCGCTCGACCGCCTCAACTCCGTGCGCCAAGTCGCTGGCGTGCCCTTGCGCCCAGCGCCTGGCGCCGCTTAGGCGCCTAGCGCTTACCTAGGGATCACGCTTCACCCGCGAGCTTGTCCTCTGCACCTGGAGGCCCCTTCACCGAAGCTTGGTCGCTCCTCATCGATCTACGCTGCAACGCTGAGGCCTCGCTCCTGCCTCGGACGTCGCGCCTCGTGTAGCCTTCCGTCGTCGCGCGCTGCCGTTCGCCATTCGACCGCGTCGCCGCGCCTCGGGGTCGCCATTGACACATCGTCGCCGAATCCATCGCCGCTCCGGGAGGACCATCGCCATCAGGGACTCGGGGAACCTAGTTCCCGCCCGACGCTGGTCGTAGCTTCGTGAAGCGGGCTAGGCTTTAAGCCGCCTGCTCACGCAATGTAAAAAGAAAAGAAAAAGGAGCGTCGTTCTAACCATTTGCGCTCGTCCCTGTGTCGCTGATGACTTTGTTGCCTTGGTCGCCGCGCCATCGGCGCCGCTACCAATGGGCACCGTTTCTCTCCGCCATTGGGTGATCTTGATGGTGTTAATTACACCAAATTAGTATCTCACATGCGTGGTCTTCGTCTACAGGGCGTCTCTCTGGCGATGTCACTGCATGCCTTGCTATTCTCTCAGACCGAGACCTCGCTGTTGCCTTGCCTCGACGGTGACAAAGTGCCTTGAGGCCGGGTCTTCTTGATGATGAGGTGCCTCCTGCCTGGGAGACCACGGATTCCTACAAGGAGGATAGGCGGCCTTCACTCGATGAGTACGATAATGATGCTCGAAACTTCTCGCTCTTCATCGCCGATATCAACCTCAGTTTTCTTACGGGTTGTGGGACTCCCTTCGCTTTCAGAGATGTGGACTCCGCCGTGGCTACGAGCCCTGGGTGATGCCCTCAGACTGTCCGTGGTCCCCGAGAGCACTCTCTTCAGCAGTGGTGATGCTACCGTTGGCGCTTTACGCTCGAGTTACATTGTCCGCGTCAGTGGACTCTCTCATAACTTCTTGGCCGTCGCTCTGTCCGTCTTTGCTGGTTGTCTGTGACCCGACAGAGTTTCAGCGGAGTCTCTGAGTTCCTTACTCGCCTTTGTCTGAAGTTCGGCAGGCGCGCTGGCTCTTGCGCCACCCTCGTGTCACTCTTGGAAGCTCTTGCAGAGATGCGCGCGGAGGAGACTACTTTGAGTGGTCTTTGATCGATGCCACTCCTGCGTGCTCGCGCTTTCGTCCGCTGCTCACTTGCCTCCCGATGGGCGCCACAGGTGGTGGTGGCGCCCTCCATGCAGGTGGCGTCCTCATTGCTCCTCTCTGCGACAAGGTCGGCCACATTGAGTCCCGGTGCTATAAGAGGAGCGGCATCTTTCACGTTTGTTCTTCTGCGCACGGTGCTTCTACATTGACGTGCATCGACTCCTTGCCAGTTTGTCTCGAGCAGAGATAGCCGGACTTTGGCGCTTTGCTTGCGCCCAGGTTCTCCTCGGCAGGGTTACTCAGGGTTACGCTACCGACTCTTGGTAGCGATAAACCACCTACCTACGAGTCAGGTACCTCCAGTGGATTCTTGATTACGGAGCATCTTTTCACATGACTCACGATCTTTCCTCTGTCTTTATTACACCTCTTGATTCTCCTATCGGTATTCTTATTCTTGATGGTACATCTCTTCTGTCTTTGGTGAGATCTCTTAGCAACTCATCTTTTCATGTTCCATACATTTGCTCATGTTCCTCGCACTTACCATCTGACTTCTTTCTGTGTGGCGATTCTGACCTTGGTTATCGGGTCATTCTGACTCGACTTTTGTTGTGTTCGGGACCGCCACACGAGGCTCGGTTGGTTCGACCCTCGGCGCTTGACTCACGGCGTCTCAGGGAGCTTGGCCGCTTCACCTTCCTTCCGCGCCCCATCGCGCCGGTCTCTCGCTCCGCTACTCCGTCTACCGACTCTTTCCAGGCGGTGGCATCACCCGTCTTGGCCATGTGTGGATCTCGTCTGTCGTTCTTAGTTAGTCGTGGTCTTACGGTGCGTAATGCAGGCGTGTCTTTAGATTGTCGGTGTAAGTTAGGTAAGCAGATTCACTTCCTTATCCTCATAGTGAGTCCGTGTCTCGGCAGCCCTTTGATCTTGTTCATTCGGATGTTCAGGTCCGCTCTTCGTTTCAAAGGGTTATCGATATTATATCATATTTATAGATGATTTCTCTTGCCACACTTGGATATATTTCATGTATTCTCGTAGTGAGGCCTTGTCTATCTATAAACAATTTGCCACTATGGTTCACACACGCTTCTCCTCTCCTATTCGTGTCTTCGTGGTGACTTTCTTTGGCGAGTACCTCTCGTTACACTGTAGCTTCCTTCTTTGGCGGTACTCGCTTCGCTTCTCTTGTCCTGTGGTCATGCTCGAATGGTGTCGCCGAGCGCAAGCATCGTCACCTCCTTGAGACGGCTCGTGCATTGATGATTACGCCTCTATTCCACATCACTTTTGGGCCGAGGTCTGTTTCCATTGCCACTATCTCTCTTCGCTCTTGGTGCGATCCGTTGGCGTCTCGTGGTCTTCTTCCGACTACTCGCCTTCGTCGCTTGGTTGCGTTTACTCGTTCTCTCGCCCCGAGAACGTACAAATCGATCGCTTAGTCTGTGAGTGTGTCTTTACGGGATCTGACGTCGAGCACAAGGGCTATCGGTGTTGGGATCTGTTGGTCGACGGATGTAGATTTCTGGGATGTGACTTTCGACGAGTCGCGTCCCTTCTACCCACGTCTGCCTCTCCTTCGGCTTCCTCTGTAAGTCTCTGTCCTTTTGACCTTTCCAGATACACCTATATCATGTCCTTGCCTCGTCCATCCACCCCCCTAAGTCTCTACATATTCCTCCTGTGGCCTCTTCACCGTTGTCGCCGCCTGCTTTGCCTCCTGCGGCTCCTCCCACTACAACCCCTTCTTACCCTCTCTTCTACACTCGTTGACCCGTCATCGAGGATCTTCCGGATGAGCCAACTTCTCCGATGCTCTATCTTCCTGATGGTCATCTTCTCCCACGCTCTCGCGATCACCAGATTGATTGGCCCTGCCGCTTTGGTTTTATTGGTGCAGCTACTCGTGAACCTGTCTCCTACCGGGATGCTGTTACTCACCCTGAGTAGCAGCATGCCATGGCTAAGGAGATTGCTGCTCTCGAGCGTACTAGTACTTGGGATCTTGTTCCTTTTCCATCTCACTCTTGTCCCATCACGTGTAAGTGGGTCTATAAGATTAAGACTCGCTCTGATGGCTCTCTTGAGCGCTATAAGGTGCGTCTTGTTGCTCGTGGCTTCCAGCAGGAGCATGGTCTACATACATCCGCCACCTGGATATTTTGTTCCTGAGGGCATGGTCTGTCGCCTTCGTTGCTCTCTCTATAGCCTTAAACAAGCCCCTCGTGCTTGGTTTGAGCGCTTCTCCACTGTGGTCACCAAGTTCTTTGGCTTTTCACTAGTGATCATGATTCTCGCGCTTTTGTCCACACTTCGTCTCGTGGTTGGACTCTTCTTCTTCGTATGTTGATGATATGATTATTCACAGAGATGATTACAGTACACCGCCTTTGTCAAGGCTCGTCTTGTGAGCGGTTCCTTATGTCGGATCTCGGTCCTCTTCGTTACTTCCTTGGGATTGAGGTTACTTCCACTTCAGATGGTTTCTTTATGTCCCAAGAGAAGTATATTCAGATCTTCTTGATTGTGCCTCTTTCATCGATCGTCTTCGTTGAGACTCCCATGGATCTCAATGTTCACCACGACCCTCGATGGCGAGTCTCTTTACGATCAGGCTACGCTATCGTCATCTTGTTGGGAGTCTTGTCTATCTTGTCATTACTCGTCAGGATATCACTTATCCAATCCACATTCTGAGTCAGTTCGTCTCTGCTCCCACTCAGGTCCACTACAGTCACCTTCTTCGAGTTCGCGATACCTTGGTGGGACTATCTATCACCGTCTCTTCTTTCCACGCTCCAGCTCGTTACAGCTTCAGGCTTATTCGGATGCTACTTGGGCGAGCGATCCCTCTGATCGCCGGTCTATCTCTGCTTACTGTGTTTTTCTTAGTGGTTCTCTTATTGCACGGAAGGCGAAGAAATGCAGTGCGCAGTGTCCTGTTCGAGTCTGAGAGGTGAGTTGCGAGCTATGACTCTCTTGACAGCAGAGATTACTTGGCTACGGTGGTTACTTGAGGATTTTAGTGTTTTTGTCACTACATCGACTCATCTCTTGTCGAACGAAGACAGTGCTATCGGTGTGCGTGACCACTGTGAAGCATGAGCTCACCAAGCATATTGGTGTTGATGCTTCCTTCATGAGGTCTTGTGTGCATGATCAGGTGATTGCTCTTCAGTATGTGCCTTCAGAGCTTCAGATAGCGGATTTCTTCACGAAGGCCAAGACTGAGCACAGCACGGCTTCTACCTCTCCAAACTCGGTGTTGCTTTGATCCACCATGAGTTTGAGGGTGTTGAGATATATGTATAGTGTGTTATGTTAGAATATGACTCTTGTATATGGTTTCCTTTATCCGTATATGACAACCTCCCTTTGTACTCCCTATATATATTGCCCATTGGGCCTCTTGAATAGATTAACACATTATTCATAACATAGTATCAGAGCTAGACTCTAACCTAGCTCTCCTTCCGCTTCATTGCCGCGCGCTCGCGTGTTCTCGGTGCGTCCGACGCCGAGCACCACCGCGCCGAGCCGAGGCCTTCCCGCCGCAGATCCGCCGCGTCCCCACCGATTCGCCGGCCGAGCCTCCCGCGCCTCTGCCGTGAGCCCGCCGTCGTCGCCGCCGCTTTGTCCGCCGAGGCAGCGTGGTTGTCGCCCGCCGCTTGATCGGGAATCCGACGCGAGCGCCGCAGCCGCTTCGTTGGTGGACCGACGCGCCGCCGGCACTCGTTGGTCGCGACGCGGCGGCCGCCGCCGCGCGCCGCGCTCGCTTCAAAGCGGGCTGCTGCTGCGCCGGCCGGATCACGTCGCGTGAGGGCGCCGCCAGAGTCGGCCGTCGCCGAGCACACACTTCGCCGGTCGTTGCCGCGCTCAAGCAGGCGGCGGGGAACCCTAGTTCCCCGCGCGCATCGAGTGCGTCGGTTACAAGGCCTTCGGCCTTCTAGTGTGAGCGCCCGGCCGGTAATAAAAAAAGAAAAAAAGAAAAACTGATCTAACCGCCGCCGTCCGCCCGCCGTTAGACTTCGTTGCCCGCCTTGGTCGCCGCGCGCGTCCGGTAGCCGTCTGTTAGACCGTCGCCTTGGTCGCCGCGCCGCCCAAATGCCCGCCATCGATGGCTTGCTCCATCCATTGCGCGATCCCATTCTCGAGAACAAAGCTTCATGGGACGAACTACGGTTGTGGTCTTCACTCATGGAGATCACGCTTGATGGTCTCCGCTCTGGGACATGTCACGAGTGCTCGACCTTGTCCGCCGCGCCATTCAGCCTCCTCCCAGCAGGCCTGCCTATACGCACCTCCCACGAGAAGATGAGGTTGCCAAGAAGGAGGCGGATGCGTATTCTTTGCTGCCGATGTCTGCGATGAGGCCTTCGGTATGCCATAGACGTTTTTGCGCGTGGTGTGCACGTGAGGCCCGTATTCGAGCCATCACGGTGGTCGGCGTCGGCGACTCCATCCACCGATATATTGTTGGTCTACGTGCCACTGTCCGATGCGGGAGTACTTGCGTGGCGATACACAGAGCGGCGTTGCTCGGGCTTCTTTCGCTTGGCGTGAGTTGAGACGCCGCTAGAGGACTCCTCCGTCGACGACTTCTTCGAGCCTTGGCGCCTCTGGCGCCCGGCTAAACGGCCGCTTCTCCGCTCGCCAGAGTGTCATAAAGTGCGAAGGCGGATCATGATCTTCTTCGCCTTTATGATTTCGTCTCGTCGCTCGCCCGAGTTTGAGCTCGTCGAGCTCAATACAGGCGCCGCTTCGCACCGAAGCGATCATCGAGGCTCTTTCGACGCGTCAGGCCGAGAGCTTGGCCGCGGGTTAGCGGCGACGCTTTGTTCGGTGTGCTTGCTACCCTTTCTTCTTCGACTACACCGACGGTTTCTGCGTCGACTACAGTTTCTCCTCAGGTGTCTGTCTCTGCTCCTGCCTTTGCACCAACTGGGGTTCAGTGCAATTATTGCAAGAACTTCAAGCACGACTATCAGCGTTGTGCGGTGCGAAAAACGAACAAGGCGTGTGTGTTGGGCGATCCAAGAGGCGGAGGCCCTTCGGCGACGGAGGACGAACGAGACTTCAGACCTTCGGGCGAGGTGACTGCATTGGCGATTACGCAAGGCTCTACTTCAAGAAATCTCTCTCACTCGGCGAGGTTCTGCGGTCTAGCTCGACGCTCTCCAAGTACTTCTTGGGTTACGGATTACGGTGCTTCTTTCCACATGACACCGGACTCCACAACTCTCACGTCGATCGGACCTCTGTTTTCCTATCTCTGCTCGAGACGGTGGCGGTACTCCTTTGTCCGCCGATTGTCGAGGCATTCTTTGTCCATCGATTTTTCTATTCCAGTGCTTCTCATGTTCTGACTTACCATGTAGCTTCTCTCGATGGGTCACTTCACCGATCTCGTCAGTAGGTTGGTTTTGACTCTCACACTGCTTTGTTCAGACCGGCGCATGCGGACGGATTTGGGACCGGCCGACGCCGTGGGATCGTCGGGCCTCTATATCCTGATCGCCTCCACCTTCCGTCCACTTGATTGCTCTCATACTCTACGACTATTTCCACCGCCACCGCCACCACCTCACGGTTTTTGCGCGAGTGGTATCACCGCTTAGGTCACTTGTGTGGGTCCGTCTTTCTTCATTAGTTCGTAGGGTGTTCTTGGGCGTATTCGCTGACACGACCATGTTTTGTCGGGGTTAAGTCGGGCAGCGCTCTGACTTCCTTATCATTCTAGTGACTCCTTGTCTTCTCGTCCTTTTGACTTAGTTCATTCGGATGTATGGGGACCTGCGTCTATTATCTCTAAAGGCGGGCATAAACTTTATGTGATCTTCATTGATGATTATTCCCGCTTTACATGGATTTTTCCCATGTCTAATCGTGGTTAGTTTCTTGCGATCTATCGTAGCTTTGCAACGATGGTTCGTACTCAGTTTGATTCACCCATCCGTACTTTTTCACGTGATTCGCCGCGAGTAATCGCTCGCCCTTTTAGGCGCTTTCTTTCTCGAAGCGAGGCACTCTTTACCAGTCTTCTTGTCCTGGTGCACATGCTCAGAATGGGGTTGCTGAGCGCAAACATCGTCATTTGATTGAGACTGCCCGCACTCTTCTCCTTGCCTCTCACGTTCCACCACAGTTCTGGGCTGAGGCTGTTTCTACGGCTGCATATCTCATCAATATGTAGCCTTCCACTGCTCTTAAGGGTGTTAGTCCTATAGAGCGCCTCTACTCGAGCCCCAAAGACACTCACCTCGTGTTTTTGGTTGTACTTGTTTTGTTCTTGCATACCCTCGTAGCGTACTAAACTATCGGCCCGATCGGTTGAGTGTGTGTTTTTGGTTATAGTTCGAGCATAAGGGTTATCGCTGCTGGATCCTTCCTTTCGACGGATCGGTGGTTTCACAAGACGTTGTCTTTGACGAATCTCGACCTTTCTTCTATCGAGTCGGCTCCTCCTGCTTCCACCGCTGAGTCGATTTCGTGGTTGTCTCTTCGACTCTTCACCCATTTCTCCACTATCACGCCTTTCCTAGTCTGCCCCCAGTGGTTCCTTCAGCATTTCGCCTCCGCGCTGCCTCTGCAACACCGCCTCTTGTTCCCGCACCACCACCGTCTCGTTTCTCACGGTATTCACTACTCGCACGCCCTTGTCCTTACTAGTCTCCTCTCACGGTATCTTGCCGACACCCACATCCGATCCTCCCGATGATGCTCCTCGTTACGCCCTTCGTGGATCGACATCCTTCAACCTCTGATCGTCTTGGATTTGCTCGGATAGCTCATGCTCTCTCGCATCGCGAGCCTAGTTCTTATCATGAGGCTCCTCATCATTCGAGTGGCGGCTCGCTATGCGAGGAGCTTGATGCTCTTCGACGTCGGAGACTTGGGATATTGTATCGACACTGTGCATGCTCGTCCGATCACGTGCAAGTGGGTGTACAAGATTAAGACCGATGCCCGATGGTACTATCGAAGCGCTACAAGGCTCGTCTTGTGGCTCGCGACTTTCAGCAGAGTACGATCGTGACTACGACGAGACTTTTGCCCCGCGTCCCATATGACCACCGCTCGCACTCTTGTTGCGGTTGCTTCGTTCGCGGTGGTCTATCTCGACTGATGTTAAGAATGCATTTCTTAATGGTGTTTTGCATGAGGAGGTCTACATGCGGCCACCACCGGTATTACATGCTCACGATGGGCATGTCATGCTGCTTCGCCGTGCTCTTTATGGCCTCAAACAGGCTCCTCGTGCTGGTTTTGCGCGTTTACCTCGTTGATTACTCGCCTGCCGGTTTCACCGTCGGTTCCCTACGATCCTGCTCTTTTTGTCCATATCTCATCTCGGGTAGGACATCGCTTCTTCAGTATGTTGATGACATGCTCATCATCGTGATGATTCCTCTTTCATCACATATGTGAAGAAGCACCTCGATGAGCAATTTTGATGATGATCTTGGTTCTCTTACATACTTCCTTGGGATTGAGGTCTCTTCATGCACGAGGGCTACTACCTCTCCCCAGAGGTATGTCTAGGATCTTCTTGACCGTGCAGTCTGATCGACACTCGCACCACGAGACTCCCATATGGAGCTATCCTCCACTTCGTGTCATCGATGGCGATCCTCTTAAGGATCCTACCGATATCGTCATCTTGTTGGGAGTTTGGTGTACCTTGTGAGCACTCGTCCCGATATTGCTTATGATGTTCATATCTTGAGTCGATTCATGGCTCGCCCTACCCATCTTCACTACAATCACCTTCTTCGTGTTCTTCGCTACTTGCGCGGACCATCTCTCGTCGCTTGTTTTTCCCTAGCTCCACCTCACTACTGACCAGCGCGCATCTGATGCGACTGGCTAGTGATCCTTCCGATCGTCGTTCTCTTCTCGCTATCGTGTTTTTTCTTGGCTCTCCTCGATTGCCTAGAAGACTAAGCAGCGATCTGCAGCTTCCGCTCGAGTGCAGAGGTGAGTTGAGAGCTATGGCAACAGTGATGAGAGATTACTTGGTTGAGGTGGCTACTTGCAGATTTTGGAGTGCCTATGATGGGACCTCGACGACTTTTGTCCGACAAGACAGTGCGATCGGTGATGCGGGACCCAGTGAAGCATGAGCTCACCAAGCACATTGGTGTGGATGCTTCATACACTCGCCACAGTGCGGGAGGAGTACATGCTTTACGATTTGTGCCATCGAGTTACAAAGTTGTCGACTCTTTACGAAGCCACGACTAGGGCACAACATTTGTATTTCTCTCCAAACTCGGTGTGTGTGATCCACCATGAGTTTGAGGGGGGGGGGGGTGTTAGAATAGGACTCTTGTATATGGTTTCCTTATCTGTATATGACAACCCCCCTTTGTACTCCCTATATATATTGCCCATTGGGCCTCTTGAATAGATTAACACATTATTCATAACATGTTATTCCCTATTGTTATGAGGGGTTATTTGTATATTCACCACCTGTACTCTGTGTATATATACTAACCCTTTGGCCTCCTGAGAATACAAGTTGCTATTCCTAACAAGATTAATGTCATTCCACACAAGGCGAAAATAAGAATAAACGACTAATTTGATTAATAAATAACGGTTATGACCTTATGGTCGAGTTTACACTTATTAAGCCGCACATGGCTGACATTAAATAAAGAAACGGCAGTGGAACGGAAACAACTCCAGCAGGAACCCATCAACTTGCTACAGACAATCGACTGAGATTAAGATCTAGCGATCACCCTCGTAAAACTCCTCGAAAGCAGGCGAAGACTCCTCTACTTTAGCTGAATGATTGTAGTAAGAATGAGTACACCGAGTACTCAACAAGTTGTACCACAGAATGCAATTATAGATGATGGCTTATTCCGAAGGAAAAGACTTCTATAGTTATTTTGCAAAAAGCGACATTTGCAATTGAATACAAATAATAGATTGAAAACGTAATTTAAAACGAATAAACAATAATAGTTTAACCAGTATTTTCACAAAGACCACAAAGCCTAATCAATTTTCTTTCTAAAGGAAATTCCGAAAATATTGCATCAGCATGACGCCAGCAATGAATTTCGGAATTAAAAGAAAATTCAAAAATAGGGAATAGAAGCTAACAGGTGGGACCTTTGATCTATGGACCGTGTTCATGGTTTTGGCTCATCGATCTATGGCTCACTGCTTGCATGGAACAATGGACTGACATGTGAGGTCCATATGTCAGTGGGTGGGTCTACCGTGGGCCTTCATCTCCTCTAGTGGACGAAGGAGCTGCGACGAGCGGACAAGCCAAGGGGTGATGACAGAGCTGCGACGACTTGGTCTGCCTCTGAGAGGCAATGATGAAGGACGACGGAGCTGCGACAACTTGGTCTGCCTCCGAGGGGCAAGGACGAAGGCCGGCGGCGCGGTGCGACTGGATCTAGAGCTCTAGAGTCACGCATGAGCGGTGAGCCCTTGACTGCCCTCCCTCACTCACTCTCTCTATCTCTTTGCCACTGTCTCTGACAGCCGGGCCCCAACGTCCCTCCTCCCAAGTCGCCCGACTTGCCGTCGCCTGGTCAACTAGTCGATGGGCAAGTCGACGACTAGTCGACCAGTCGCCTGACTTACCGACGCAAGTTGAGTCGCCACCTCCAGTCGGCACTTCTCCAACAACTTGTCGACTAGTCGTCGACGACTTGATAAGCATGGAATGGGCTGCGCGTGGGATTGGGCCGGTAGAATTGGGCTGGGCTGAGAGAAATGGGTCGGGGAAAAATAGGATTTCAGCCTGTGTATTTTAGAAATACTAGAAAATCCAATTGACAAATTAAAAATAGCAAATGAACTCAGAAAAATTCCATAAAAATCTGGAAAATATTTTCTAGCACAAAGAACTCAAATAAAATAGTTTTGGATTTAATTGATGTTCAGATTAGTCATATTAAATTGTTTTGACTTTAAAAGTCCCATTTAAGGTTTATTGAATTCAAATAATTTGGTGAAAATTTCCAAGGAACTAAACTACTCAAAAAGATTTTGAAACTCAGAAAATTGGGGCGTTACATTATGCTGAGCTTTCTAGAGTTTAACAGCAGATACTTTTGAACAACACTTTTTAAGAAGTTTTTATATGCTAGAATGCAAGCTCAAGTTGTCCATTTGACAGGAAATCTCATAGTTCTAGTTTACTGCTTTTCAGTAGTAGATTCTCAAACTCATATCTTATTTATTTATTCCAGACTTCCAAGGTTTTGAAGGAGTTCCATCAAATTTAGCAGCTATTGCTACTTTGGCTTCCTCTGTTGACTACACAACGTCCAATTCATCACTGAAGATGTTTCTCCCCCTTGTGAGTTAAAGCTAATTGGCAGCTTGAGAAATATGCTTATTAATGTTCAATTTTGAAGTTGTCATCGATAACTATAGGCTAATGAGTTTGTTTTTCAGGTTCACCCTGCACAAGCTCTTAATGTTCCTGCTGTTCCATTGGGTACATTATTAGCAGCAGCATATCCCTGGGCATCTGGTCCACCATATCTTTTTTCCTGGCTTAATCCTCAAATATCTGCTCAGGACATGATGCATCCGGAGTTGTTGTCCAAGCTTGTTTTTAACAACTTTTGTAAGTACAGATTTTCATAACATACTGCATTGTCTACATGTGATGCTATCTGCATATAGGATTTCTTCTCAACATAGTTCTTTCATAACACATTGCATTGTCTACATGTCATGCTATCCAAATACATGATTTCTGCTCTCCAGAATTCCTTCATAACACACTGCACTGTCAACATTTCGTCTTACCTAAATATGGGATGTCTGCTCTCCAACATTGAAACAAACTGCGTTCTATTTTACGAGTTGTTTCAGTAAATTTCTACTATTTCTGATAGTTATTATGGGATGTATATCTGTGATTGTTGTCGATGGGGGTGGATATGTTCATAGAAGTTGTTATCATATAATTTGCAGGTACAGTGCCTGCAAAGGTTGTCTTGCAACTTACCACCGCTTTCCGGGAAGGCGGGCTATGCAACAGAACTGGGAATTTCTCATATAAGGATCATTTGCGAGAGTGTCAAACTCCAGTCCTGGCACTGGCTGGAGATAAGGATCTCATCTGCCCTCCAGAAGCTGTTTATGGTAGGGCTTGTACATGGCTTCTGTTGTCTGCTAGCTCAATTGCTTATAAGCGAATTGCTAATTTCATTTTGGTCTTGTACTCTGATCTGGCAGAAACTGTCAAACTCATTCCTCAGCGCATGGTTAACTATAGAGTGTTCGGAAATCCAGAAGGTCCGCATTATGCACACTACGACTTGGTTGGAGGCCGGCTGGTACGTATTCCCTGTCTCTTCACATCCAATTGAATCTGCTCATACTCATGTCACTTAATAATGCATGTTGTCTCTCCTACAGGCAACGGATGAAGTTTACCCGTGTATCATAGAGTTCCTTTCTCACCATGACCGGTTGTTGATTTAATTATAAAGCTCCAATTGAAGTATAATACTGAATCACTGATGCAACATAATGTTCATCTCAGAAGGTTTTAAGTTGAGCTGAACAACAAACTTTTCCAAGGTCTGTATCTGAAGCAAAAATTAGGTTATTTACACATCTCGTAGGATGTATTCCTGTAAACAAGTGTAGCATGTGTCGGGGCGTCTCTTGTTATGCGGAAGCTAGAAATACATCTGTAAATTACATCTACACCCAGAAAAAACTGAGGTCAAAGAAATTGTATCCTGGACCTCACTTATTGTTGTTTCTGTATCCATTTTCGAAATCAAAGTTGGGATAGACATGTAATTATGTAACATTGGCTGTATTTATGTTGTACGATTCTACTGTATCATTCAGGAAATAATTGAACGAACATCCCTTGTGCATGCGATTAACACAATCTGTGAGATGGCACCCAGCACCCTGATATGTACGCTAGTACATACCTTGTCATTATTCATCTGTGATACTCTAATGAGCAAGCAAAGCATTGTCCAATATCCATCTCAGCTACCTATTGCAGTGCCCTTTGATGCAAAGCACATTGCTAAGGAAGCGGATCCTCTCCATCACACTGACATACATTAGATCCAAGGAAGCGGATCCTCTCCATCACACTGACATACATTAGATCCTTATCTCTGTCGTCCGATCTAAAGCGAAAGGTCTAGTGGATCTTAAATGAAAGGTCTAGCTCAAGCGCTGCAGTATCCAAAAACAGTAAAATTGCTACGGTGTATTTTGTTGCAGTAGAGTTTTGTTTGCACAGACTGAAAATCGTTGTTCAAACAGTGATCAGCTGCGTTCAAACAACAGATGATCCGGATACACCGCTAATACTTTATGCTCTCCCAGGGAAGGGGCCCACCTCAGACGGCACATATATAACTAAAGATAAGGTTACCCCTTACAATAATTGTGCTTAGGCTTTTGTCTCTGCTCTGTTGCCCAAGAATGATGCTGCCCAGCCACAAAGCTTGGAGAGTGTCATGCATGATGGGCATCGAGATCCTAGTTGCCTGATGGCCTACACAAAAGGAAGCAACGTGAATTTGTCCTGTCATGTGGGATGTCCAGCTCACGCTGGCTGTTGCAATCATAAGGAACATTATGCGAATGATGGATTTGTGTCGCCCCAGATGGCACGTTCTTACCGTACTTGAGGAATTAGTCTATTCCAAAGTAAATTTTTGAGATGGAAGTGAATTTAGGGTACTGCACCACTGTGTCTCTCTCTGCCTTTCAAGAGACTAGGAAGATCACCCGTGCCCTTCGGCGGCGCGGGAACGGACGCGCAGGCCCGCATGGCTATGTGGGCCAACGGACGTGCGTGGCGCTGTTCGGCCGAAGGCCCACCGGACGCACGGCGAAGCGACTGAGGCCCCTTCGCACGAAGCGCAGCGGCTCGATTAGGCGGACACGAGCGTGCGCGCAGAGCGATCTGAGGTGCGCGCTTCTCGAGTGACGTGTCCCGCGCGAGGGCTCGGCGTTTCCTAGGGAATTAAATTAGGTAATACTAGATGCGTCACCAGAGAGAGATAGTACCGGTGACTTTGGGGAAATTCGGGGCGTTGGATTCAAAACGGACAACCTAGATGTAGTGCTACAGTTAGTCACTACAGTGCTGAGCCGTGCACCTCTGCCTTTTCTTCCTCTTACATGTGTATCTTAGATTATATTACAAGTTCACAAAATATATTTGAAAGACTGGTTTGCTAAATTCCTTGCATTTTTTGTGTGATGCTATGCAAGACAAAACACAAACATCAGTTTTTCAAATATATTTCGTGAACTTGTTTTCTAATTGTGTATTAATAAAAAGAAGAAATTACAAGAAAACAAAGTGAAAAAGGAGAAGTACAAAAGAACAGGATTAGTTAGACTGTCTGGCCAGTTTTGAATTGCAGGGAAGTATTCCTTTTGATCTATGGGAAACCACGGCAAACTCAAGTCTGAAGATCCTTTTCCAGTTGTCCATTGTTGGATCAATGCGGTCAAACACCATACAATTTCGCACCGTCCAGATGCTCCAGCGGGCTAAAATGGTAATTTTGATATTTTCAAGTCCTCAAGCTTCTAAGACTGAGAGACGTGGGGGCAAATGTAAGTACAACATTCTTGAGCAAAAGGGTATTTGTGAGTATAAGCTAGAGACCTGTTTGAGGAGCCTAGCATCCTATGGAAGCCCATCTTTTTTGGGAATTACTATATAACTTTTGAAAGTTTTTTGAAACCAAAACTGCCACTTTTCTGTTCGTTAGATATGCTATAAGATTCGTGTTGTTGATATGTTGTAAGAAAAAAAAAATCATAATAGTTGAATTTTCATTCGTTCGATATGCTTTGAGATTTGCACTTTTCCCATCTGATAAATTGGGTCCGAATTTATCATGAATTTTTATTCAGAATATAACGGGTTCACCACATTGCCGTATTTTATTGGTATATAATTTATTTTTTGTCTTTGTTTTTGCTCGACCTCTCAAAGTACATGTGAAGAATATAACATGTTCATCATATTACCGTATTTTGTTGGTATATAACTTTTTTATCTTTGTTTTTGCTCAATCTTTCAAAGTACATGTGAGATTTTGAATCATGTAATGGAAATATGAGTTATTAAGATTTTTAAGAATAATTACAATGACCAAGAATTAAAATTACACAAATAATTTATCATAATTTATGTATAATAGAGTTGTAAATGAACTTTCAGAATGTGGCAGTTTTTTACAGAGAAAACAACTGAATTCTGTATAGACAGACCCATCTTTTTTATAAGAAGCCGATGCAAAGAGGTGCGGTTTCTCGGTACAAATAGTGCGATTTCTCGGTGCAGATAGGTCTTAAGTTTTTCTTAGAAACTCAAGAGCCACATCCTATTTGAATAGGACGAGCCCATTGAAGCTCCTCGAGGGTCTGTTTGGAATGCACGAAACAAAAGAACATACAAGTATAATGTTATATCCTTTGAAATCCTACATGGACTCAAAAAAATAAAAAAACTTCAAAAAGAACTGTTTGGATGCTAAACAGAAAATTACCGAAGTTCAAGACAACACGAGAAGAATAACCTATTCCATATTTCTATTGGAATCCCAAAGGAACCTGCAGGGGGAGTTTGGAGCAGTTCCTTTGTTCCTGACACATTTATAGCAAACTTTTCATGTGGGGATTTAGGCCTATTTAGATCGTTGGAAATTTTGTTTTCCAGAACACAACGAGAGTTAAGCTGTTTCATGTGAATACTGCTAAACTCAATACATTCCCAGTAGACTCGTGGTCCGTCGAAATCCCTCCATTTTTCTTTCGTACCAAACGGTGCCTGGAATCGGGGAATCGTCGAAACGACTGTATGCACAGTTCATTAGGGTTTGTTTTGAAAAAGGTGCGGTTGGGCTTGGTTGCGAGCTGGTCCAACCTTCTCGAAAGCCCATCCATCTGCTGCTGTTTCCTTGTTCCTTCCTTCTTTCTGGCTGATGGTTCACTCCCCAGCCACTCCCACTCCGCGCAGTTCCATATCTATCAGCGGCGCGCGATAATGCGATCTGCGCGCAACTCCGGCTCCGGCGGATAGATATATCAAGATTCCAGGTGCGTATTCGCAAAGATTGCCCCAAGAGCAAGCTCTCCCTCTCCTAATTTCCTTTTCTTTTTATGTTTTTTTTATTTAAAAAAATTTGTAGAAGATTAACGTGCAAATTGCTTTTGTGTGTGTGTGTTCTTGGTCTTTCCTGGCAGAATACGAGGAGGCACCGATCTGTGGCGGTTCGCGGCGCGAGCTCGAGGAGCCGTTGGTATCTCACCGCTGAGCCAATAAACCTGTTGGTTCTTGATTTCTTTTATGTTACTTTTTTTTTTCATTTTTGTTGCTTCCTGTGAAATTTATGGGATTAGCTCTTCTTGCACTCTTTGTCATGGAAAATTTTGATGAATTTTTAGTGCTCTGTTTGGTTTCTGTGGTAAAGACTGCCACTTTTTCAGGACTACTGGGGTTTTCTATTGGGGGGTAGTTTTCTACTTCAATATGTTGGGGGTTTTACCTTTAGATTTTTCTACTTGTTATTTACTTCTGGTTTAGGTTTGTTATTTACTCTTTTTTGGACTTGTGACGTGGGGTGGTCAACGCCAGATATCTTGTAGTTCGCGTCAGTAAGCAAGTAATATCCGTAATTTGTACTTTGGTGATTCGCCTAATCCTGGGTTCAAAATATCATATGACTCGTGTCATTGAACCAATCCTGTGCCCTTGCTTTGATTGTTCATACGTGAGTAGTAGTATCAATCCATTTGACAAATGCCAAACGGAATAAAGATGATGAGACCTTACTGTTTCAGAAGAGGGAAAATTTTAATCGGCCATGCACATCATGAAATCAATAAAGAATTTGCAGGTTAAGTGGCAATGAGGTGGCTGGTTCAGTTTAGAGGTTGACTGTTTATCGCAATAGGTTAGTTAGCTTTGTAGCTTGGTTTAGACTGAAATGGATGTGTGAATTGCCGGCTATGTCGAAGATTTTGCTGCTCGTACATTTTGGTCAACTTCTCAGAACTTCTAGCCTTTGTGGGTGAGAGATTTCACAACAGTTCTAATTATTATAATCCTAAAGCTTCTATCATGTTCTTGTTTTGTTCAAACTTCTCAAATAATGTGCTCTCTTCCAAGTTGTAGGAGTTAGTATTTTTCGTGGATCCACACCAACCCCTTTATTCCAACCTGTATGTAGCATACTTTTCTGAAGGGATGAAAGTAGTTAAAACTAGGTTATAGAGCAAGGCTTGAACCATGTAAAAGGTGTTGCCTCTTACCACTACTTGGAGACAAAGTCCTCTATTTTAGTTCTACGTAACTGAACATGGACATCGGATTTGAGGACTTTTGCCAAAAAAAAAAAAAAATCCATTTTTTGGTGTATTTTCTATGAATAGATTGGATGAGTTCTACAGCTCCCATTTTTTTTTTCCTGAAACCGCAATGTTGTTGAACTGATTTTTGATTGCTACTAACATGTAGCTTTCATTTAAAAAAACATTTAGTATAATATATGCCCAAATTCAAAGAGCTTCTATCTTATAGGTGTTGTATGCTTTATAGAACCAACATTTTGTATGCTTGTTGAAGACTGATAATATATTATTTCAGCCTACAATGAGATATTTGATTGTTTTCTTTCTGTTTCTTTGTCATGTTCCTAAAACAGCTGAATTACATCCACCACCTTCATGGTAGTTACAATTTTTTTCTTGCTGATTATGAATTCCTTTCTATTTGTTTATAGGGGAGAATGGCTGATATCCAGTTAGGATGCCACACTATAAGGTCCCATGGCACCAAAGTGGCAAGACTCCACATGTATGACTGGATAATACTTGTCTTTCTCGCTGTTGTTGATGGAGTGTTAAACATAATTGAGCCTTTTCACCGCTTTGTCGGACGTGACATGATGACTGACTTGAGTTATCCCCTAAAGGGCAACACAGTTCCATTTTGGGCTGTTCCAGTATGTTCTGGCTATGACACTTGAAGTTTTCTTATGACTTAATCTTTTGAGTTACTTGTGTGTTATGCATAATGTGTCTCTGAGGCATGTAATTGTTTCTTGATTTACAGCTGATTGCAATTGTGCTGCCCTGGGTTGTCTTTGGTGGAATTTACTTCAAAAGGAAAAATGTCTATGATTTACACCATGGCATACTGGGTATTTGGTACTCTCATTAGTAATTATGTTGATACTTTTCAAAGGGACAACTTCAGTTCATGCTTAACTGAAAAATTTGTACAGGGATTCTATATTCGGTGCTTATAACTGCTGTGATTACTGATGCAATTAAGGATGGTGTTGGTCGCCCTCGCCCAGATTTCTTCTGGCGTTGTTTCCCTGATGGAAAAGCTGTAAAATCCTTTGCCTAATGCCAAGTTTTTTCTCCTTACACAAGTTCATTCATATTGACATGTTCTGAGTTCAAACTTTAAGCCTACTGTGGTATATGAGGAAGTCATTTAATCATTTTTTTTCAGAATTATGATAATGTCACCACTGATGTCATATGCCATGGAGAAAAGAGTGTCATCAAGGAAGGTCACAAGAGCTTTCCAAGCGGGCATTCTTCATGTAAGAAATAAAATATGTTGGTACTTTATGTCTGATGTGCTCCTTGTGGTTAGTTTGACAAGTTGAAATGTAAATAAGTTGTTCATCTATCTCACAATGCAGTTATGTCATAAGTTTCTGAATTTTGACATTGTTTGTGATTGCTTGAGTACATGAGACGCATATTCTTCTGATCCTTTCTGTACATGAGAGACATTCCTGATCCTTTCTACTCTCCTTCGGTTCATTTCAGCCCATGTTTATGTTTTATCTTCTACTACATTAATCGATATTACTAATAGTTATAAGAATTCAGAGAGTTGTTCTTGTCAGAGAAACAAATTCAAAGTTTATTAATGAAATTGAAATATCAAATCTGCCATCTAACTAGGAGTTATTTATTCTGTATATTACATACTTTTCAGTTTATTTGCCACATTCTCCTTGTCCTTAGCCACTTGGTCAATGTATGCCATTCTTTTTTTTAGAAAAAGTAACACATGGATATTGCAACATACGGTAATAAGAAAAGATATAAAACATCAGCAATACAATAAAACAGAGTAAGCGTTAGGAAGCACCAAAGCAATGTTCAATGATTTTGTTGCAGCGCTGAAGAAGTACTTTCACACGAATACCTCTAGCTTTGAATATGCTGCAGGACCTATATCTGTATTTCTCCTTTGATTTGAGATTATCCTTGTTAGAATGAACACGTGATCTATTCCATTGGGCCAAAGGCCAAATATAGTTACATGTCTAGATAAATATACAAAGAACACTCTATACAACGTAACATATACCAAGAGCCATATACATGTACCCTCCCCCCCTCAAACTCATGGTGGATCAACAACACTGAGTTCTGAGTTTGGAGAGGTAGAAGCTGTGTTGTGCTGAGTTTGGGTTTGTGCTTTGGTGAAGAAATCGGCTAACTGAAACTCCGAAGGCGCATACCGAAGAGCAATAACTTGGTCCTGCAGCCTCGATCTCATGTATGAAGCATCTACTCCAATGTGCTCAGTGAGCTCATGATTCACGGGATCTCGAGCAATGCTAATTGAGCCAGTACTGTCTGATAAGAGAGAAGTCAGTGCAGAGGCTGAAACACCGAAATCCTCAAGTAGCCACCGAAGCCAAATGATCTCAGCTATCAATGCCGCCATGGCTCGCAACTCAGCCTCAGCATTCGAACGGGAAACAACAATCTGCTTCTTGGTTTTCCAAGTAACCAGAGAGGAGCCAAGGTAAACACAATAGGTAGAAAGAGTCCGGCGATCAGAATGATCGCTAGCCAGTCGCATCGAGTACGTCTGCCGTGCATAGAAGTGAGCGAGAAAGAAAAGGCGACGACTAATGGTCCCACAAAGATATCACAGAACACAAAGAAGGTGACTATAGTGGAGCTGAGTGGGAGCAGAAATGAGTTGACTCAAAATGTGAATAGGGTGAGAAATATCAGGTCAAGTGATCCCAAGTTAGACAAAGCTTTCGACAAGATGGCGATAGCGAGTGGGATCCTCAAGAGGCTCCCCATCAGTGGACCGAAGGTGAACACTAAGCTCCATAGGAGTGTCCACCGTGCGCTGATCAGTGAGACAAGCGTGAGCAAGGATATTCTGAATGTACCTCTCCTGGGAGAGGTAGTAGCCCTTAGGCGTAGAAGTGACCTTAATTCCAAGGAAGTAGCGAAAAGGACCTAAATAAGACATTAAGAACAGCTCACTAAGATACTCCTTCACAAAATCGATGTATTGAGAGTCATCCCAAGTAATGATCATATCATCCACATAGAGAAGGAGCGTCTGACCCCGAGGAGAGGTGTGTACAAAGAGGGTAGGGTCATGATCACTGACGGAGAAGCCGACAACAGTGACAATAGAGGAGAAACGGTCAAACCAAGCTCGAGGGTCTTGCTTGAGCTCATAGAGAGAATGACAAAGGCGACAAACCATATCGTTAGAGACAGAATATTCGAGGGGCAGCTGCATGTAGACCTCACACAACTCACCATTGAGAAAAGCATTCTTGACGTCTAACTGAGAGATGGGTCACTGTCGAACAGATGCCACAGCAAGGAGAGTGCGAATAGTGGTCATGTGGGCGACAGGAGCGAATGTCTCATTGTAGTCACGATCATGTTCCTGCTGAAAACTACGTGCCACAAAACGAACCTTGTAGCGCTCAATTAAGATCCCAAGTGCTAGTACGCTCCAAAGCAGTAATCTCCTCAAACATCGCGAGCTGCCACTCAAGGTGAGCAGTAGCCTCATGGTAGGTCGTAGGGTCAGAGAGAGCAGCGGCTGCAAAGTCGTAGCGCTCAGGGGGCCTGACAGTGCGACGATCACAAAGATCGTATTTGGGAGAAGGCGGAGTAGGATCCAGCAAGGACGGAGAAGTAGAGCTGGGAACAGGGCCCAGCAAAGACGGAGGTTCAACTGGAGGAGTAGGCCGAGGACGACGAGAGTAGTGCAGGGGAAAAGTTGGAATCTCAACAAAAGAGTTGAAAGGAAACTTCGGCGGAGAGGGAACAGGTGGAGCCAGAGGAGAGGGAGGCGAAGGTGAAATAGAAGTGGAAAGTTGAGGATTAGGAAAAGTCAGAAAGGATATCGACTCAACAAGAGAATCTAAGCTGACAGTAGGGGAACGAGGGTAGTAAGGTTGGGACTCCTCGAAGGTGACATCCCGAGAGATCCTTCTCCAACGGGCAACATGGTCGTAGCAATGATAATCCTTATGCTCAAGACTGTAGCCAAGAAAAAACAGTCAATTGAGTGAGCAGTTAACTTGGTGCGCTCACGAGGTGGAAGAAGGACGAAGCAGATACAACCCGACCGTAAAGACACTCGACAGGAGTAGAGCCCTGAAGAGCAGTGGAAGGTTGCTTGTTGATGAGTAAAGCAGTAGTGGAGATAGACCTAACCCAGAGTGAGGTGGAACAGAAGAGGCAAGCATGAGAGCGCGAGCTGTCTCAAGCATGTGACGATGTTTACGCTTAGAGACATCGTTCTGAGCATGAGCACCGGGGCAAGAATATTGGGAAGAGAACCTTGCTCAGCGAGAAAGCAACGCAAGACAGCAGATAGGTACTCCCTAGCAGAGTCAACACGAAACACACGAATGGCTGAATCAAACCGAGTACGAACCATGGTGACAAACATTTGGTAAATAAAGAGAAGCTGACTGCGAGAGAACATGAAGTTGATCTAAGTATGACGAGAATAATCATCAATAAAGATCACATAGTATCGATGACTCCCTTCCAAGACGAAGGGGGGCGGACCCAAACGTCAGAGTGAATAAGATCAAAAGGACGAGCATAAATAGAATCATTGGAGGGATAGGGGAGCTATAGCTGTTTACCAAGCTTGTAACCCATATAAGGTAAAAAAGTGTCACCAGACCACAACCTACTAGAGGCAAATTGTTCGGTGTTAGGTTCTTATTATGCATCAAGCTGGACGAATGATTTACATAGTATCAGCTGACTACACTTTCCATATCATTTTACCATCTTAAATATGAAATGGTTGCCATGAGGATTGAGGAGTGCCTGCCCAACTGATCTGGAGCTTTACATATCTGACAACATGCACTTTTAGATCAGTTTTCCTACATCTACGACGATGTGTTCGTTCCTAAGGATTTCCTCTAATCGTTTCTTTTGGATCCTTGCTGTTTGGTTTAGTGGTTGCTTCAGGTAAGATAGCTGGGCGTTGTTTGAAATAGCGCTCTGCAATCTAATATATTCCTTGTAACTATGGAGAAAAGCTGCAAAGAAAGCTCACAAAGTGGAGTGGTTGGCAAAATATAGGTTGTCAAATTGTATATTCAATTTCTTATAGTATGCATCACCATATGAGCATTTCGTTCACTATATGGCTTTGAGAATCTCTATTTGGTTGCCCTATTGGCCAATTGGCCAAAATATGTAATCTTTCCCTATGGTTTTGGCAGATAATCTGATGTATCTGTTTCGGTTCTCTCTCACCTATTGCAGGGTCTTTTGCTGGTCTAGGTTTTCTCGCATGGTACTTAGCGGGCAAACTTAGAGCTTTTGATCGCAAAGGCCATATTGCAAAACTGTGCTTAGTATTTCTGCCTCTACTTGTTGCATCACTTGTGGCAGTCTCTCGAGTTGATGATTACTGGCATCATTGGCAGGACGTATTTGCAGGCGGCACCATAGGTTTGCTATTTTGATATCTTTCTGTAGCAACTATTTAGAACATCTTCATTCTCTGAAAGTGTACATGGATATTTTGTCATTCTTCTTTCCCTTTTTCAGGTCTTACGGTTGCTTCGTTTTGTTATCTGCAGTTTTTCCCATATCCTTTTGATGCTGATGGTACCTTTCCCTCCTATATATTGATGATATTTTGGACCTTGGTCGATACATTTTACAAAGTGTTACTGTTCCTTTGCATTTGCAGCTGTATGGCCTCATGCATACTTTCAACAGCTAGCTGAAACACACAGTAACGGTAATGCAAACTCATACAACATGGGACCAACAGAGATTGAACCTGCCGCTGAGGGCCATGGCGCCATTGCCCTGAGAGACACCAGCCCTATCTTAGACTCAATGGAGTCTGGCAGGAGATTGTGAAACATGTGATGGCTAGTATCTCAGAGGTGCTAATTCTTGTCTTTCTGAGTTTGAATTCTGGCAACGTGACTAGTTGTGCGTTTGTTTGATGTACACGGTGAAAGTAAAGAGCTGATAGAGTTGTGTCTACCACCTTGCTATGATTGTCACCACTCTTGTAACTGGGCAACTGGCCTTTATATCCTGAGTCCCTGACATAACTTGTGGGTGTGCTGTAAATTACACAGTTGAAGTTTGTATTTTCTATGATATCGTGAATATGTTTGTTTGTGGACTGTAATGGTTTACTAATTTTTTGCTTAAAGTTTCCCTATGGTTGCGTTGAAAATTTTCATATTTGCTAATGGATGTTTGACTACTGCATTTAGCGCTTGTGCAATTCAGACAGATTGACTTTTGGGATCCAGCATGTCAGTTTCAGTTGCTCCAATGATATTATGAGACCAGATTTTTTTGTTCTGTTGAAGCATGATAATAAATAATAGTAATGTACCATAATTTTCAACCAGTTGATGTTTTCAGTAGCAGGTCAGCGTGTAAAATTGAGTATAGCATATCAGGATTAGGTAACTGAATTTGTACCTCACTCCTTGGTATTTCTTCTGTTGAACAATGTTTGTTGGAGTCGTCATTTAGAATTAACAGGTGTGTTGATTGTTGTGGAAGAACTTCCATTTTGGATGCTGTATGATCATGAGTCATGAGTCATGACAATGATCTAGGGTAGGCTGATAGAGAACAAACAATATAATTAGGTTAATACATGTAATTTTGTTAATCCTGCCTTGTTCAGTTGTGCTATTCATAAGGTGAATATAGCATAATCTTGTACTCGCACTATGTACTTGCATTAACAAACTTCAGAGTTGGATAAAAACAAAATCAAGCTAGGATTGCGAGATGAAAATTTTAGAAGTTGCAAGTTGCAACACATGTATAAAAGAACAAGTGAGCTCTCTCCCTCAAGAAAAAAATGGGAATTACTGAGCTGTGATCTTCTGGAAGTTAAAATGTCCTGTAGAATCATCTAAAGGAAAATTTGAACTAATCACTTCACCATCCAACAGCTCTTCAGCTGCTTCACTGAACCTTCCTGATTCCTATCAGCTGGTCATCAAAATTAATTTGTAATACTTACATTAAAAAACTAAAAATAACGTTCACTAAAATCTGGGGTCCAATAACATTAATTTTCATTTACTTCGCTCCCATATGTTAAGTTCATGTGCAAATACCCCACATAATGCTCATTAACGTTATTTCTCGTTGTTTTCATTGTCACGTTGTAACATTCCAAAATTTTGGCCTTTTTCAAAAAATTAATTTAAATTAATTAATTCAAATACTTGGATTTTAATTGAAGTTTTTTGCTTTGATTTAAATTCCAATCTCATAATTCAAGTCCAATTCCATCGGCTCAACTTAAAATTCTTTGCCAAATTCATGTAACATCCCATTTTGGGGATGACTTTTGTTTTAGTTTTGGTTTTTGTTGATTTACCTATTGTCGGTTTTGTAAAGAGGTTTTCAAAAGTTTTATTTGAGTTCAAAGGTTTTATCTCAAAAATCCCCTTTGGTTTTGGATTTTAAATTGCAAACTTTAAGTCAATCCTCAAACTCAAGTTTGGTTTAGATTCATTTTGCCAATTCAAAATCCTCCCGAAGTTCAAAATTTCTGAAAAATTCTTTTCCCCTCCTTGGGTTCGGCCCATCTCCCTTTTGGGGCTCACGCCATTTTCCCCCTCCCCGCCCCTCTTCCCTGCCTGGTCTTGTCACAAAGCGCCGTTTGCTGGCCGCGTCTTTGCGCTTGCGCCACGTGGGCGGCCTCAGCGCTCGCCCGTCTCATCCTCGGGCGACTTTGCTGCGCATGTCATGCCTGCTCACGCTGTTGCTGCTCGCACCGCCCCGTGCTTTCCCCTGCTGCCCTCGGGACCAAGCGTCCTCAACCGAGCTCCTCAGCAGCTCTCTCCTCTTCTCCTCTGGGCTATAAAGAGCCAGAGCAGTCCCCCCTTCATCTCCTTTTGCGCCCGACTCTCCTTCTCTCGCTCTTGTTGCTGTGGTTTGCCCAAAGCTCTAAGCTCTGAGTTCAAGCCGCCTCGCACCTTCTCTCGGTCCTCGCCGCACCCATGTCGCCCCCTTTTCTACCCTCGCGTCAGATTCGTGTCCCAGACCTCCTTGAGGCAATCTCCTCACTCTATTTCGGTTTTATTTCGCAGGAGCCGCCGCATTTCCTCTTCTCCTTCAGTCTTGGCCTGCCCCTTTCTCGCTGTCCTCCTTCGCCTTCGACTGCGACGAGCTTTCCTGCCGTCGTTTGCCATCTGCCGACCTCCTCTGGTCTCTCTCTCTCTCTCTTTGTCCTGATGAGCTCCCCATGCCCTGTTCTCTCGCTGGTTTCTTTTTCTTTCATTGCGTCGGCGATGAACTCTTCTTTTCTTATGACCATGTTGAGTAGTCGTATCCTTCTGGTATCCTTCTTGCGACCACGTTGAGTAGTCGTATTCTTTCTGTATCCTTCTTACGACCACGTTGAGTAGTCGTATCCTTTCTATATCCTTCTTGCGACCATGTTGAGTAGTCGTATCCTTCCTGTATCCTTCTTACGACTATATTGAGTAGTCGTATCCTTTTTGCGACCACGTCGAGTAGTCGTATTCTTCTTTGGATCTGGTTGTCGAAACCCTTCTTCTGACCGAGTGGTCGAACCTCCTTCCGACCAGGTGGTCGAAACCTCCCCTACGGTCAAAGGTGGACATGGGAACTTTACTAGAGTTAGTTCTATTTCAAAAACCTTTGTGGATGGAAAAAACTGGTCGGGATGATATAACTCGGACCTTGTGTTGTTCCTGGGTGATCGTACCCGATGTTATTCCCAGATGGTCGTACCTAGTGTTGTTAATAGTGGTCGTAACTGTGAGGACCCGGAATATTTAACTAGTAACACTTAACCTCCAAATGGTTCTAGCGTTACTAATTAAACATTCTAAGCCTCGATGGACATATGCTTCCTGAATTGCGACATATGTACATCATCACAAAATACACATCAATTCCATACACATACATCACTAAGTTCAACAACGACATACATAAAGTAAAGTTATTACAAAAGAGAGCCGACCGGCCAAATAGAACAATATACAAGAATGACAGCGAAGCAAAAGCGCCATAAGATGGCTAGAACAAAAGTCGACCGGTTAGCCACACACCCACAAGGCAACCGGCCAGGGCATCTAAGCTAGTCGCCATAAGCTACCACAACACACTCACAAAAGTGAGGCCCTTCGAGCTCACCTTCTTCCTCTGCAACAAAACAATTAAGCAAAGCAGCGAGTACAAAGATTGTCTTTGTACCCGCAAGATGACGTGTGGAATAGGACCTATTCAATAAACTACATGCAAGCTTATTTAGGTGGAGGTTGTATGTCTCATTTGCATGAAGCCAACTTTATTTGTAATAATGTAATACATTTTAAAAGCAAGTTTGCAAATCTGTTTTATTATCAAAGTAACGATAAGTAAAGATACATACAAGTAACCACCAGAGTGACTAACCCAATAGTCACCACAACATAGCGAGAATCCCGATTCGTACCACCCATCAAGTTTTGATTAAAAAGGTTGTAGTCTAACTCTTGAAAGACCTTGCCAAGCGTGTCCATAACCTAGGGCGAGGCTATTCGAATAGTTTTAACCTGTAGGGGTGTACCAATGTACCCACACTTGGACCGCCTTTAAGCCACAAAGCACACTTAGAAGGTATCTTTGTACAGCTAAGTCCTCGAGACTTTTTCCAATATTGTGTATCAACCACGAGCGCTCGTATGGGTAGAAACACCATACGCTTACATTGCAAGCGAAGACAACAAATCCCATCACGGGTGAAGTCTTTCGGACACTACAATGCTCCCAACACCATCCCTCCTGCGACTGGAGCCAATACACGCCAAAGTACTAAGTCAAGAGAGGTCCCATACCCTCTAATGTGGTTATGCGCTAAAATGCTTGGTTTAGTGTAACAAGATGTTCGGTCCTTGTTGACCGGGCACCATTCGATCACACCCAAAATCACACCATCATACCATTGTGCCCAAGTCTAAATCATTTTGTTTTCAGTTTTAGTTTTCATAAGTAGACATGGCACAAGGTGGAAATCATAATCATAATAAGTTTTAAGTGATCAAGGTTATCGACAAGTCGATAACCGCCCATTTCTACCGAACTAAGCATGGCTAAGCAATTAATTCGCAACTACTAAGTGACAAGAGACCATCCATGAACTCTAAATCACGACAAGTAACCTAGGCTCATGGTAGTAGAGGATAATCATTTGCTAAGGAAATGCATCTACTAGGCCAACTATTAACACAAAGTAGCAATGCATACATAAGTTGAAATCAACATAAATACTTAAAATCTGGGATTAACATGATCAAACTGCTTGCCTTCTTGCTTTTGCTCAATATGTTGCGGAGGATCGTTCTCGGGTTACCGCAAATGTCGAATCCTAAGCGAAAAGGCAAAAAGAACCAAGAACAACCAATAAGACTAGCAACACTTAAACAAAGAGCAAGCAAAAATTATCCAAATACGACGAAATTTATACACAAGGTAGAATACAAATATACCTAGACATAGAAACTGGAAAAACCTAATTTGGATTTGTGGTGCAAAAGATATTACTTAAAAACTCATTTTCGGCCATAATTAGCACTGTAGCAAAAAATTTTCTAGAAAGATTTTGGAGCTGAAATTTTTATGGTAACTACCTACTGGTATAGTGGTAACCCATATAAAATTTCAGGTCATTTGGAGTTAAAATGATTTAGTTATGATTTTTCTAAGTTCTACAACTAGCATATATCATTTATCGGGAACATGAATAAAGACAAAGCCTAGATCAAATTAAAGCATGTCTACAGGCCAAATTTACCAGGTTGAGTTTGCTTAGTTTGCAACTCTGAGAGGAAGTTATGTGTTTACAAATTTTCCATGAATTCCTAGACATCATTTTCATTAAACAAGATCATGTTGTTTAAATCATTTTCTGCTACAAAAGCAGGGCCTAATTTCATTCTCAGTTAAAGTTTATACTATAACAAAGCTACGACAACTGAAATCATTCAAAAGGAGTTAAAATGACAAAGTTATGCACTTTTGAAATTTGAAACGACAAAAGACTTAGGAAACTTTGAGCTCTCGGAGGTCCAAGCAGGCGGAAGACAAGGAGAGGTCGTGGGCGTTAGATCAAGGTCGGCGACTCACGAGCCTCGGCGCCTGCAGCGCACAAGACCTCCTCCCGCCTTTGGGAAGTGCGGATCGTTAAGATCGATCCAACGATTACGACCGGTGCGTGCCGCACGCGCAAAAGGAGGTCTCTGGCGCCTAACGCGGAGTCGTGACCGTCGGTCGAGATCTGCGGTCCCGAGCACTAGGGGAGGTCCTAAGGCTTTAAATCCAGGAAAGAGGTCGGGGCGGTCGAGAATCTCACAGAGGAGATCCCAGCGGTCTAGATCTCAGGAGAGAGGTCCTACGGCTAAATCCACGAAGGAGGTCTAACCCGTTAGATCTAAATCTAACGGTTTAGACCAGAGGAGAAGGTCCTAGGCGGACAAGATCTCGAGGAGGTCTTGATGGTGAGGATTGACACGAGGAGGTCTTGGATGACCAAGATCTTCTCGGGGAGGTCCTAAGCGATAGCGTTTTAACGGGAGGAGATCGGGCGGTTCGATTAGACCTAGGGAGGTCTTGAGCGGTCCGAGAACAGCGCGAGAGGAGGTCGGCGCTAAAGGTTTTACAAAAAGAGATCTAACGCTCGAGATCTAACTTGGGAGGTCGCGACGGCTAAGATCGAGGTTGGGGAGGTCATGAGGTTTTCTAACAAGGACCAGGGGTGCTCTTTTTGCAAAGAGGACCACGAGGAGGTCTTTCAACGAGGACCTCGGGGAGGTCCAGAAGGTGGTTTTACAAAAATGACCTCGAAGAGGTCTTTTTGCATGAATGGTCCTAGTGGCTCGGATGGAGTTCCAAGAGGCCTTAGCGGCTGAGGATCTAACCGGGGAGGTCCTAGCGCTAAGGGCTTTACGGGAAGATCTAGCTGTCGAGATCTAATCCTAGGAGGTCCTCAGCGGTTAAGATCGACCCAAAGAGGTCCTAGGACTTAGAACTTTCGCGGAAACCCACCTACGGCACAGATCTAACACAGGGGTGGTCTTACGGCTATGAATACACAGGAGGTCGGGGCTTTAGAAGGCACGCGTGTTATGCGGCAAGGCGCATTAATGGCGACCTCGGACAACATTAATGCCAATCATTGCATCACGATCTGTCCGAAATGCGACCGGCAAAGCGCAGAGCACCTAACGAGCTCACCGCGGCGATGGGGACCTTGCCGGCGCCGGCCGAGGCACCAATAAACTTCGCAATAGTGTCGCGGACCTAGCGGAAGCACTCTCGGCGGTGGCGGCGGCCTTAAACGCCGTGGCCGAGATGGCGGAGGACAAGCTTTCGGCAAAATCCAGCGGTGAAAGCGAGCGCTCTGAGCTATGCTAGCTAGACCTCAAGCTCTAAAGGACTAAAATGAACTCACGAGGCACGGTGTGGTCGGAGGAGGTCGGAGGAGTGCGGCGGCGGAGTAGATCACCGAGTCGAGGAAGAAGGAGGTGCTCCTCAGTGAATCGGGGTCTCCATAAAGTGGTCAACCACAGGAGAGGCAAACGAGAGAGGTTAGGGAGGGTCCTAGGCGACCGGAGAGGACCAGAGGAAGAGAAAGGAACCAATGGAACCACTGGGCTCGAGGCCTTCAAAGAGCTCCAAGACCGACAATGGTGGCGGAGAGAGGTGTGTGCTAGGTGTTTGAGTTTGGGAATCGGCTCAGCCCAGGGAGCCCAACACAACCAAGAACGAAGAAGGAGAAGGAGAGGAAGGCCTCGGGCTATGTATAGCACAGGAGCTTGGCAAGGGCTAGGCGACCTCTGTGAGCATGAACCATGCCCACCATGGGTATTGGATTTGACAAGGGTAGGTAGGGGCGGGCGGTGGAGACTTTGGAGGTTAAAGGCGGCGGCAATAAATGCATGTCGATCGAAAGAGCCGTTGACAAGAGGCAAAGGTGACATCTCACGCCCCAAGCTGCTCGACCACGACACACGCGCAAAGTGCGGGAAAACCATGATGACCGGACCTCCGGAGTCGTGAGGAAGAAAGCAGAGCGGGAGGTCTGGGCGTCCCAGTTTGCTTGGGGTGGTCTGGGCGTCCAAGAATCGCCGAGGTGGGGAGGTCGGCGCGGCGAGGAGGTCTGGGAGGTCGTGAGCCCACGATGGATATCCGCGGCTTGGACCACCCAATGGCGAGGCGCTCAAGAGCTCGGATCGGGAGAGTCGTGGCGGTGGATGGAGATCCAACGACTTCGACTTGCGCGCCGAGATCGAGCTCGGTGCGGCGCGCACATGGCTCGACCAGAGTCGATCGTGCAGGTCGGACTCGGTCGACTTCGAGCAGGTTTGACTCGGACCTAAATTGAGTTTCAAACAGATTTGGAGTTTGAGGATTTGTTTGAGATAGCAAACTCACTCCAAAAATTATGGAATTTTACAGGAGCTTGCTAGTGAGTTAATGACCTTGTATAAAATTTTCAGAGGTTTTGTGCTATGCTTTTCCTCCAAAAATTTAACAAGGTGCTGGTCCAAGGTTTGACTAGATTTTGAATTGGGTTGACTTTCCTCCAACGACATCCAAACAATTTCTAAAAATTGTGGAATTTTCAGAGAGTCACATACCAACCCAAGAATTTAGGAAAAATATTTCGGGAGATTATCCCAAGATGGAACAAGGATGACTAAGAAGAATAAGATGTGGGTCGAAATGACTTGTGATCTTTGTATTCCCATAATCTCTTTACAACAATTGTCCAAAGCACACAGGAAATACAAGATGTAAGAAAAAGTTTTAATTTCCCCTCATTTTCTTACATTTGAAACACAAGCCTAAAATTGGGATGTTACAACTCTCCCCCTTACAAGAATCTCAACAGAGATTAGTTTACTCGGAGAAGAAAGAAGGAAAATCACTGCGACGGCGATCTTCCCGCTCCCAAGTTGCCTCACCTTGAGAATGGTTTGACCACTGAACCTTAAGGAACTTGATGACACGGTTCCTTGTTCTCCGCTCGATTCCTCAAGAATGCGAACAGGATGCTCGCGGTAGGTCAAATTCTCCTGCACATCGAGAACCTCCAACGGTGCTTCCTCAGTCGGGACACGGAGGCACTTCTTCAGGTGTGACACATGGAACACATCATGCACACCCTCAAGTGCATTGGTAGCTCCAACACGTATGCAACTACTCCAACTCTCTTGATGATACGGTAAGGCCCAACATATCGAGAGCCAACTTGCCCTTGATGCCAAAGCGATGGCCCTTCAAGGGTGAGACTTTGAGATACACAAAGTCATTGGGCTCAAAGCTCAACTCACGGCGACGGCGATCTGCATAGCTCTTTTATGCAGGTGGGCGTGCGCGATGCCGCGGATCAAGCGAACGACTTTCGGCCTCATTGATCGAATCGGACCGAAAAGCGCCGCTCACCGTCTCGACCAGTTCAACGGGGTTACGCACCTTCTCCCATACAAAGCCTCAAATGGTGCCATGCCAAGGCGCTGAAAAGTCATGTTGTTGTAGGAGAACTTCGGCAAATGGTAGGCATTTCTCCACTTCTTCCCATAGGAAAGAACACAAGCACGAAGCATATCTTCCAACACTTGGTTGACTCGCTCCGTCGACCATCGGTCACGAGGATGAAAGGCATCTTGAAGTGAAGGCGGGTCCCCATAGCCTCTTGCGGACTATGCCAAAACGCGAGGTGAAAAGCGCACCACGATCGAAATAATCGTCTTGGTACAAGTGAAGACTCACAATCCTCGAGACATAAAGTTCGGCCAAGGCCCCACACGAAGCTGAGTCTTGCGGGAAGGAAATGTGCCACTTTAGTCAACTTTGTCGATCACGACCCAAATAACATCATTCCCTTTTGTGGCGGGGCAATCCGGTGATGAAGTCCATGCCAACGGAATCCACTTCCACTGCACAGCAGCGGTGAAGAAGACCTGCTGGGCGCGATGTTCGCCTACACGGCGGCACACGTCGCACTCGGCGGCGAACTTGGCAATCTCGCGCTTCATTCGGGTCCACGGAATCTCTGGCGAAGGTCACGATACATCTTGGTAGCCGGGATGGATGGACAAAGGAGAATCATGGGCCGCGCGGAGAATCAAATCCCGCAATGCCATGACCTTAGGAACCACAAGGCGCTGCCCAAACCACACAACGCCATGCTCGTCCTCTGAAAAGCACTTGGCTATCCCATCCTTGATGTTCAGCGATTTGGCTCACACGATGTCATGCTGTGCGCCTTGATTTGGTCCACCAAGGTTGGTGCACAAACAAAGTAGCAAGGAACCGTGCTCGACCAAACCCAAATTGAGGCGTTGGAATTACGCAATGAGGGCGGTGTTGCTCTTGGAGCATCAACATGTTGCAATACACTTTCCGGTGAGTGCATCCATAGCGACATTGGCCTTGCCGGATGGTGCGAATACCCATGTCATAATCCTTGATCAATTCCAACCATCTCCTTTGCACGAGGTTCAGATCTGTTTGGGTGAACAAGTACTTCAAACTCTTGTGGTGGAATACACCTCTGCAGTTACCAATCGGATAATGCCGCCAAATCTTGAGTGCATGGACCACAGCACCAATTCAAGTCATGAGTAGGATAGTTGAGTTCATGAGGCCTCAGCTGCCGCGATGCATAGGCCACAACCTTGCCCTCCGCATAAGAACACAACCAAGACCACGGAGAAGCATCACAATAGATATCAAAACTCTTGTGAATATCGGGAGAACAAGCCTTGGGCTGAGGTCAGCAGATTCTTGAGTTCTGAAAACTCACATCACAAGCAGCGGACCACTCAAACTTCTTGTCTTTCTTGGCGATTCGGTCATAGGCTTTGCAATCTTGGAGAAATTCTCGATGAAGCGGCGATAGTAGCCACCAAACCAAGAAAACTCCGCACATCAAGTGGTGACTTGGTGACCCCAAGATAGCACATCACCGACCTTACTAGGATCCACAACCACACCTCTGCTGAAAGAA
Organism: Ampelocalamus luodianensis; assembly: GCA_036346255.1. Classification (NCBI taxonomy): domain Eukaryota; kingdom Viridiplantae; phylum Streptophyta; class Magnoliopsida; order Poales; family Poaceae; genus Ampelocalamus; species Ampelocalamus luodianensis. The sequence goes on along the minus strand of JAYEVH010000533.1, from coordinate 225,845 downwards.
CATGGCCTAAGAATGCCACTTCCTTCAACGAACTTCGCACTTGCTGAATTTGGCATACAATGGTGCTCACGCGACTTGCCCAACACAAGCTTAAGATGCTCGGCATGCTCTTCTTCACTCTTGGAGTAGATAAGGATATCGTCGATGAATACCACCACAAACCTATCCAAATACTCCATGAATACGAGTTCATTAGGTTCATGAATAAGCGGGAGCATTAGTCAAACCAAAAGACATGGCGATGTACTCGTAAAGGCCATAACGAGTAGCAAAGGTCGTCTTAGGAATATCCTCGGCCACGATCCCGACTTGATGATAGCCCAATCTCAAGTCAATCTTGGAAAGACTCGTGCTCGGTCAAGCGATCGAAGAGATCATCAATCAGGGCAAAGGATACTATTCTTTACCGTCACCTCATTAAGCGGACGGTAATCAACACACATGCGCAAGGTCTTGTCCTTCTTCTTCACAAAGATAATGGACAACCCCAAGGAGATGAGCTAGGGCGGATAAACCCTTCTCTTGCAGCTCACCCGATTTGCTTCTTGACTCCTCCAACTCATTAGGAGGCATGCGATCGGCCTCTTAGAAATAGAGGCGATGCAGGGCGACAACTCGATCACAAACTCGGATCTCGAGCAGGTGGCATGCGGCAAGTCTTGGGAAAGACATCCACGAACTCACATCTTGTGGGAACATCACGGATCTCCAATGCGGCTTTGCTTCAAGGACATAAAGATGGGGCTCTCATAGCTGCAAAAAACCCAACCTGTTCACTGAAGAAATGGTGAGGTAGACAATCTTCACAGCTGTCGATTTGCCCCAAGTGTTGGGACAACCAATCCATGCCAAGAATCACATCCAAGCGTGCAGAGTCGAGTAGGATAAGATTTGCCAAGAATCCCACTCCTTCGATGTGGATAGGAACCTCCGGCATACTTGGTGACTCTCATTTCCGAACCGGAGAGCGAATCAGCGGTGGAATCCCAAAGGATCACGGTGAAGCCCACAATCAACGACAAAAGACCTCGAAATAAAAGAATCACGAAGCCCAGTCAAATAAAGCGTAGCGAGGATGCAAATTAACAAGGCGCGTACCCAACACCACGTCGGGCACCTCCTGTGCCTCCTCGGCCGAGATGTGGTTGACTCGGCGCTCCCCAAGCCGGGGTCTTACGGTGGTGGTGACCACTCCCTTGCCGCGTCCTCCATTAGGGCGAGGCCGCTCGATCTTCTTAGGACAACTACTCGCGTAGTGGCCCTTGTTGTGGCGATAAGCGGTGGCGTCGGCGCGGGGTTGCGGGAACACCTGCTGGCGGGTCGCGACGCGCGTGGCGAGTCACAACTGCGGAGGACGTGGAGCTGGTCTTTGAAGGCCTCGGCGGTGGTGAAGCCAAAGAGCGGGCCACCGGTGCAAGCCCAACTCGGGGGCGAGCGAGGCGGCTGTGCGGCCATTGGGCCTCCCACTTGCGCTTGCGGGACTCGCCACGCTCTCCCTTGTGCTCGGCGATGATGGCCTTGTCCACCAAGGTGCGGAAGTCGGGAAGTCCACAATAGAGAGCTTGTCACAAGCTCCTCAGACAAACCCTCCATGAACTTCTCTGCTTGGCCTCATCGGTGGCCACCTCGGCGAGCGTACCTCGCAAGATGGTTGAACTCGTGGAGGTACTGGATCCACGAATCTGCGCCTGTTTGGCGCAAGGAACTCCTTCTTCTTGACTTCATCGGGCCGGCGGGGACATGGGCCCGACGGAAAGTGGCCGAAACTCCTCCACGAGACCACGTGTCCGCGGCTGCATGGCGAGAAATTCTCCCACCATGAGAGTGCCGCACCCTCCGGTGATGGGATGCGAAAAGTGCCGCTCCTGCTCACGGCGAGCAGCGTTGAGCTTCCGCTCAATCGAGCGCGACCGATCGTCTGCGTCAAGGATCCTCGGACCGGGAGAAGGTAGGAGGTTGCGTGCGGAGGAACTCCGCAAGCCCCACGAGTGCGGTGTCCACCTCGGACCCGAGGCACGGAGGGAGTGGAGGTGTTCGGCGATAACCTCCAACACCCTCGGTCCTCGAGCGATTGCGTTCGATCTGCATGAGGACTTCCGCCATGGTTGGAGGAGGAAGCTCCTCATCGGGACTACGGTGATTCGGCCGCTCGTGTCCCTGACCATCACGATTTACTAAGACAAGTTAGATCTGATTCAAGACCCAAGAGCACGGAAATCCAAACTTAGTTAAAATGACCAAAGAATAGCCACAAAAGAACATGAGACCATAAGTCACGAATCAACTTCCAAACGACTAACCCGTATGGAAGAGCAGTAATCGTTTGAGAAGACCCAAAATTTCAGCACTAATTTCCAGCTCAAACCAGTCCAAAATTCAAGGTATACCCACCTAATAGAGTATAGGCATTAGCTAATCTCATATCACTTCTTACCCTTATATTCCCACAAGTTTTAGTTGTATTTATCTCTCATTTCCTACCTTAATTACTCACCACTAGCTAGCTGTCCTATTTTCTTTCTCCAAGCTCTCTCATGGTTCTCCCAAAACCAAGTTAATCGATAGAGGCTAATTTTTGAAAGGGAGAGAGGAACAACTTTTTCAAACATAAGTGAGAGTAAGGTGAGATGAGCAAGCTAAAACAGTAAGAATAAAATTAGAGAACTTACTTAAGTTTTCATAAACTATTTGAAAGTAAGTTTTCAAAATATCCTAAAAGCGACCAAGCTAGGGTTTCTCACAGTCGGTATGGCTCGATACCAACTTTGTGAGGACCGGAATATTTAACTAGTAACACTTAACCTCCAAATGGTTCTAGCGTTACTAATTAAACATTCTAAGCCTCGATGGACATATGCTTCCCAGTGCAGCATATGTACATCATCACAAAATACACATCAATTCCATACACATACATCACTAAGTTCAACAACGACATACATAAAGTAAAGTTATTACAAAGAGAGCCGACCACCAAATAGAACAATATACAAGAATGACAATGAAGCAAAAGCGCCATAAGATGGCTAGAACAAAAGTCGGCCAGGTTAGCCACACACCCACAAGGCAACCGGCCAAGCATAAGCTAGTCGCCTGCAAGCTACCACAACACGACTCACAAAAGTGAGGCCCTTGAGCTCACCTTCTTCCTCTGCAACAAAACAATTAAGCAAAGCAGCGAGTACAAAGATTGTCTTTGTACACGCAAGAACGACGTGTGGAATAGCGGACCTATTCAATAAACTACATGCAAGCTTATTTAGGTGGAGGTTGTATGTCTCATTTTGCATGAAGCCAACTTTATTTGTAATAATGTAATACATTTTAAAAGCAAGTTTGCAAATTTGTTTTATTATCAAAGTAATGATAAGTAAAGATACATACAAGTAACCACACAGAAGTGACTAACCCAATAGTCACCACAACATAGCAGAATCCCGATTCGTACCACCCATCAAGTTTTGATTAAAAGGTTGTAGTCTAACTCTTGAAAGACCTTGCCAAGCGTGTCCATAACCTAGGGCGAGGCTATTCGAATAGTTTTAACCTGCGGGTGTACCAATGTACCCACACTTGACCGCCTTTAAGCCACAAAGCACACTTCCGAAGGTATCTTTGGCACGGCTAAGTCCTCGAGACTTTTTCCAATATTGTGTATCAACCACGAGCCGCTCGTATGGGTAGAAACACCATACGCTTACATTGCAAGCGAAAGACAACAAATCCCATCACGGGTGAAGTCTTTCGGACACTACAATGCTCCCAACACCATCCCTCCTGCGACTCCCTGCGACTGGGCCAATACACGCCAAAGTACTAAGTCAAGAGGTCCCATACCCTCTAATGTGGTTATGCGCTAAAATGCTTGGTTTAGTGTAACAAGATGTTCGATCCTTGTTGACCGGGCACCATTCGATCACACCCAAAATCACACCATCATACCATTGTGCCCAAGTCTAAATCATTTTGTTTTCAGTTTTAGTTTTCATAAGTAGACATGGCACAAGGTGGAAATCATAATCATAATAAGTTTTAAGTGATCAAGGTTATCGACAAGTCGATAACGCCCATTTCTAGAACTAAGCATGGCTAAGCAATTAATTCGCAACTACTAAGTGACAAGAGCCCATCCATGAACTCTAAATCACATCAAGTAACCTAGGCTCATGGTAGTAGAGGATAATCATTTGCTAAGGAAATGCATCTACTAGGCCAACTATTAACACAAAGTAGCAATGCATACATAGAAGTTGAAATCAACATAAATACTTAAAATACTGGGATTAACATGATCAAACTGCTTGCCTTCTTGCTGTTGCTCAATATGTTGCGGAGGATCGTTCTCGGGTTACATGAAATGTGAATCCTAAGCGAAAAGGCAAAAGAACCAAGAACAACCAATAAGACGAGCAACACTTAAACAAAAGAGCAAGCAAAAATCATCCAAATACGACGAAATTTATACACAAGGTAGAATACAAATATACCTAGACATAGAAACTGGAAAAACCTAATTTGGATTTGTGGTGCAAAAGATATTACTTAAAAACTCATTTTCGGCCATAATTAGCACTGTAGCAAAAATATTTTCTAGAAAGATTTTGGAGCTGAAATTTTTATGGTAACTACCTACTGGTATAGTGGTAACCCATATAAAATTTCAGGTCATTTGGAGTTAAAATGATTTAGTTATGATTTTTCTAAGTTCTACAACTAGCATATATCATTTCTCAGGAACATGAATAAAGACAAAGCCTAGATCAAATTAAAGCATGTCTACAGGCCAAATTTACCAGGTTGAGTTTGCTTAGTTTGCAACTACCGAGAGGAAGTTATGTGTTTTACAAATTTTCCATGAATTCCTAGACATCATTTTTCATTAAACAAGATCATGTTGTTTAAATCATTTTCTGCTACAAAACAGGCCTAATTTCATTCTCATTAAAGTTTATACTATAACAAAGCTACAACAACTGAAATCATTCAAAAGGAGTTAAAATGACAAAGTTATGCACTTTTGAAATTTAAAACAACAAAAGACTTAGGAAACTTTGAGCTCTGGAGGTCCAAGCGAATGGAAGACAAGGAGAGGTCGTGGGCGTTAGATCAAGGTCGGCGACTCACGAGCCTCGGCGCCAGCAGCGCACAAGACCTCCTCCCGCCCGGGAGGTGCGGATCGTTAAGATCTGATCCAACGATTACGACCGGTCGTGCCAGCGCACGCAAAAGGAGGTCTGGCGCTAACGAGTCGTGACCGTCGGATCGAGATCTGGCGGTCCCGAGCACTAGGGAGGTCCTAAGGCTTTAAATCCAAGGAAAGAGGTCGGGGCGGTCGAGAATCTCACGAGAGGAGATCCCAACGGTCTAGATCTCGGAGAGAGGTCCTGACTAAATCCACGGAAGGAGGTCTAACCCGTTAGATCTAAATCTAACGGTTTAGACCGAAGGAGAAGGTCCTAGGCGGTCAAGATCTCCGGAGGAGGTCTTGATCGGTGGGATTGACACGAGAGGTCTTGGATGACCAAGATCTTCTCGGGAGGTCCTAAGCGATAGCGTTTTTAGGGGAGGAGATCGGGCGGTTCGATTAGACCTAGGGAGGTCTTGAGCAGTCCCGAACAACGCGAGGAGGTCCGCAGCGCTAAAGGTTTTACAAAGAGATCTAACGCTCGATCTAACCCGGGAGGTCGCGACGGCTAAGATCGAGGTTGGGGAGGTCATGAGGGTTTTCTAACAAGGGCCAGGGGTGCTCTTTTTGCAAAGAGGACCACGAGGAGGTCTTTTCAACGAGGACCTCGGGGGTCCCCGAAGGTGGTTTTTACAAAAATGACCTCGAAGAGGTCTTTTTGCAAGAATGGTCCTAGTGGCTCGGATGGAGTTCCAAGAGGCCTTAAGCGGCTAGGATCTAACCGGGGAGGTCCTAGCGCTAAGGGCTTTACGGGAAGATCTAACTGTCGGATCTAATCCTAGGAGGTCCTCAGCGGTTAAGATCGACCCAAGAGGTCCTAGGACTTAGAACTTTACGCGAAACCCACCTACGCACGCGAGATCTAACACGGGTGGTCTTAACGGCTATGAATACACCGGAGGTGGGGCTTTAGAAGGCACGCGTGTTATGCGGCAAGATCGCATTAATGGCGACCTCGGACAACATTAATGCCAATCATTGCATCACGAGATCTGTCAAGTGCGACACGGCAAACGCCCGAGCACCTAAGCGAGCTCACCGCGGCGATGGGGACCTTGCCGCGCCGACCGAGGGCACCAATAAACTTCGCAATAGTGTCGCGGACCTAGCGGAGCACTCTCGGCGGCGGCGACCTTAGCGCCGCGAGCCGAGAATGGCGGAGGACAAGCTTTTCGGCAAAATCCAGCAGTGGCCGAGCGCTTCGAGCTATGCTAGCTAGACCTCAAGCTCTAAAGGACTAAAATGAACTCACCGAGGCACGAGTGGTCGGAGGAGGTCGGAGGAGTGCCGGCGGAGTAGATCACCGAGTCGAGGAAGAAGGAGGTGCTCCTCAGTAGAATCGGGATCTCCCGCAAAGCTGGTCAACCACAGGAGAGGCAAACCGAGAGAGGTTAGGGAGGGTCCTAGGCGACCGAGAGGACGAGGAAGAGAAAGGAACCAATGGAACCACTGGAGCTCGAGGCCTTCAAAGAGCTCCAAGACCGACAATGGTGGCAGAGAGAGGGTGTGTGCTAGGTGTTTGAGTTTGGGAATCACTCAACTGGGGGAGCCCAACACAACCAAGAACGAAGAAGGAGAAGGAGAGGAAGGCCTCGGGCTATGTATAGCACAGGAGCTTGGCAGGGCTAGGCGAGAAGCCTCATGTGAGCATGAACCATGCCCCGCCATGGGTATTTGGATTTGACAAGGGTAGGTAGGCGCGAGCGGTGGAGACTTTGGAGGTTAAAGGCGGCGGCAATAAATGCATGTCGATCGAAAGAGCCGTTGACAAGAGGCAAAGATGACATCTCACGCCCCAATGCTCGACCACGACACGCACGCAGTGCGGGAAAACCATGATGACCGGACCTCCGGAGGTCGTGAGGAAGAGAAACAGGCGAGGAGGTCTGGGCGTCCCAGTTTGCTTGGGGTGGTCTGGGCGTCCAAGAATCGCCGAGGTGGGAGGTCCGCGCGGGCGAGGAGGTCTGGGAGGTCGTGAGCCCCACGATGGATATCCGCGGCTTGGACCACCCAGCGCCGAGGCGCTCAAGAGCTCGGATCGGGGAGGTCGTGGCGGTGGATGGAGATCCAACGACTCGGCTTGCGCGCCGAGATCGAGCTCGGGTGCGACGCTGCGCACATGGCTCGGCCGAGTCGATCGTCTGGGTCGGACTGGTCCGACTCGAGCCGAGTTTGACTCGGACCTAAATTGAGTTTCAAACAGATTTGGAGTTTGAGGATTTGTTTGAGATAGCAAACTCACTCCAAAAATTATGGAATTTTTACAGGAGCTTGCTAGTTGAGTTAATGACCTTGTATAAAATTTTCAGAGGTTTTGTGCTATGCTTTTCCTCCAAAAATTTAACAAGGTGCTGGTCAAGGTTTGACTAGATTTTGAATTGGGTTGACTTTCCTCCAACACATCCAAACAATTTCTAAAAATTGTGGAATTTTCGGAGGAGTCACATACCAACCCAAGAATTTAGGAAAAATATTTCCAGGAGATTATCCCAAGATGGAACAAGGATGACTAAGAAGAATAAGATGTGGGTCGAAATGACTTGTGATCTTTGTATTCCCATAATCTCTTTACAACAATTGTCCAAAGCACACAGGAAATACAAGATGTAAGAAAAAGTTTTAATTTCCCCTCATTTTCTTACATTTGAAACACAAGCCTAAAATTGGGATGTTACAGTAACCACGTTTCAATAAGCATAGGTGGAGGTAGCCTCTGCTGTTATTAATATTGCATAATTACTCTCTTTAATAAAATGCATTTTAGTCAAATTGCTAAGTGATAGGAATTTCTAATTATGATATTTGAAAACATTGCTTTAGCAAATAAAAGAACCCGAGCCACCTTTGTTAAGCATTACATGCATATTATTGCATTTTATGTGTTGGCTCGCGAGCATGAAAGTTGTGCTAATTCTCGCTCTTTCCCCCCAACCCTTTAGACCCTGCGAATCTTGAAGATTATGCCTTCTACGAGGACCAAGGCGTTGATAGACAAGGAGATGATGAAGACCAGTCATAGTCCCTAGTGGTCATAGCCTCTGGTGATCGTAGTCCCCAGTGGTCGTAGCCTCTGGTGGTCGTAGTCTCGCCTCAGTCTAGCTATCCAGTCAGTGCTTGCGTGTATCCAATATTTTCTAAGTCTTTGGTTAATATCGGACATACACGGGTTTTCCCAGTCGGTTACCTGTGGAGAGATGAGCTCTACCCCCCTCTTGCTTCCGCTATAGTTTTCGATGTTTTTGTAATGTAATCAATTTGGCATGTTCGGCCCTTACTGTAAAACTCGACCCAATGCGGTCTATGTCACTCTGATGTTTGTAATATAATATTTGGTTCGGTCTTCATCGTGTATGAATTGATTTAGTGATGTATTCTATGAGTGCTATCTACTGATCCAGGGAATAGCACAGCGTGTTCATAGAGGACTCGAATTTGGGTCCGACAATTCTAAAATTCAAAATTTGCAAATTTCAATTTTCCATGAAATTCTTCTTTATTTTCCTTTTCCTTTCCCTTTTTTCCTTGCCCCCTTTCCTTTTTTTTTCTTTTTTTCTTTCCTTCCTTCCTTCTTTCTTCGCTCTTCCTTCCCGTTGCTCTAGCTCTGGCCTAGCCCCGTGCATGCTCGGCGCCCCTGCTGCCGCAGCTCCCACACCCTGGCACCACCGCGAATCCCATCGGTCAGCGCCGTGCTCTGGCCTAACCCTACCCCGCACCGCGCGTCACGAATCCCGCCTGACCCAGCCGCTAATCCTACCCGACGCGCATTGCACACCGCTCTGCCCTGCCAGCACCCGTGTGCCCAGGCGCCGCATCGCCCGCGCTCTATACACCACCCGCTCCGCTCCTCCCTTCACCTATAAGAGGGCACCCCGGTACCCATTTTCCTCTTCCTTCCCCTTCACTTTCCCCTCCTCTACTCCCCCTCTTTCCCCCTGAGCAACCGCCGCCGCCGATTTCCACTTTCTTCCCCATCACCGGCCGCACTACCTCGTCATCGATCTTCCTCTCCAGTGAAGCTCTTGCCCCGTTACTGCGTCGCGGCGTGTTCCCAAAGCACCTCCTCCATTTCCCCACTTTGCCCCCTCTTCCTGCCTCTTTCACGTGCCGCCACCGCCGTTCCTTCCTTTGCACAGCCCACCATCGATGCGCCGCCTCTATGGCTGCCCTCCGGCCTCCTTGACCCTGGCTACACCTTCCCCTTGCTCAGGCGCTGCCCCTTGCTCTCGCTAATTTCCCCCAGGTGCCACCCCTTCGCCGAAGCTCCGTGCAGCCCACCGCCGCCGTGCGCCTCCCCTTGCGCCGACGCCGCCTCCGGCCACCTACGCCGCAACCCATTTTCCCCCTTTGCTCCGACCACCGCCGCTCCCCTCGCCAGCGTCGCCGCCCATCCCAAGCCGCCCGAGCCTCCCCTGCTCTCTTTGCCTGTGTTCTGCTTCTTTTTCTTTCTTTCTTTGAGCCACCCCCATGTGGGGCCCCTTTGTCATACCCTTGCTCATCTTCCATCTCCTTCTCACTCTCTTGCTAGTGGGGCCGTAATGTCATCCCCTCACTTTTCCATTTGCTCCGCGAGTTGAATTCAACCTGATGAACTCAGTTATTCCTTTTTCTTTTCCTATCATTTCATGTGATTGATGTCATCTGGACATTCGTTCTCCCTCATATGAACCCCGATTATATCGATTCTTATTCCTAAATTCATCTAAATTCAATATCTCTCTTCGATGCTAATTTTATAATTTTTAGATTTTATTTGATTATTTGTATTTATTTGTCTCATTTTGCGCGTGTAGAGTCACCATTGCAAAACCACTTTGGATCAACCAGACGTAGTGACCTCAACCTTCGACGAAGGTGAGTCTCCTTTGAACATTTTGTACATATGATTTTTAAATTATATTTTTAGTTTTTAAAGTATTATGCATTGCTATTTCACATAAAATGATGAGTTCAAATTGTAGGTTGTTAGTTAAACCTAAAATTGTTAATGTCTTCCTTTGATAATTTTTATCCCATACCTTTGTAACCCTAGCGTAGAAACTCCATAATATTGATTACAACATTGTAGAGTAGTTAAACACAGTAGAATTGCTTAGACTTGCTTTTCAGTCTAGATCACCCATTAGGAGAAAACTATTATTACCTTTTATGCAATTCCTTTTGAGAAATATATGACATTAGGTGATGTCCATATTTGGAAAATAAAATAAAATGGTGAAAACTTGTTTTAGACTTGGGTGGGTGGTAAGTTCAGGTGGGTGCAGCAAGAGCATGGGATCTTGTATTGTGGTAAGTTCTGCCCAAGTCATATTAAGGACCAACACTTGTGACTATCCAAACTGAGCAATATCATACAACCATATGTCCAGAATGGGAAGAGCCAAATAATTTACTGAGTTCAAGCATTAAGCCCGCAGGCTATAGTTGATAGGTGTTCTCTTGATTATGGTAAATGTACTTTCATATCTTGGGATGTACAGGTTATGGTAAATGTACTTCCATATCCTGGGTAGTGCAGACGATGGTAAATGAAAGTTCATGTCTGTCGGGGCTTGCGCCGGGCGTTGGTAAATGAGCATCTAAATCTAGGCAGGTTATCCCCCACAACGGTGAGCTCCAAGTTGATGGTAAATGAACATCTATGACTTGGGATTAAGCTCATCGGGCGGACTAATGTAAGGATAAAGTATTGTAAAAGTATTGTGATAATCATTTAGTCGCACACCTTCAAAAGTGTGTCAGACAGACATTATAAACTGATTATCTCGTGTGGATCAAGCTATACAACCTTTGCAAAGTGTAAAACTATTCGAATAGTCGTGCCCATGGTCAAGGGCGGACAATGTGCGTTTTCACATGGTAAATTTTGGTTTTGATTTCAAAAGAGCAAATTTGGAAAACCAGGAGCAGTTGGAACTTTCGGGTAGTTTTCTAGCAACTAGAGCCCTCTCCTATGAACCTTGGCAGTTATAGTCTTTATACTAGTGGTTGGTAGCTATAACCTCCACTAGTGATGCAATTAATTTATTCATCGAAACTACTTTCGGTCAAATGTGATTTATGAAAAATGTTTAAACTTCATAGATTGCTTTGTGCAAAAGAACCATATAAACCTTATTTGTTAAATCTATGCATATACATTTTTTTCAAGACTCGCGGAATACTTCATGTACTTACATGCTACACTCAAAATAAATCTTGGAAGTCTTCAATGATGCCGTGGACGACTACGACTTCTACACTTGCAGCTTTGACGAAGGATACCCAGAGTACTAGGTTGCGCTCCCCAATCGAATGCCGGTGGGGAATTTGATGGGTCACCCACTCGGAGTTTACTTTTTTTACTATTTTCGCTGCTGTAAGACTCAAGGTATTCTGACCTCTTTTGTATTAAGTGGCCATAAGACCTATACTCAGTTGTTTATTAATGTTATTATGTGATTCGAACCTGTTATCAATGATGTAATCAGATGCACTAGCTCTTGATCCAGAACTGTGCAGAAGTATAGATGGTTTCGGATTAAAAATCCGGGTCCCGACGAGTTGGGTCTACTTTTTCAATGATTTGAGCACTAAGTGATTTCATATACTTGTTTCAATTATTTGAGTGATTTTGTACTTGAAATACACAATTTCATTAGCAAAACATTGGTATTGAAATAGGGTATTACAAGTATTCAAATTACTCAAATCATTAAATCGATTATTGAAATCGTTGAAACAAGTACCAAATATATTGAAAACCACAAAAAATAACTTTAACGTGTGACACGAGTGGTATTTCCTCGGTAACTTAACTTATGGGGGGTTTATGGCTTTTTCCTCTCTATATTGTTCCAAGTTTACCTTTTAGAAACATCTCTCGTACCAACATTTCCTCTCAAATGCTTTTGCATATCGGTTCAAACACGAGAAGCAAACAAAATGATTGCAATTAAGTTCGAATGCTGACAGAAATGGTGTGGTACCAAATGATCAGATCAGTGAGATATACAGAACTTTCAAAATCTCTTCCAAGCAGAAGAATCATGCATGCACTACAATATTGTTAACTCTTTTCCTCTAAAATGAATAAGCTGCTACAACGAGATCTACATATTAATTTTAGCAGCAAAATGTACATGGCTAGCTGCAATTGAGCTATCAAAACACAAATTTCATAGCAGAAGCCTATCTAGAAGACTAGGACTAAATGGATCACCTAAAGGCATCCACTACCAAAAATAAAAAGACACAAAACTGTGAAGAAAACTGAAAACAAAACTAACTCAAACAAAAGAGACCTAATTATGTGATGGATTTGATTTGCTTGAGGGCACCCTCTTCAAGCTCTCAAATACCGCCTTCGGTGTCTTGCAGACCCGATCAAACCCATCCAGACGTGTCGAAGATGAACTCGCGCCACTGCATCTCGACAACAGCTTTCTACCCTTAGAACAATGGACTGTTCATGAGGTGACGATGAAGAGGTGTAAAGAAGGAAGAAGAGGAGAAGCAAAGCAGAAAGGATGGCTACAACTGGCTTGGCACAAGTAGTCTTCATGGTTTCCTTGTGAAATGAAGAGAAGGGAGTTTGGAAATATTGTGTATGGACAATATTTATAGTAGCATCTCTGAGGCATCGATCTCATGTGCAAAACATATGTATGCCTTGACCATCAGTACACACCAAGAAATAAGTACCATATCAGGGAAATATTTCAAAAGCTATAAAGTTTCTACTTTTTTATATGAGTAGGAATTGTCTATTCCTAGTTATTAATGTAAAGATATTTGATTACAGTGAGGCCTGATTTCTCAAAAGCTAAAACGAGTTAGCTAGCTTTCCCAGGCCACAAGCCAAGTGAGATCAAAAGTGCATGAGGGACAACCATAAGATAGTTGTAAAGGCTAATGAGACACTTGAGAGGAATAATTTAGCCAGGGGAAGGGCTAAGCCGCATCTAGTAGCGGCTTCATGCCTCCACATGACAGCTCTGACCAAACACCACGGCAATTGTACCACATGCATGGCATGCATGCACTCCAGCGAGGCTCACCAGTCGCCACCAATCACCCCGGCGTGTCAGCGCGTGCGCCGCGGGGAGGACGAAGATCTGAATGCGTGCCGCGCCGCGCCGCGCCGCGCACGGACTCGGGTGCACGTGACGGCGAGGAGGAAGAACATGCGTGCTCTCATGGCTAGGCAGCTCAGTGCAGCATGGCTGGTTCCAGGGTCTTGAAAGCCGGTATGAACATTTTACCGGGTCCGGTAGGGCTGGTTTGGCCGAGAATCGAAAAATTTCGGCCAAAATTTTAAATCAAAATTTGAATTTTAAAAAATCATCCTAAATTGCTGAATATATCGGCCGGTTTTTTTTTTAAATTCATGCATTTTTTCTAAATTTGACAAAATTTATACAAATCAGAACCAATTCCAAAATTTAACGGGCCGGATAGAAATGATTATCGCCGAAATTTGCCGAAATTTTCAACTGTGGCTGGTTCAGCAAGGTGGTGGCGTGTCTTGATAAGCTGGCAAGATTCCTCGGTTTTTTGTGCCGCTATATTCTTTAGAGCATGTACAATGAGCTTATGTCAGCCGTCTATAGTATTTGCCACATAGGACTTTTGGTGACGTGGATGAAAGAGAATGAAGAGAGAGAATATTGCTGTCTATAATCCTGCAGCCGACTGTAGCACCAAAACTAAGAAAAAGCATTAAAGATTGTGTGTTGTCTACAATCCTATAGCCGGCTGTATCATCACAACCTATTGTATGAGCTAGTTTTAGTGCTGTCTATAGGTGCCATGGATAGTTGTTATAGACAGCAGCTGTCTGTACCATTGTACATGCCCTTATGCGCAAACCAAACATTGGAACTTAACAAGATGCCATGCATGAAGAAATGGGCATAAAGCTTCAGTTAGATTGACATTAGTTTGTTTTTCTTTTGCTCCATTACATTGATATTGTTCAGTGGTGGTAGTTTTTTTTCTTCCAATTTTTTTTTTCTTCCTTTGTTTTTTTCAAACCTAGTGCAGGACTTTTGTCAATTCATTAAAGAGAGGAACACAGTTTAAAATCTTACAACAAGATCGACTCACTGAGATGGACACACAAAAAAAAACACACACACGACGTACACACCACTGCTTTCACACAACAAGCATCCTGGTAGTGAGACTCACGATGACACCTAGCTTCTTAACCAAATAGAATGACTAACCTTTAAGGAAAAATAAAGGACTAAAAATTCGCTTTTGAAATACCGGCAACAAGATTCCATAAGGCACAACCAGGGGAAAAAAACCGTCCGGTTACCGACGTACCAGCGGTAACCGCCGGTAACCGAATTTACCAAATGGAACCGGGTTTTGAAAAACCGGCCGAAAGGTTTAAAAGTTGAATTTGAATTTTTGACTTCGTAATGTTATTCCTTGGTTGGTTTAGGCCTTTTTGTGCTAGATTACATATTGAAATATGTTCTTTTCACATGTTATCTTTTAGTTGGTTGTTTTTTCAATTGTTACTTCATTAAACACTTGGAGAATTATTACTTTTCATTAAGCACTTTCCAAATTATTCCAAATTTTCAATGTTTGCCGGTTTTCCCGGTTTTTCACGTTTTTCCGGTTATCGGCGTAACGTCCGGTTCCGGCGGTACTATTCTGCGTTCAAATTTTGGAATATGAAATTTACCCGGGAAATTTCCGGTAACCGGCCGGTTACTGTTCCCTGGCCCTCTCCGGGTTTTGGTCCGGAAGCGGGTTTTTGAACCCTGGGCACAACCATGAATGGCATTTTCACATATAATTCCAAAATTTTCTTATGTTTGTCCTCAATTATTGGGCTTTGGTTCAGGTTTACAATCCTTGTTCATAGAAGATCCTGACATCGAGCACCAGGACACATCAGCACTTGAAATCTCAAATGGATCAAATAGAGCTCAATAAGTGATGAGATCGAACTGCTAATAATTCTGCAAGGACAAGAACAGAGGTTGCTGGTCACAGATTCCTCATTTGACCATGCCATGCATCATTCATCCCTTTTCCTCACTGGTGAGTAATGAGTAATCACAATCTAAATCTCCCTTTTTAGGCCTAGATTAGAAAAACATGTACTCACTCATCATGGATGCATGTGACTTGAGTCACCTGAGTGGAAGTCGCACAAATGCATCCACAAATCACATGACCCATGATTTGTACCTTCAAAAAGTAGCTTCTCCTTTGCATGTGCACTTTTGTTTACAGAACTACTAGTGTCAGTATGAATCTGTAGTCTGTAGATGTATAATGTAATTATTGCTATTCTGCTTAATTTCCTGTGGGCAAATCAGGGGTTTGATCCTTGAACCTATTGTGAATTCATCTGAAGGTTCTGTTGATGGAATTGGACCCGGAATCATGACTTATATACAGGTAAAATTTGTCTCTGGTCCAGGTGCTGGTCCTGCTGAGATTGTAATTAGTCTTGGCTAACAAAAGCATCTACCATTGTCAGTAGTCAGTAATGTTCAGATGATGATTGAGTTCTTGTTCAGCTTCGGTGGTCCTCAGATCTGCCATAGGAATATCCTGTTCTCGATTGATGAATCTGGCCTTCACTGAAATGCTCACTTCTTTGCATGTGAATAAAGTAGGGGGTAATTTACACATGCCAAGGACACCTGGTAACCAGTTATCCAGTCGTGCCACCACAATGTAGAATTCTCACCATGTTACCCAAATTCTCTAGTACTTGCTTCTGTACAAGTGAACTATTTGGCACCACATTGTTGCTTGGCCAGACATGCTCTGTACGCATAGGCACCCACTTGACGTGCTCCAATCCGATTTGAAATTAAACCATATTAACAATACTGCAGTCCATGATGTGCCATACGATGGCATGTTGACCAAACATTTTCAGTGTGTGCAAGAATTTCATGGAAATGACATGGAAACATTAAATGGAATAGTTTAACAAGGCCAGGATTATTCAACTTCTTCATGAGTTCCAAACATAATAAAATGGCACCTACTACTATATGGACAAAGTTGCCATCAAGCCAATTTACATCTATATTACAAGTTTACAACTACTTTTTTCTGTGTGCATGTGCATGAAAGCATATAATGCCACGTTTCAGACTACAACCAGTAGACACAAAAGCTCAGAAGCCAAAACACAAAAGGGCAAAACTTTGACAATATTCACATTATATATGCAAATTAGTGGAAGAAGGAAAAGAAGAAACATTTTGTTGTATATTAGCAGAAAAGGGAACTGCATAAGTCGCCGATGTGTCTCCTAGGTAGTCTCTGAGATAAGACAAACTTCATATAGATCATCACCACCTTTTCCTGGATAATCAGAATAATAATATGACAATGGGTGATATAGAGTGTACCAAGCTTGATAGACTTATGGAGCCAAAGAAAAACCAACACAACTCACCAATTTCTGCCTTAATCCCAGGACCAAAAAAGGAGGTGAATTT
The DNA here is from genome assembly GCA_036346255.1 of Ampelocalamus luodianensis. NCBI lineage: Eukaryota > Viridiplantae > Streptophyta > Magnoliopsida > Poales > Poaceae > Ampelocalamus > Ampelocalamus luodianensis. Next base: position 209,195 of record JAYEVH010000533.1, on the reverse strand, counting down.
CGCCTGCGCAAGACAAATGTTTGCAGGGACTCAATACTCAGATAATCATACTCTTTTTTGGATTATGGGTACAAATACAATATGTATTGTTCTCTAGCAGCTCAACTGTCCAAGTAAACAGTACAAGAAACCCAATACTACATCAAAACAAGCAGTAATATTAAGCAGCATTCTTACATAACCGCAGTATTTTGAGAAGGCTAATGTTGTTTGTGCATCAAGTTTTGGACTACACTTTCTTCTAACTGAAATTTTTTTGAAGCAGTTGATTAATCTGAGAAACTCATCTTTTAAAGACTGAAACTTCTAAAAATCCCTGTACTTGTAACAAGAGATTACTTTTATTTTAGTGCTTTAGACTGATACAGGTAACTAGCTCTGACCACATGCCAATCACATGCATTTTAGTTCACACTGACTGATATGGGTTGGCTTTTATCGTGGTTTTCATGGATAGAAAGAGGCGAAGTAGATGATCTCGTGAGTCAGGATGTGGACATAGAGGGTAAAGAGGGAATCATGTTCACCCTCGGACGCTTGCAGCGAGGCTTGCCTCGGCCAGCGAAAGAGGCTCTGAACCCGCCTGAGCAAAGATAGGGAAGGAAGACTTGTTGATTACTTGATTACCGAAAGAATTACATGGTCTGGACCTTTATAGGAATTACGTACTAAGATCGTTTAATCAACCTGGACTATTATCTCTAACAAATATTGAACTAACTTTTATCTCCTAAACAAACTCAATCTACTAATGTCTTCCTTGACGACTACTCCAACTCCCGTGCTGCTCCTGCACTGGCCGTGCTGGCCGCCTGTCCTCGTGACCTCCTCTTATATGTTTTGTCGTAAAAAGAGTCCACAACAGTGACAGCCATGCTATATTATATTTAGAAATTAGGAACAAAAAGGAGGGGATGCACCTGTCTCTTCTCAAAATCGGATAGCTCCAATGCTTTGGCTTCAAATTCTAGTACTAAAGAGTATTTCCCATCCTCAGTTACCTACAAGGAAAAAATAATTGTGAATCCTTTAAGCAAGAATTGCATGCCGTTTTTGTAACTCATGGCATGATTTGTAGGGTAAAACATTTTGGACTGAATGAACAGAAGATATCAATGAACAAACATAACCCATTGGAATGTTGTCATGTGGGGCATACATTATGAGCGGCGCAAGGACTCGGACGGCAAGCAATCACCATTGGTTTCGGTTGCGCTGGCTTAGGGATAGTTTCCAATTGTTAGTTTCCTTTTACAATTCTTAGTTTAAATCAGGACTAGTTATAGATTAGTTTCCATATTTAAGAGATCGATTATTAGTCAAGTTTGTTAGGGCCGCTTTATTTAAAGGAGATAGACACTTTGCTTTGAGGTTAAGAAGAAAATCAGAAAACCCAATCTATTCTCCCTACTCGGGCGCTGGCCTTGTCTCTGCCACGCGGCAGCCGTCATCACAGCTCCCTTGCCGCATCGTCGAGGTCCTAGACCACGTCCTGTTACTCTCCACAATTACCCTCTCCGATCCAATCCTCTCTCCAATACTTTTGCCCGTGACAACTTGTATCAGAGACATCTGCTACCCCATCCACCATGTCCGAAGGAGATAGCTCGGATTCGGTGAGCAAGAAGCTTGATGCCTTGTTGCAGCAGATGGAGACCAACCGGCTTAAGCTCGACGACAAGATCGATAGCCATGCCAGTACTGTCTGCGACATCGATCATCAGCAACGGGCGCACCACCTCGCCATCACCCACCTGGAGCAAGGGCGTAGCCAACCCCCCAGCGACCTCGACCACTACACATTCACCGACACTCGACTTCGGGCGGCCAAGGGTCTGCTGCCGAGCCCACACCGGATCCCTCATGGTTCGCCGACCGCCTCCGTCATTGACATGCGCACGGCCAACAAGGACAGCCCCAAGGCTCACTGGATGACGGCGGAGGGCCACCACGTCGGACACAGAGGCGTCCCTTGTTTTCACAAACTCAATTTTCCGACATTCGACTGCCAGGATGATCCACTCCCATGGCTTAATCGCTGTAAACAATTTTTTCGAGGCCAACACACCATGGAGGAAGATAGAGTTTGGCTAGCCACTTTCCACATGACCGGCTCGGCCTAGTTATGGTACCATCGCCTCGAGCATGATATCGGGACGCCATTGTGGCGCCGCTTCGTCGAGTTGGTCAATAGACGGTTTGGACCACCTTTGCGTAGCAATTCCTTGGGTAAGCTCATCGCCCTCCGCAAGAAGGCACCGTCTGGGAATTCTCGGATCAGTTTTTAGCCCTCTTGTGCCGCATTGACCCGTTGACACAACGCCAACAAATCTAGTTGTTTACGGCCGGCCTGGATCAACCACTCCAAACCGATGTGGAGCTGCAAGTGCCGCAATCCTTGGAGTCCGCGATGAGTTTGGCATGCGCCTGGCGTCGCTCGCGGTGGCGGCCCTGCGGCTCTTGGTCACTCACACCTGGCGCCTGGCGTGCGACCAACCTAGCCTCGGGCCTCGGCACACCAGACGACACGGGGAGTAGCACACTGCCCACCACGTCCGGCCTGCCTTGCTGTACGCTGTCGTCGGCTGAGCTCGAACAACAATGTACGCAAGGCTTGTGCTACCATTGTGATGAAAAATTATTCGTCGGCCATCGATGTAAGCGTCTCTTCGTCATCGAAGTACAGTCGGACCCCAAAGATGCCGACATCGACTCGGACACCGGCATTGAACTAGAAATATCCTTGGTAGCGCTTATAGGCATACAACCTTGGAGTGGCCAGACCATGTGACTCATGGTCGAGATGGGTTACAGCTAGGGATAGCAACGGGGCCATTCCCCGGCGGGGAGTAGTGGAACGGCCCCTACCCCCGAGAGAAGGAAATAGCCCCATTCCCCGTCCCCGTCCTCAGCCTTGGGTGCTATTCACCCCCGTTCTCCACCCCCATTGGGTTATCGGGGCCCATGGGGACCTAGACCCGAAAGTTGGATCATCATCAAGCAAGCAAGCAAACAGAGACATCAAGCAAGCAAATGGAGACATCAAGCATTTTTTAATTCAAATATATCCAGAATTAAGTAATTTATAATCAAACAAGTATCCATAAGTAAAATGAGCCACAATCTATAAAATAAGTAAAATGAGCAGACAATCTATGAAATGAGTAAAATGAGCCACAATCTAAGCCATTTCAGATAAATCTACCAGTAGTTCAGCACCATTTCAGAGAGGATGATGAGTGGTTAACTAACCGGTGCGAAAGGAGGAAGAGGCCGTCGTCGGCTGTTGGGGAGGAGGTCGGCACCGGCTGTTGGGGAGGAGGACTGGAGAAGGTCGACGTCGGCTCTCAACTGTTGGGGAGGAGATGACGTTAGATGTTGGGAGGAGGGCTAGGAGGCCAGGGTCGGATGTTGGGGAGGACCAGACGAAGTCGGTGTCGCCGTGTCGGTTGTTGCGGAGGACCGAACAAAGTCGACGTCGCCGCGTCTGCTTTGAGTGGAGCAATGGCCGGATGTTGGGAGGGCAAGAAGGGCCGGACGAATCGCGTCGCCACGTTAGCTGTTGGTGGAGCAGCTGGTGTCGGATATTGGGGAGGACCGGACGAAGCTGGCATCGTCGCGTCGGCTGTTGGTGGAAGCGACCTATCGAGCGGATCGAGAGAGGCTGCCGAACGAAGGGGATCTTGGATGCGGGATGGGAATTAGAGCGATGTTGTGATGGGGAAGGGATGTGGGAATTGGGAATGGGATGCTAGGGTTAGAAACATAGATAGTTAGTGGTCGTGGCAGCCGACTTAGTTTAGTGGCGCGATCGCGACCGTGTGGTACAGGCTTAGTGCGGTAGTGGCCCACATGTGATAAGGGTTTCTTGAGGCCCCATATGGGTAGCGGGGATTGGGGGTGGGGGTGGGAAGGGCCACGGCCTCACCTCGCTTCCAGATGGGAATAGGATTTTCATATTAGCACCCCTGTGGGGGAAGAAATAGCCCCAACCCCGGCCCCTAATGAGTGAATTCCCCGGCGGGGAATAGGGAATGGGCCCATTGCCATCCCTAGTTACCGCTCCTTCATTGCCCTTCTCGATTCAGGGTCCATTCATAACTTCATTGTCGACAATGTCGTCGCAGCCACCGCTGTCCTCGTGCGACCCCGATCGAGACTAAGTGTCATGGTGGCCAATGGAGATCAAGTTACTAGTTTGGCCTATGCCGTGCTATGCTTTGCGCATTGGACAAGAATCCTTCATGCTAGATTGTTATGCTATGCCATTGGAGGGCTTTGACGTGATATTGGGGGTTTAGTGGCTTCGTACTCTTGGTCTGGTCACTTGGGATTTCTCCCGCATGACCATGTCCTTTGCTCGGGAAGGACGCCGGGTCGTATGGACAGGTCTGCCAATGCCTCCTCATTCGGCCCGCATCTTTGCTTTGACGGGCGATTTCATGGACGATCTCTTGAAGTGGCCTCTTCGCTAAGCCTCATGGGCTCTCACGGCCTCAGGAACTTTGTCACGATATCCATCTCGAAGAAAGGCGGATGTCGTTGCCGTCCGATCGTTCCTTTATGCTCGATTGCGAAAAGACGAGTTCGAGCGGCAGTGTGCCGACATGCTTTGCCAAGGAACCATATGCCACAGTACGTCGGCCTTTTCCTCCCCGGTGTTGCTTGTCAAGAAGTCCGATGATTCATGGCGCTTGTGTGGACTATCGTGCCCTCGAAAAGAATATAATCAAAGACAAGTTCCTATTCCTTCAGTGAGCGAATTACTTGATGAGCTCCGTGGCACCAAATTTTTCACTAAATTGGATTTGCGTTCTGGATATCATCAAGTGTTGATGCATTCAGCTGATATTGAGAAGACCACGTTCCGTACTCATCAACGTCTCTTTGAGTTTCTCGTCATGCCGTTCGGCCTCACCAACGCCCCCGCCACGTTCCAGGCTCTTATGAATGCCGTTCTACATACATTCCTTCGGCGCTTCGTGTTGGTTTTCTTCGACGATATTCTCATCTATAGCTCATCCTGGTCTGTGCATCTACGACACATCCGCGCCATCCTACAAACGCTCCAACGTCATCGCTTGTCTTTAAAGCGTTCCAAGTGCTCTTTTGGGGAGACCACGGTTGCATATTTGGATCATGTGGTTTTGGCAACTGGCGTGGTAGTTGATTAGGCGAAAATTAGTGCCGTCACTACTTGGCCGATCCCTAAGTCGGTATGGGCAGTTAGGGGGTTTCTTGGTCGCAGCGGTTATTATCGCAAGTTCATTCGTGATTTCAGAACCATCGCGGCACCCCTGACTCAATTACTCAAACGAGAATGAGAAGCTTTTCATTGGACGTCTGAAGTTCAGAATGCGTTTCTTGTTCTTAAAACCGCACTGACACAGGCGCCTATATTGCAATTACCAGATTTCACAATGGAGTTCATTGTTGAGTGCGATGCATCTGGTCATGGTTTTGGCGTGGTACTGCACTAGGGCACTGGCGCAATTGCTTACTTCCGTTGGCCGATTACACCACGCCATGCTGTGCTTGCGGCCTATGAACGCGAGTTGATCGGTCTCGTTCAAGCCATTCACCATTGGCATCCTTATTTATGGGGACATAAGTTTTTGGTACGCACTGATCATTACAGTTTGAAATTTTTACTTGATCAGCGTTTGTCGACAATTCCACATTAATGGGTTAGTAAACTCCTTGGCTACGATTTTGCTACCGAATACAAGCCAGATAGCACTAATGTGGTCACTGATGCGCTGTCAAGACGGCACATAGAGTTACAGATTGCGGCCATTGCTTTATCATCCCCACAGTTTGCTATCTTTGACGACCTACGCTAAGATTTCAACGCTGATCCGGCTATGCAAACCGTCAGCGAAGCGATCTTGGCTGGTCGTCAACAGGGGCCCTGGGCGTTCGTGGACGGATTGGTCACCTACAACAAACGGGTTTATATTCTGGCTAGCGCTACATTGCCACCGGCCATTCTTCACCTAGCTCATGGTACCGGACATGAAGGGATTCGAAAGACGCTTCACCGTCTGCGTGCCAACTTCCATGTCCCGAATGCTCGCTCTCTCGTCCAAGATTACGTATGCGCCTGTGATGTATGTCAACGAAATAAGTGCAGACAATTGCATCCGGTTGGTCTTCAACTGTTGGAGGTTCTTTCTATGGTCTGGGCGGACATCGCCACGGATTTCGTTGAAGGTCGTCCCCGGGTGCACGACAAAAGGGTCATACTTACAGTGGTTGATCGTTTCTCCAAATTTGCTCACTTCATTCCCTTGGCTCACCCCTACACGACATATTCGGTGGCTCAGATGTGTTTTAATGAGATTGTTCGTCTTCATGGTATCCCCAACTCCATTGTTCACGATCGCGATCCGGTGTTTACAAGTAATTTTTGGTCCGAGCTTTTCCGTCTGGCCGGTTTTCAACTCAATCTCAGCTCAGCTTCATTCTCAGTCTGATGGAGAGTCGGAAGCGCTTAACAAGATCATCGTCATGTACCTACGATGCCTAACTAGGGGCCGGCCGAAGCAATGGCTCTGTTGGTTGCCTTGGGTGAATATTGTTATAACACATCGTTCCAAACATCCTCCGACTTTACCATTCAAAGTTGTGTATGGCGCGAGCCACCATCTTTGCGTTCATATGAACCGGTAGCACACACGCTCGCGGTGGAGCAACTAGTCCGGATAGGGATACGTTCTTGTTGGAAATTCATGATCAACTGCATCAAGCACAACAAACCTACAAACAACAGTATGACAAAGGTCATCGCGAGCTAGAGTTTACTGTTGGTCAATGGGTTTGGCTTCGTCTCTATCACCGTCACGCGACATCTTTGTCTCTGCCGAGCCGTGGGAAGTTGGGACCCTGCTATTTTGGACCATATCAAGTACTCCAGAAGATCAACATGGGGGCTTATCGTTTACAATTGCCGACCGCGCAAAAATACATGATGTTTTCCACGTCAGTTTATTAAAACCATTTGTTGGTCCTCCACCTATGGCTCCTCCAGCTCTACCGCCTCTTTTGCATGGTCACGTTTGCTCGATGCTAGCGAAAGTCCTCAAGTCCCGTGTAGCTCGGGATAAACTTCAGCTCCTGGTGCAATGGGAAGGTGCTCTACGACGAGTGCGTCTTGGGAAGATTTCGAGCAATTTCAGTAGTTATACCCTCTATTCCAGCTCGAGAATGAGCTGCTTGTAAAGGAGGGGAGAGAGGTCATGTGGGGCATACATTATGAGCGGCGCAAGGAATCGGACGGCAAGCAATCACCATTGGTTTCGGTTGTGCCGGCCGGACCTTAGGATGTGCCGGCTTAGGGATAGTTTCCAATTGTTAGTTTCCTTTTACATTTCTTAGTTTAAATCAGGAAAAGTTATAGATTAGTTTCCATATTTAAGAGATCGATTATTAGTCAAGTTTGTTAAGGCCTCTCTATTTAAAGGAGATAGGCACTTTGCTTTAAGGTTAAGAAGAAAATCAGAGAACCCAATCTATTCTCCCTACTTGGGTGCCGACCTTGCCTCTGCCATGCGGCAGCCATCATCATGGCTCCCTAGCCATGCCGTCGAGGTCCAAGACCATGTCCCGTTACTCACCATGATTACCCTCTCCGATCCAATCCTCTCTCCAATACTTTTGGTATCAGAGACATCTGTTGCCTCGTCCAGCATGTCCGACGGAGATAGCTCAGATTTGGAGAGCAAGAAGGTTGATGCCTTGTTGTAGCAGATGCAGACTGACTGGCTTAAGCTCTACAACAAGATCGCTAGCCTAGTCAGTACTGTCTGCGACATAAATCATCAGCAACGGGCGCACCACCTTGCCATCACCCGCTTGGAGCAACGGCGTAGCCAACACCCTGGCCACCTCGACCACGACATGTTCGCGGCGCCGACTGCAGGCGGCGAGGCTCTTCGCCGAGCCCGCCGGATCCGCGCATGGTTCGCCGCGCCTCGATCATTGACATGCGCCACGGTAAACAAAGACAACCCATGGCTCGCCGCCGATGGCGGAGGTTACCACGTCCGGGCGCGGGCGTCCTCGTTTTCACAAACTCAATTTTTTGACGTTCGACAGCCAGGATGATCCACTTCCATGGCTTAATCGCTGTGAACACGAGCTGTTAAAGAGAGGTGGGAGAGAGCTAGCGTTGACGGGCATGAACGTGTGGCAAGCCATGTCATCCCAAGGGTGTGTTTGACCTAAAATGCAAACCTCAGGGACCAAAGTGGCTACTTTTAAACTTGAAGGACCAAAGTGGCCCTTCTGCCAAACTTGAAGGATCAATTTGATCATTAGCCCAATCAAAATTCCCCATTCTTGTAATGAGTATGAAATATAAATTGTCAAAACGAAATGTGTGATTTACAGCAGTAATATATGGAAAAGACAACTTCACAGAATAAAGCAAATAGATAGGGAGCTTACTTCTTCTCTAATCTTCTGTAATATAGGTGCACTGCGTCTTGGAATGCCACCACCCTGTCAGTTGGATAAAAAAAGGCCGATCAGTAAGTAGGATAAAGAAAAAGTCCTTCCAACGCAAAGAGAGCCATTTAGAAAAAATGATCAATAGCTGAACTTAAAATTATTGATATAATATGAATCAAGTAAAGTAATGTTAAATTCATGAAAAGGACCGAATGTATGAATTACCAAACCATATTGAAAGATCCGCTTTAGCGCTTCATCCAGGTGCTGCTCATCACCATATCTATAACGCGTAACATCACTCCTGACCTAGAGGTAAGCAAAGCTTTAACAAATGGTACTGTAGACATTTGCATTGTCGTAATTCTAAGTATTAAAAAGATAAACAAATAGACATTGACACTTAATAAACCAAACAATCTTCCAGAAATATCACAACTAGAAGCCTGCAATGATTAAGGTTTGACCTGTCTATAGGGGAAAAAAAGAACTATATTGTCAGGTCAGATCACAAGATTCTTGACTTCTTTTCTTGCAAATGTATGAAATTATTATATTAACAAAAGGGCAAAACGAAAGAGCGTAAATGGTAAAACATTATTGGCTGAAAAGCATACACTGAACCATTGTGTTTAATGTTTATGGTAATAATTCATATTTGATATTTTCTAATTAGTTTTGATTTCGGTATGGTTATGCGTGCAATCTAATATAATCAGGTAAATCTATTTCCTATATCAGTATATTGCATCATGATGGAACTAAGCATGTCATAATTGATAGAACTTGTTTTGAAGGAGAATAATTGATAGTATTTCAATAGAGGAAAGCTTGATCGAGGAGTTATCTGTTTGCCTTCATGTAGATTGCTGGAAATTAACTTAGAATCGAAGTGTTACTCTTTTTTCTCTAATATCCAAGTTTGAAATGTGTGAGATCATGCTGCATTTTGATGTAGAATGATAAATTATGTAGATGGAAACCAATTCTTAATAAAATAATTAAACTATGTAAATGTCAAGTAATTAATTGTAAATAATTAAACAATGTAAATGTCAGATTTTTCTTTTCCAAATCCACAAATTCTAGAATAACTAAGTAGTGTTATTATTCCCTAACACCAGTATTTAGCCATATCCTTCTTTTACAATTTTCGACATTTAATGCCTCCTGTCAATTTCGACTCATGTTTACTTGTTTGGAACTCCACTATCAGCAGATTACTCAGCACGTAGCCTAATTTTCATCTAAATGAGATGGGAATAGAATTTAAACACTTTTATCACACATTTGAGCGGATGTAGCGGCGGAAAAGGAGATTCTGTGTCCAGCACATAAATAAATATTACCTGCTTGAGGATAGGGGTAGCACACTTTTCTCTTAGAGCAAGAGCATCAGAGTAGGTTATGCAGGGCACTGGTTTCAGTTCAGCATACTGCATGTAGACAATTCAAGAATCAAAACATACTGCAACAAAGGAATTGAACAGTGAGCACTTTCAACTTAAACTCCTAAAGCACGCCCACTCAATTGAAACACGGGACTTATTCTCAAGTATGAAACAACAAGGTGAGGATTTTAAGAAAGACCAATGACTGCCAAAGGCACTCGTAGAGCCTGAAACTAACTAACAGGCACCTTCCTGAAGATGTCTTGCACTAATTAGTAAGGACAACTAAACTAAACTAAACAAATACAAGTATCTTCAGATACCAAATGTCTCTTGCACATGTAACATAGAGGAGAGTTCTTGCCTTCAAGGCCATGCCGATGATTGTGAGGGGAAACCCGTAGGTTAGCATCAGAGCCGACCACTCCGAACCGGGAAGAAGATTGAAATATGCCCCAAATCCGTACCTGAGATGCAAGAACACATCAGCTACACTTGTAATTTTAAGGGCAAAGCACCCTGAATCTTTGATTGGCACAACAAGATTGCAAAATCTGAACTTACGACAAGAGGGTGCCGCCGACCCCTAGCCCAATCACACCAAAGGACACCTGCAGACAGCGAGAAAATTCAGCACCAAACGCTAGTCACAATCGAACAATACGGCGCTGCCGCTTGCTTGTTGCTGCTGCCTTTCAAGAACCAAGAAAGCGCCTGGGCCGCTCACCTTGGCGAGGGAGAACTCGTCGTCGGGGACGACGGCCTTGCCACCGGAGGACGACGCGGGCGCCGCCGGTGGCGAAGAATCGGCCGCTCGGACCGGCGCGACGGCGCGCCTCGGCCGGCAGGGCAAAAGGGATACATGGCTCGCCCGGCGGCGGGCGGAGGACGGCGCCGGGAGCGCGGCGAGCGCCCGGACCGTGTGCGCCGCGCACTCCACAGACATCTCAGTCTCTCTCCCTGCGCCGCAAGTCAGAGCAGTACTACTATCAACGTGTAATTTTCGAGGACCTTTCCTGCAAAAAGTGAGTGTTTTTTCCGGAGATTTTGGTGGGAGTCTGAGCAGAGGAGATGTGGCTGGCGTTTTGGCGCGCGGAGAGGACAGAACGAGTGGATCACCCTCTGCCCGGCCCCTACCCTACCCTACCCTACCCGGACGAACGGAGACCAGAAACTAAATTGCACGGCTTCCACGGTTTACTTCTTTCTTTTCTCAACCTCGAATAATCGTCACTCCTGTTTTCCCTATTTTGATATTGTTTTCCAAACAACAAAGTTTATATATATATATATATATATATATATATATATATATATATATATATATATATATATATGAGCGTATCTAGTGCTAATGAGCAATTGAGTGCTAAAGTGTTAATGTCAATCTTGACCGTTGGATCATGCAGGGTGTTTAATGCAGGGCATTGGAGGTGGGAGCATGCAGAGTGTTTAATAAAGAAGTATTAATAAAGACGCATTGGAGGTGGGAGTATGCATGACGATTAAATAGTTTGTAGATGAGAGCCTGCATTAATCTTGGTATGTTCTCTGTTTGAAGCACGAACATTGTATGATTTCTCTTGACATGTCGAGATGCCATTAACCCATATTAATTCCCAGTGGAAACGGCCCCGGCCGGTGGGCCACGTTACCGAAAAAAATGCCTATCCGATCGCACCGCGCCCGGCATCAGGCCGTCAGATTTCGGCCGCTGCCCTTGGTGTGTTTCGCTCGCTGCTGCTGGGATGCGCGTCCGCTGCTTGCTTCGCTCGATCGTCGTGCCGCTCCAGTTGCTCGCGCACGCACGTTCGTTCGATGCCCGCTTCTTGCTTCGCTCGACACGCGTCCAGTGGACCCTGCCTTCGGCAAAGCAACGCGTGCATGCCCACGCTGAGTGGCACGAGTAATCTTCTAGTAGTTTTAAAAGCTGTCATTCTGGACAATATTGGCCCCCTACATCATCCAAATTCCTAAACTAGCCCCCTCACTCACGAAATTTCGAATTTAGCCCCCTGTGATCACCTGCTGCCGTCGGGTACAACAGCAACAAAGTTGCTACCATCCCCCACCGCAGCACCGAGGTGCTGCCCTCCCCACCAGCGACACAAGGTCTTTGCCCTCCCTGAAAGATGAGGTACAAGGAGAGAGAAAGAAAAGAAAAGTGAAAAAAATCGATTTTTTAAAAAGAAAAATCAGAAAATTTCAAAAAAAACTTGAAAATAATTTATTTAAATACTATAATATTTATCATGAATAAATATAATTTTTTTCCAAATTTTTAGAGCTTAATGCAACTTTGTAAAAATTCAAACCAAGTTGTAAAGCCCTTGATGTTAATGAATTAAAGTAAGAAGAATAAATCTTCAAAAGCAATGTTAAAAATTTTATCTAGGTACTAGATCATCCCAGAAACACCTCTAAAAATTTATATAATTTTAGGAATTTATTTGCTATTTTTTAGCTCGGTCAAACTTAGGAGGTTTGAAGTTAAAATAGTTATCCTAGTAACGTTCGGACCGTACGAATAACACTTTTGGAACGTTCGGACCGACCGAACATCTCTTTGGGCTGATCGGACCATCCAACCAGACACTGCTCGATCGGACCGTCAGAACATTAATTATCCACCAAAATTCATTTGACTTCAAAAATTCATATCTAATTCAACTCAACTCCAAATCAATTGAAACCAATTTTGATATATTTTTATTTTAAATGAACATTATTTTAAAATAGGTTTAAAACTTGTCTCTAGCCCAGAAAATATTGTTTTTGAAAATTGATGCTTAACCGAATTATTTTCACACTAGAAAATGCTTTTAACTTTGAAAATCCATAGAAAATATTTCTAGACTCCAAATGAGTTGAACTAAGTTATTTTGGTCTTATAATTTTATTCTCTATTTATCTATGTAATCCTTTTATCCACTACTATTCTACAAATTTGTAAAATAATTAAAATTTAATGAATAGAAACTGAAACACTATTTTGAGTATTTTCTAAAAAAATAGATTTTCAAATTGCTATAACTCTCACACATTAAATTAAAATGAAATAATTATTTCACATAAATTCATCTAAAATCTTAACCTAGCTACTGTAGAAAATTCATACATTTTTTAACAATTTGAATTTTATGGTATTTCTCGGTGTTTATTCGATGTCGTTAATTCTTTAGAGTCCAAAGTGATCGACGTAGAATGAATAAAATAAACTTTAATTAAATTCAAAATTTTCAAAGTGATCAACAAGTATGATGTGTCGGGAGGCTCCATATAAAAATTCATAATTTTTTAAGATTATTTTTTATATTTAGAAATTCCTCCAAAAAATTAAATGAATAAAATTCAATTAAATTAAATTTAATTTTTTTTATTAAATCTTTTCATGTTCCTAGTTTTTTTTTGAATTTTCTGATTTTTTTTTGAATTTTTTTGGATTTTTTTGGATTTTCTTTTCTTTCTCTCTCCTTCTTTCTCTCTCCTTGTACCTCATGCTGTAGGGGAGGGCAACACCTCAGTGCTGCGGTGGGGGATGGCAGCAGGTGGTCAAAGGGGGCTAAATCGGGAATTTTGTGGGTGAGAGGGCTAGTTTAGAAATTTGGGTGGCGTAAAGGGGCCAAAAATGTCCAGAATTCTAAAAGCTGGACATGCTACTGAGCCGTACAAGTCATTGGTTTTTCACGGTGTTAGGTATATGCGTATTTTTTTTATTATTATAATTTTTAAAACAATAATTGAATCAACAGAAGCATATATGTTAGGCATATTTGGAACTATGAATAGTAACATGATAATCAACTCAAATATATCTATCTTATATGTATGCACTAACAAGGCAAAGCCTAGAACAAAAATGCCACTAACAAAAGTAGGCATCAATATTATCACATGATAAATACTAGGAAACAAGGCCTAGCTATATCAAATGATATCACCGCGACTTACAAAGAATTGCTCCAACGAAAGTCATAGTAGAGTTTGATGTGAAGAAGACGACGCATAGAGGATGATGGAGAAGGAGGAAGCCGTAAGCAGTCGCGAGAACACTTTCTAAAAACCTAATTTTCCCCAACCTTTGCAGGATCATAAGGGACGCTAGCTTCGGAGACATTGCTCTCCCCACGTCGGTGCACGCTGAAGAAAGGATGGAGAAGCCGAGGTTGTGCATCACAGAGGAATAGATCAATGTGGGTCAAGTTGTGAAGAATTTGTGCCCAAAATCGATATCTTTGTCTATTATTGTGCAGGAGGCTTAGAGACCAATGAGGTCCAAGACGGCCCTAACGGCTGCGATCGCTCGGCGGGAGATGGATCGAGGCGGTGACGACACGGCAGCGATGGCAGTGCGCTTAAGGATAACTACCTAATGAGGCTACTAACTTCAAGGCGAGGGTTGAAATAACATCTACGGGCTGCCACGATGCTAGGTTTGTTCTTGATGCACAAGAAGCGGCACACCGAGCTATCCACGACAGTCTGTGGTAGCGCAACGAGGTGCTATAGCGTGACGATGCTAGGGACTACGATCATCCATACAATACATTGACGATCTGTGGATGTCATGGGGATATGCATCTAATCTCAGTTTGATGAACATTGGTAGTAGTGTCGAGGTGTTTGGTGAAACCCTCGTTTTCTGCAAAATTCAAACTGCTGTCAGTCATCAGGATGTCAGGACGGCCTTATGGTGGTCTGACCGAATGAACTAGCGGTCTGACTGGACAGAGTGGTGGTCAGACCGGCCACGGCGACGGTCCGACCGACCGAAAGCAAAAATGATAATTTTGAGTCGGGCCAAAAATAGAGGGTGTAGGCAAGTGAGATGATTTGTTTGCACTTGGTCCAATAATTTTTGGAGCATCAAGTTTAAAGTTCTATTTGAATTACATTTCCAGAGAGTCTGCAAATTTTCAGGCCAAATTTTTGGCTAAGGATGTGAGTGGTCTGAATGGTCTGTAGTTGGGCGGTCAGACTGTCGATGGTCTGACCGACTAGGCGACAGTCATTTACCAGTAATGCGGCGATGATCGTGAGTTATGTAATATTCATGGGTTTCAGTGAATGTGTTGCATGATTCTTTTTTTTGACTAATGTGGGTCAAATTGCGAAAAATTTATGTCCAGAATCGATATCTTGGTCTATTGTTGTGCAGGAGGCTTGAAAGTTAATGACGGTCAACGACGAGGATGATCTGGACTAAGCTAGGAGAGCTAAGATCCAAAACGATCAAGAATGCCGGATGAAGTCATTGGACTCAAGTATGGCACAAGATGGACAAAGATGATAAGGCGCCAAGTACTACAACCACTTCAGTTTGCCATCCTAAGTTGCATTCACAACTTGAGGTAACAATGGGTGTTGATTTGATCAATGAAATTTAGGAAGTGTTACATGTGGCCAAGAGGGTGGATGGGGAGGCCAGCCAAAGAGAGGGAACGTGCTCTCGGGATAAAACCCTAGCGCATGCGGGCGGTCAAGAAAGACATGCGGTGCCATGGCCGCATGGGTTGCATTGGCGTCAAAGGAAGCATAAAGTATATAGGCCAAGTTGGTGCATGAATCTAAGAGAAGGAAAGCCCATGGCACAAGGGAAACTAAGAGGGAGACTTGGCCATGCGTGGGAAGGAAGCTGAGAACATGGCATGTCGGTTGGTTCAGTTTGGATCAAATTCGGCCAGCTAATTGGTGTTTAATATCTTATTCCAAAATTAGACAGTCCTAGTGGCTTGCATTTAATCATTAAATTCGAAATTCCTTTTTGTTGGTTTTTATATTCCGAAAATAGGAGAGTTTGAGTTGTGTGCGTTTAGGAGGTTGAGTTGATTTTGGACACTATTCATGTGTAATGTTCATGCGTGGTAGATTTCAAAATAGGAGAGTTTGAGTTGTGTGCGTTTAGGAGGTTGAGTTTATTTAGATACTATTCATATAGTACTGTTCATCCAAAAACATTATACTTGCGTGGGAGGCTATTTAAGCCCCATGGCCGCACCATGTAAAGGGCCAAGTTTTGATTTAGCAAATAAAAATAAAAAAAGCCACTTGGCACATATTATGTGTTCTTGTGTTTGGGAGATGAGAGACTTGTTGTTCTTAAGGTATTGAGAGAGATAAAGAGTTTGACACTATTCACATGTGGGGTACTGTTCATGTGTGGACACTGTTCACCGAGGCTGCTACTACCTTCAATTCAATCTATTAGATTGGTTTGTAAGTGTGTTGATTTTCTTTCAATTGAATTCACTCGAATTGGTTTGTGAGATTACTATTCTCCCCTCAAGTCATCATATTCAGTATTGTTCATATGAGTACTATTCACATGCATGGTATTGTTCATCCAAGGCAAAGAGAGGAAGACGACACATTACTAATATTCGTGTGTACTGTGAATGATTAGGCCAACAATTCGGGATCCTTTTAATCAACTAGTTGGATCTTTATCAGGTAGGTCAGAGCTTCAGTTGCTCACGGTACATTGTTGTTGTGAAGATCGAAGATTGGCATGGCCAACATGAAGGAGATGAAGTTGATCATGCAATTAAGCTATACAATAGATCAAGGTGAGGAGGATCCACTCCACGAGTTGAGCTACATGCTCTTTAATTGCTATCGAGTGAGGAACACAGATTGTGCTATGATGATCGATAGGAGAAGCTTGACAAACGTTGCAAGCCAAACACTTGTGGACAGATTGGGGTTAGTCACAAAGCCACATCCGGGGCCATATCAGTTGCTTTGGAGGTTCAAGCACATTCCGATTACAAAACAAGTGGAGGTAAAATTTTCTTTGGACGGGTATTGTAATAGCCCAAATCTGGGTTTGTGTTTCAAATGTAATAAAATGTGTAAAATTTAAAACTTTTCTTGCATCTTGAAGTTTTTGAACTTTTCTGCAATTCTTGTAAAGGAATTGTGGGAAATCAAAAACCCAAACCTCCAGATTGACTAAAGTCATGACTTTTCTTTTCCAACTCTTGTTAAATCTAGTGATCATCCACTGGAAATAATTTTTCTGGGTTCTAAGGATGTTGGGTGACCCCTCTAAAAAAATTTCGCAATTTTTAGAAATTGTTTGAATATTTTAAGAGGCGAGTCAAACTAGTTTTACCCTTGGTCAAACCCCAAAACAAACCTTGTAGAATTTTTGGAGAAAAATATTTGCATAAACACCTTTGGAAAATTTACACAAGGTTTATCCTGAAATTAATAACCTCTAGTTAAAATTTCAGAATTTTTGGAGTTAGTTTGCTATCTCTAAAAATTCCCCAAATTTTTGGCCTATTTCTAAAATCCAAGTCAAAACTGTTGGACTCGGGTCGGACTCGAGCCCAACCTCCATTTCAGGTGCGACCCAACCATTCCCGCACCCTCCCGAGCCCCTTTTAGCGTGCCCTCAATATCAGCCGTTGGATTTCCTCTCCACAGCCTAGATCTAGGTGACATTCGGACCCCCCGAACGCGCCAGCTCTTCTCAGCCATTGGATTTTGATCCAACCGTCGCGGAGCGTACCCCTTCGCGCTCGATCGCCTTTTAAACAACTGGCTCGAGCCACTTGGTTGGACCTAACCAACTAAATGCACCGGGCTCGTTCTAAAGCGGCACGCGTTTTAGCCCTTGGATCTTGATCCAACGATCAAGATCGCTTGTGCACATTCGGACCCCTGATTGCCCCTTTTGATCGTGACCGTCCAAATCTAATCAAACCGCCAGTGTTGACTTGAGCATTTGAAACCCTAAGTTGGGCCCATTCAATCGTGGCCGTTCAATTTCGATCCAACCGTTGAGTGGGTTGGGTCCATGCCTTAGGGTTAGGCTCAGCCCACCTAACCCTTTGGACTTGAGCCACTTTGTGTCGCTTGCAAGTGGGTCCTCGCCTCCTGGTCATCTTCTTCATCACGCCCGTGCATGTGCGAGAGAGCCCGTACGCCATGGTAGTGCAAGGTCACCTCCTTGAGCCCTTTAAAAGGCTCTTTGTTGCAACCATTTAATGCGCCACAGAGCCCTCCTCCAAAGTCGTGGTCTTCACCTGCTCCCATCGCTCAAGTGGTCCATGGCAGCACTTTAGACCAAGTTCACCGTGAGATGTTGTTTTGCTCCAAAACCCTAGCCCTTCGGCTATATAAAGCCAGTGAGCTCCTCCTTAGCTTCCTTTACACATCTCCTTGCAAACTCTAGCCCCTTCTCTGTGTAATTGAGCTCCAATCGCAGAGAACACCAAAATCGCGATTACTGAACCTTGGAGCTCCTCAGTGGCGACAGTGCTCTAAGGGTCCTTTTGTAATTCTTTTCGCGCCACTTGCGCCTCTTTCCCTATGGAGCAAAACCCCTAACCTAATTTGGTTTGAACTTCACAGGAATCTTTCAATTGGGAGTTTCCCCCATTTCGGCTGAAAGCGGAGGTCATCGTTGCCAACTCTGGTAAGATGCTCCATCTTCTGATTCCTTGCTCGAGCACGGTCTCATAACCCTACTTAACCTTCCCCTACATCCTTTTTTCCTTCCTCCTTGCTCAGGTGGAGCTCCCCGCGGTGAAGCCACATCGCCACCGCCGTTCACCACCGCTGGCCTTCCTCCGGCAATCTCCCTACCTTCGGGTCATCTCGGTGAGTCCCGAGAGCCCCTTTGATTCTTGTGCGCACATTATTTCGATAAGAGCATGGCCGAACCACGTGTGCCGTTTTTGCCGTGTGTTCTCCCCCGCTCCGCCGCGTCGCACCACCGCTGTGGCCCATCTCCGGCAAAGTTCCGGCCATGGTCGGGTGCGCATTAGTATTAGGGTCCCGTTTTTGCCTTTGTCCGGCGCCGACCTGGCCTTCCTCGCCAGCGACGAGCCGACGGGCAAAGCACGGTACTTCGCCTGTTGCCGTATTTTTGACAAGTCCCAGGACTTCCTTGGTGTACATCGTAGCCGCTAAGGACCATCTCGGGTTAGATCTTCGCCGTAGGTTCCTTTTTGGCGAAAGCTTTAGTCACGGGACCTCCCTGGTGTAATCTCAACCGTTTATGATCTTTGTGGTTAGCTCTTAGCGTAGGATCCTTCTTTATAAAACCTTGGTGCCAGGACCTCCTCCCCCAGATTTGATCCTAGCCGTTGAGGATCTCCCTAGGATTAGATCTGAGTGGTAGATCTCCCTCCGCGGAGCCTTAGTTGCCAGGACCTCTTAGGTTAGATCCTGACCGTTAAGGACCTCTCTAGATTTGATCTGGACCGTTAGGATCACCCTCTGAGTTTTCGCAAAAGACCTCCCTCAGTAGACCTCCACCCTTCGGACCTCCTCTAGTGTCGATCTTGACCGTTAAGACCTCCCCCTAGGAGATCTTAGCCGTCAAGACCTCCCTCTCACGACCTACCCGTTTTCGTTTTTGAAAAGACCACCTCATGGCCTTTTTGCAAAAACAACCCTAAGACCATCCTCGGGGTCATCTTTGCAAAAGTCCACCTCTGGTCCTTTGTGAAGAGAACCTCAGGACCTCCCACCGCACAGATCTGGACCGCTCAGGACCTCCCCATTGAGATCTTAGCCGTCCAGACCTCTCTTTGTTAAAGCTTTGTCTTGGAGGCCTCCCTCGTGTAGATCTTGGCCGTTAAGACATCCTCTGGTAGATCTTGGCCGTTAGGGACCTCCCCACCTTTAGACCGTATCGCCCAGGACCTCTTTCGATGAAATCTTAGCCGTTCAGGACCTCTCCCTGGAGATCTTGACCGCCTAGGACCTCCCCTTTATCAATCCAACCTTTAGGACCTCCCGTGTTGATCTAGACCGTTAGATCTAGATCTAACGGGTTAGATGTCGGGACCCAAAATTACAATTCTGGACCCTCTGTGTATACTGCACTAGTCCAGGATCACGCTAGTGCACACAGTGGCAACATTGATGAAATATCATTTCTATATACAAAGATGACTAATAAATAGGCAAATAACAATAAATATCAGAGTAAAGACCTTAAGGTCAAAGCTTACAATTAATACCTCAGAAGGCGAATAGCTCAATGAAGTCGCAACGGGCGAAATGGAATAACTCGGTGAAGCCCATCCATATGCCCACAGCAATCGGTGAAGTGCGCGACCTAGTTCTTCTCGATCCTTGAAGTAGACCTTGTTGACCGACGATTCCTCCATTTACGTAGGTTTGGGCGCAAGTTTTACAACAAGCGTGAGTACACAACCGTGCTGCAAGTCATACCACGGAATGCAATGTATAGATGCAGGCTTATTCCAAAGGAAATGACTTCTGTGGTTATTTTGCAGAAATGCAACATTTGCAATTGAATATGAATAATAGATTGAAAGCATAACTCAAAACAAATAGACAATATTAATTTAACATTTGTTTTCACAAAGACACATAGCCTAATAAAATTCTTTCACACAGCCATATGACTTAAATCACACAGCTGTCCCTTCCCAATTGTTTTATGAAAACTACCCCTCGTGTGAAATCCCCGAGCATTGTCCATGACCGCGGACACGACTATTAGAATAGATTGTTTAACACTCTGTAGAGGTTGTACACTTTACCCACACGATATAACCAGTGTGGCCGCACTGATCATAACAAAACGGTTCAGAAACTTCATCTCAACATTGACATTCTTATTCACATAGTACCCATATCACATAGCCTAACCTATCCACCCAACATCAATGCCGAGAATCCATAACTTACTAAGTTAGGCCCGCTTTATCGACATGTGATCATACAAAGAAGGCTCGGTTCAATGGCGCACACGCTTAAGTCCTTAATTGACCAAGGCAAGACTTCCATTTTCTAACTAAGTCACAAAGATTATCATTCCCATCACATAGTCCACCATGTCACACAGTCTCCACCACTTACCTCACCCAAATCCTTTACCACCCGGGCTGGTTTTAGTGCAACACATGCCATCACGAAGTAATAACACATAGCACACGATTTTACACAAAGTTCCATAATCACATAGTCAAATTTATAATTGCAACTCAGTTATGATGATGACTCGTTGCATGGCTAAGCAATCTACTCGTACTAACCAACCCACGTTGGTAATACCATAGCACCAACTAAATATGAACCAATCTAGGGTGACAAAAGATTATGACATACAATAGACAAAGTGGATATAACAAATTGGATTAATAGCTAAACCCAAAAGCATTTAAATAATTACTTAAAGTAAATGCAATAATTTAAATCAAAGTAATTTTAAAAACTGGATTCAATATGATCAAAGGTATAACTTGCCTTGCTATAACAATGATGATCTTATTTTATCTTCAATCTTCTACTTGCTTGATCTTCACTCCTTGACGATTCCGGACTTCTGGCGTCTAACAAGAAAGAAAGCAAAACAAACTAAATTCAAAAGACAAATCAAATAAACTCCAAATTGAAATTGAATGGTACTGGAAGGTAGATATTGAATTTAGATGAATTTAGAAACTTGAATGGGTTCAATCGAATTCGGATGAAGAAGATATGGCTCTTGAAAGATTGGAATTCACATGAAATGATGAAAAGTTTCTGGAATATTATCGAATATTCTATTCTCAAAATATTTAGAAAAAGAACGAGTATATGGTAGGTGGGACCGATAGGTATTTATGGATTTGTAGAATTAAAATAATTCCAGAAATAAGGTAGAGAGAGTGACAAGCGGGACCAATAAGATAAATGACTTTTCAAGAATTAAATTAATTCTCGAAAATATAATTAGGGTTGACATGTGGGCCATCGGTCTATGGACCGGTCCACTTGAGATATGCTAGTCCACGGTGGACCAAGCTCATGAATAGGGTTTGACCAAGATTGACTGACATACGGGACCCGCATGTAAGTGAGGGAAAATATTAGAGTTTTAATTAGGAAGATGACATGTGGGGTCTACATGGAAGATATATATATACATATATATATATATATATATATATATGGATGGCAAAGGGTCCACATGGAAGTGAGAGAGATATAGGTAGTATGGCTTGAATTGTTTGGATGACAAGTGGGACCGAATAGGAGAAAGAAAAGGTGTTGACCATGTTGACCAAGTCAGCGTAATAAAAGAACAGAGCGTAACAACAATTCACGTCTGGATAATAGCGAGCGTGGCATGGCCGGTTCTTGCTTATGGCGTGACGACGAACGGAGGCGAACCAACGTTGGCGAAGGGCAAACGGAAAGGAAACGACGAGCCGGAGATGATGACGCGGTCCGGACGTCGAGATTTTGCTCCATGCGATGGCGTGTGACGGAAGAACACCGACGATGGCGGCCTCACGCGCGCGTGCGCTCCGGTGATGCTCGCGAAAGGGAGGTGAGCACGGCGTGAACGCGCGACGCGAACTCAACGGTGGTGGAGTTGAAGCGGGGATCAACGGTTGCGAGTAATTGACCGGAGAAGGACGACGAACAAGAGGCGAGAGAACGCCAAATTCTCGGCGCACGGTGGATGAAACTTGAATCTACAAGAGGAAAAATAGGTATTGACGAGGCACAAGATGACGCGATCGGATTTTTGGAAAACTCACCGAGGAAGCGAGAACGCGATGAACACGTTTCGTTTTAGGGCTTGACATGGCCGACGGTGCTCGGTGATTTTCGCAAAGAGGAAGGAACCATGACGTGAAACGCGACGACGCTGGCCAACGCCGCAGACGGTTGGTGGGGACGTCGGATGAAGCCGTAGTTCGCGGAGAAAACCTTTGGTTGGAGCTCAGTTTTTTGGAGATTGCGACGAAATTACATCGGTTTGGAGGAAACCAATTTAGGGGATTGGAAGAGGGGATCAACACGGACGCGTGAGCGCAAACGGCTCGCATTTATATGCACCGTAGAGGAAGATATGGAAATTTGAAGTTTTAAGTTGGAGTCGTGCACGTACGGGACTCGTTCGGTTCTGGAGATCGAAGATGAACAGTAACTTGCGATTTACTGTAGCATCGGCAGGAGAGAGAAAATCTGGATTTTCGGAATTAAAAGAAATCCCAAAAATCAAGGAGGTCAAATAAATAGCAAACAAATCCGGAAAAATCTCAGAAAATACCCAAAAATTCCTTGAAGGACAAGGAAGCCAAATAACACAAATTTTTATTTAATTAATGTTTATATTAGTCAAATTAAATATTTTTAATTTAGGAAAATTCCAATTAAGCTTTATTAATTCAAATAAAATTGGTGAAATTTTCCAGGGACCTAAACTACTCAAAAGATTTTTGAAAAGCCAAATTTTGGGACGTTACAAACCTCCCCCCCTTAAAGGAATCTCGTCCCCGAGATTCAGTCTGACTATAGAATAGGATAAGGAACTCAGCCTTCGGGTTCACTTCTTGCTTTCAAATTGCTTTGAGTTTGACAGAATCGCTCTTCTAACCACTTACAGAACAACGCCTTGCTTCTTGCTAAACTTCTCGCTTCACTGAAAACTTGACGAACTGGCTTTTGGCTGGAAGGCATCTTGAAACTTGATTGCTTCTACCGGGGCTGCTTGATCGGTGCTTGAAGGCACTTCTGAAGTGGAGGAAATCTTGCTGCTGACTGATAACTCAGGTTGGCAAACTATCTCTTCTTCCGCGCTTGAATCTGAACTAACTAACACATTTTTGTCAACTCACATACAATTCTTTAGCACAGAACTCCAACAGGTATTCTGAAGATAGACATGGCTGCGAAGGTGAAAATCTGTATAGTCTGTGTAGCTTCCTTTTTGAACACTGCTACTTAAATTCCATTTAGGATTAAGGACCCTTGGTCTTCTGCTTCATGATTAATGCAACATCCACATACTTTGTAATTTGATCTGCTCCTAGGCGGCGATGACTTACACGATCAACCACTCAAACTTGAGAGGGTGACAACTACGATCGGTCGACATCCGGGTTGTAGAGAAACTCTACACATAACACTTACTTGCTCGACTTGGTACTCGAGTTAAGGCACAACTCATTAATCTTTTCAATCTGTCATTGATTGGGGCGATTCACAATCAATCGAAATGATCACCCAAGCATCATGCGGACTCGCCGCTAACACAAGATAAGCCGATCCTTGGTCCGACACTAACTTCTCGACACGTCGTGCAATTTGACCATCTCTGTAGATCCGACATCGCACCCATGCCGATTTAATGTCATATCGTCGTATACAACCTCTGCCAGTATACCACTCTGCTAGGCGCTCTCCAAACTAGGTGATATTGATGAAATGAAGCGACAAATTTCGTCAAATGATCAACAATCACCCTTCAAAAATTATATCCCGATTGGGTCTGGGAGATCCCATATCGAATTCTCGTGATAGAAGTACTGACTAGCCCCAACATTTTGGCTGATTTTCGACATGCCAAACACATGGTAACCCATTCTGCGATATTTCACTTTATTTTGGATCATCACAATGCCACTTTGAGATCTTTGTACACCTTGGTACTTTCAAGAAAAGTAGAATGCTTACACTCAAATGTTGGTTTGAGCATCAACTCTGGAGTTCCTTCTCATTAGATATGCAAATATACTCATTGATCCATGGATCATTCTGTTGGCCTTCGGTGGGTTCTCACTCTTTCCTTGGCTTTACGTGAGGACGGATCACTTAACGTTATTGTCACCTCACTGATTTCTAGCATCGGTCCGAACTCTGGGGTTCAACAGATATCCTTGCAACTGACTCAAGATCCAAACTCTGAATTTCACAGGTAACTTTAGCTGACTGATCAACAGATCCTTGTGGTAGCTCTTCAGTTTCAAAGTATCCGTCATTTGTCTTGGTGCGTGCGAGGGAACGGATTCCAACCTCATGGTTCTCAATCCAATAACCATCTTTGTTGCTCCACAGTAGCAACTTCGAATTATGACTAAGATAATTCACCACCTGAAACTTCTTAACACACCAATTCTTGGATGTTCCGTGATAAAAGCTATCAAGGTTCTTTCTGGTATCTGACAATACGAACATTGAGTTGTGATTAATCTCTTCAAATTCTTACAAACACGGTTCACTTCTAGCGGCCCGGCGAACTTCTCTTCTTGCAACGGTGAGGGTCTTGGCTAACTTGAAACGATCGTCTCATTTATCTTCAACTAACACCGCCTCAAACGATCGCTTCATCGGTATTCAACTGACACTTCTAAGCTGACGGGTTTGATTTGCCACTGCCTTTATCTGATAAAGTCATCTGATCCGCTCTATCATTTTTGCAAACTCGTTTAATAACTTTTATCATATTTCACCTCTGACGTAATCCCTTCTGAAATTGGCTGATCCTGGGTACTAAGTCAAAGACAAACTTGACTTCTAATACAGTTGCATGCTGTATAGATCATTTGCAATGGCAATTGCATACTCTCTTGCGGATATGGACATTATCCAATGATTAGATTCTTCAATCATTTACTATTGTCTCACTGCTATGCAAAATGATGAGTTGGAATTCAACATCATATTCCATAGTTACGGCTCTACGACCTTCCATCATCATGACTTAACGCTTGATTACTTAACTTGCAAAGGCAGACTCTTGGAAAGGTATCCAATGATTGAATATCCAACAATTTATTTTTCTCCGTAACTTGCATGCAAAGATGTCCACATTTTTAGCTCTCCAACAAAGGAAAAGTTACATTGATTCTCTGACTTTCTTGGTAACATCATCGCACAAACGTCTCTTCTTTGACTGCTTCGCTGGACACACGGATCCTGTTGTATTACCACCTGCTCTGGGAGTTAAAATCTTGACTGAACTGAGTTATGGTATTCTTGCATCTGGAGTTAGTGACTGGTTCTTCTGAGGACACTGGCTAACGTAGTGGCCTTCTTTGCGACAACTGCAACGTACACGTAGCGGACATTGTGGCTTGCCTGGTGATATTGCACCGTAACGACTAACCTTCTTGAAGGTTGAAGTTTGACGCTTTGCAGGGCATCTCTTGGCATAGTGGCCTTGCTCGCCATATTCAAAACACACTCTTGATGATACTGGCTCGCTTCTCTTTTGAGTTGGGCTGCTGAGGTCAATATTCTGCTTTTGTGATCCTTCACCTCACAATTTTTGTACTAACACTAGGTTGCCTTCTTTTGCTAATGCTCTGCCTGTGGCTCCGAAATTTTCTCGCTGACGTTGCGTTGCAGAAGTCAACATGGAATACATAGGGCACTGGCTCGGACAATGATCATCGCTTTCACACAAGAAACATGTGATCTTGATCAGGGGACTTTTTCCAATGGAATGGTTCCCTTCGCAACTGGAACAATTGATATTGTGCTCATCGGCGCTATGGTCTATTTCTCCACAACGGATACATGCACAAACTTCTGACTCATCTGGTTAGCAGCACTTCAAATGACAATGAC
This sequence comes from Ampelocalamus luodianensis, assembly GCA_036346255.1. Taxonomy (NCBI): domain Eukaryota; kingdom Viridiplantae; phylum Streptophyta; class Magnoliopsida; order Poales; family Poaceae; genus Ampelocalamus; species Ampelocalamus luodianensis. Next base: position 183,018 of record JAYEVH010000533.1, on the reverse strand, counting down.
TGTATGGGATGTAGGATATCGGAATAGCAAGTTTCTCTCGATCAATCTTGCCTGATGTCGCGTGCTGTTGGCGAAAAGTAGCGAGGAACTCTAACCATGTGATGGTCTTCTTGTCCTGATGGGCGGCATGAAAGTTTTCCCATCAATCTAATGTAACTCCTTCTAATTGATGAGCGGCATAGAGAACTTTCTCATTATTGTTGCACTGCACAATAATTAGCCTTTTCTTCTATTGTGCGAATCCAAGATTTTGCATGGTTGATCCTTCAAAGATAGACGGCTTGGTCATCATGAACTTTAAAGATTTGAACTAAGGGTGCGTCGTTGGGATGGCAACGAGTTGTGCATCCTTGCAAACATTACTAATGTCCAACGATCGCATCGTTGTTGGCATGAGTTGATTCCGGGCGGCAGGAAACTAGCTCGGGTTCTGATGTGTCACTACTGGCACTGGAGATAGTAGCTGGTTATCGTCTGCTCTGGTACTAACACTGGTGATGGTATGACGGCATGCTTGATTATTCTGATTCAACAAATTGATTAAAGTAGCGGTGGTCTGATTCTGCTGGGTCATCCTGTTGTTCATGTTCTGCATCATCGCACATGAGTTGAGTCTGAGCTACCAAGAATTGTTCCATAACTGGATCTGCTACTCCTGATGCGACAAGCGCCCACCGGGTTGACAACACTGAATCGCACAAATCGTCTCAAGATTACCGATGGTGGCTTCACTGGTTCTCCATCTGGCTGGTGACCGGGGCTCATAGATGAGAGGGAAAAGCATAAGGTAAGGGAAGACAATCTACTAAGGGCGAGTTTAACCTAAAGAACACCAGGAACACACAAATAGTGGAAAGCTATTAAGAAGCATAAAACTCACACCAAACTACACCCAAGAAGGGAAACAAAGATCTAATCGTCTAGTCGATTAAACTCTAACTTAACAGGCGACTTGGCTCAACACACGGAGGAACCAACGCTGATTTATCTTATATGGTGGTCCAAGAAAACTCAATCGATCACGGTCTTCGTCAACGTTGGATCGCTTGCGATCCTTGCGGCGAAGCTTGAAGAAAGATGGAGGCGACGATAACTTCTTCTTAGTCTTGAATTTTTGCGACGCACTTGTCTTGAACACTTGGGAGATGTTGACACGTTGTTGTTTGTTGCGTGGTCTTCAAACAGTTGCTCAAAACTGCTCTTGGGCATCCACCAAGACATTTAGCACGAATAACGATGACTATAGAAGTTATGAGGGGAGAGAGTCCAATTTAATACTCAAAATGGTGAGGACGAATACAGATGAGAAAGGAATAGAATGTAAGAGTATAGAAGCTAGACAAGATGAGAATAGCACATCATTAAGATTTTCCATTTGTAAAATAAGTTTTGAACTTTTCCTTACAACGGCAATTCTAACTAAGGTCACGATCTACAGTCGATATGGCTCTAATACCACCTCTGTCGGGACCCAAAATTACAATTCTGGACCCTCTGTGTATACTGCACTAGTCCAGGATCACGCTAGTGCACACAGTGGCAATATCGATGAAATATCATTTCCATATACAAAGATGACTAATAAATAGGCAAATAACAATAAATATCAGAGTAAAGACCTTAAGGTCAAAGCTTACAATTAATGCCTCGAGGCGAATAGCTCAATGAAGGCTGCGCGAACGAAACGGAATAACTTCGGTGAAGCCCATCCATATGCCCACAGCAATCGGTGAAAGTGCGCGACCTAGTTCTTCTCGATCCTTGAAGTAGACCTTGTTAATCGACGATTCCTCCATTTCTGTAGGTTTGGGCGCAAGTGTAACATCCCAATTTTCAACCTGTGTTTCTAATGTAAGAAAATGAGGGAAAATTAAAACTTTTTCTTACGTCATGTATTTCTTGTATGTTCTAAACAATTTCTGTACAAGAATTATGGAAATATAAAGTTACAAGTCCTTTTGACCAAAACCTTACCCTTCAAAACCTTCTTGCCAAATCTTGTGCTCATCCTCTAGAAATGATTTTCCTAGGTTCTAAGGATGTTGTGTGACCCCTCTGAAAAATTTCAGAATTTTTAGAAATTTATTGAATATTTTTGGAGGCAAGTCAAACCAATTTTTCAATTGGTCAAACCTTAAATTCAAACAACTGAATTTGTAGAGAAACATGTAGTGCATAAAAATCTCTGGAAATTTTATGTAAGGTTTATCATAGAGTCATCAACCTCTAGTTAAAATTTCATGATTTGTGGAGCTAGTTTGCTATCTCTAAAAATCATTCCAAGGTTTAGCTCGTTTTCAAAATCCCTAGTCAAACATCAAGAACATACACTTAAAATAATTTTTGGAAAAGAATTTACTTCAATTAAAACTATGGAAATAATTTATTTAAATCTTATAATAATTATAATGAATAACTATAATTTTTCCCAAATTTTTGGAGCTAAATTCAATCCACATAAAATTCAAACTTGCTTCAATAACCTTTTGTAAGTTTGAATTTAAAATAAGCAAATGATTCATGAACATTAAGGTTTAAGATTTTAATTGGTTACTAGGTCACCCCAGGAACCTCTAGGAGAAACTTCAGATTTTTATGAATTTTATTTCTATATTTGAAGCTCGGTCAAAGTTGGAAGCTTTGGATTAAAACCCAGTCAAACCTCTGCTTCATCGTTCGATCGACCTAAGTCCGACCGAGCCGCTTGACTTGATCAAACCGCCTAGCTGCACGGTCTCGATCTTCGCCTCGCACCGCGCATCGCGAGCCATCCGATTCAAAATGTGCGGGCTCGATTGATCGAGCCGCTCAAACCCCGCCGCCCCGTTCTTCTTCATCCGTCGCGGCGCGTCGCTTCGCTCAGAAGGCGTGGCGCGCTCACGCCGCGTCATCGCCAATCGCCCGCCAACGGCTCTTGACGTTGCGCCTGGTTTCTCGCCGCGCGCGGTTTGTTGCCTCGGTGCATCCTCACCCACCCTAATCGCCTCCCTATCACTCTCGCCCGTGCAGAGCTCCATGATCCGAGCCCATCTCCGCAGCCCTCTCTTTTCCTCCATCCTCCAGCTATAAAGCTCCCCTAAGCTTTCTTCCTCCTTTTCACAACCCCGAGCACTCTTTCCTCTTGTTTTCCTTTCTTTCGCGGGCCGAGCAATCGGGAGCTCGAGCTCTAGAGCTCACTGCAGCTTGCCACGGCACTCTGGCTGCTCCGGTGACGCCCGGTCCTCTCCGACCGCATCGCGTCGCGGTATCCTCGCAAGGAGTCGAAGCCCTCTGTCAATTTGAAGAATCGCCACCGAGCACCTCGCACGCCCTTCTTCCCCGACCACGGCCGCAACCACCAAATTCACCGCGACCTCTTCTCTCGCGGACCTCCTCCGATTCCCTCTCCATGAGTATCACTTGAGCTCCTCCACCTCCCCATATCACTCACTTGTGCTCTCTTTCTCTCCAGGGTCCTCTCCGCGGTGATCACCTTGCGCCGCCGCAGGTTCGTCATCGCCGGGCCACTTCGGCCACCCTCCGCCTTCTCCGACCTCTCCGGCGTGCTCCAGGTACCCTGCTGGTCCTCGTGCTCCCCCTATTTAGCCCCAACACACCCGTGCGCCGCCGCCCCTTTCCACCTCCTCGGCCGCGCTGCTTGCCCGCGCCGCCTCAGCGCCGCCCGAGCCCTAGCGCCACCACCCCTAGCTCCAGTAGCCCCCAGGCGACCCATTTTGGTGGTCTGCTCCACCTCGCCGCTGCTCCTTCGCCGGCGACGAACCGCGACCAGAGCTGCGCCCGAGCTTCTCTGTTCTGGCCCTCTATTCTCTGTCTCTGTCTCTAAATGGTAGAGCCACCTGAGGGTTAGCTGTTAGCCAAGTATGGTTATGAACTAAATGAACACTCAAATGTAATTGACAATTGAATGTTGGTGTTAGTGAGAACATTAGTTGTCGAAACTATAAAAATCTTTTGAATGAACTGTGGGCAGAGAAGAGATGGTAATGAGAAGAAATGTTGTTTTGTCAGTAGGACTCATTTGTAAAACCATCTGGCTAATGCTACCTCGTATTGTGTTTGTCATTTGAGTCACTCCAGTGAGTTAGCAAAATGGGAAATTAGAGTTTAAAGGAAGTTTAGTTACAACACTTATGTTCAGAAAATGTTTACTATTGTAGGATGTGGGAACAGTAATTTGAAGATAATCAATATTGTCAATGGATTGATGGCTTTGCTAATTTAGTAGTTAGAGTTGTTAACAATTCAATTAGCCACTTGACCATCACCTAACAAGCAGCATCCAAGTCTGAAAAGAACCAATATAAATGTGAATTCCAGAAATCAGCAGAGAGTTAACAAATTGAAGTAGAGGAAGTTCTGCAAAGACCCAAATCTAAAAGTTCATTGGCAAACAGTCCAAATCAGAAAATTTCTCTTGTTGCATACATGAACAGAGAAGTGGTCTAATGAAGTTGTATTAGTCTAATAACAAGTACTAAGTTAGAGTTTAGTTCAATTAGTCGGTTGCATTTACCTAACAGAAAATAGCCGAATCTGAATTTTGTTAACCGAAGGAAGTAGCTAGTAACGCTTAGCACTTTAGTCAGAGAACTGTCCTGTTGTTGAATGCTTGAACAGAGGAGTTTGAATGAAAACTAAAAGTGACAGTAGGCTTATGAATTTAGCAAATTCTAGTACCTAGAATGTTAGTGTTCCAGTTAGACTTTTGACCTTTATCTGAAAGTGGTCACCACTCACAACCAACTAAACAGAAAAACAATTAGGAGCTCTTGATCTCAGTAGCAGTAAGGATCCACACCATCTTAAGTTAAAAATTTCGTAGCGTCACAATCCTTATGTAAGTTCTTAGGCGACTATCAATTCAATTGGTTCCTTAGCTGTCAGAGAACAAGATTAGATGGTAAAATTCTAATATTAGTAAGATAAAGCTTTGTCTAATAATACAAATGGATTATAAAATATAATCACTCATCTTTCACTTGTAACCTAACAGAGTGAAATCAATCTTGAGCCAAGATTTGTTTTATGAATAGTCAATCAACAGTAAACCTTACCTTAGTAACAATTTCAGTAATTGTAACCAATTCATTTCAACTCAAGTCAAATAATTTATGCCCTAGTTGAAAATCCAAAATAAATTGTTTGCAACTTGAAATTGGGTAAACTTCACAATTACTTAAATAATTCAAATCAACCCCAAATCCAATTTATTTTTTTGTTCTTAAATTTATCTAAAATCATAATGTATCTGTTGTATTAATTAATTTCTTAATTGTTGGAGATTCTTTTGGGGTTTTTGGTGTTTATTCGGTGTTATTCGTTCTTATGGTTTCTTCTCGAATCTTTCGTTAGGTTCTGACGATTCTATTATATTCGAGAGTGATCCTCTGCAGCAAGTGAATTATCAGCAAGCAAAGGCAAGCAGTTTGATCATATCCACTCAATCCCATTACTTTTAAAATCTAATACTTTGTTTTACTTGTATGTATGCATGTTTTTGTGTCAATGATTAATTTTACCGAATAGAGGTAGCTAATCCTATTGCATTGTTTCCCTTAAATTGTTCACCCCTGCCACTACCTTAGGAATATTATCCTCACTGGTGAATTAGAGCCCGGTGAATGATTTAGGGCCTTTTATTTGTCTTTACGTTATGACGCTTAGCAATACTTAGTTACCGGTAGCATTGGGCGGTTATCGACCTAGTCGATGACCTTAATCACACAAAAACTTGCTATTACTTTTAATCCATACCTTGTGCTTTGTTTATTTGCAAAACCAAAACTGAAAACAAAATGATTTAGACTTGGGCACAATGGTATGTTGGTGTGATCTGTTGGGTGTGAGTGGAATGGTGCCTAAGTCCCTAAGGACCGAGTTACTTGTGCCATTGATCCAAGCAATTGTGCGTGCTAACCACACGAGGGGGATATGGAACCTCTCTTGACTAAGTACTTTGGGAGGTGTTAATTATGAGCTGGTCGGTGGGTGTGTTGAAACTGTGTGTGTGTGTTGTGGTGTTTGGAGGGGAGCATTGGCAGACCGGTTAGGCTGTCTAATGTGTCCTTCTCCCGTGGGTTGCGGCTCTTAATTAACATCGTCCATTGGAAAGCGTCTTGTTAGACTTAGCCGTGCCTGCATACCAAAGGAAGTATGCTAACCGTGGCTGGTGGAAAGACGGTCTATCGTGTGGGTACATTGGTACACCCCTGCAGGGTTAAAACTATTCGAATAGCCTCGTCCTAGGTTATGGACACGCTTGGTTATTTCCCGCAAGAACTAGACTACAACATTTAATTAAAACTTGATGGGTTGGTATGGATGGATGTTCATACTATTGTTGTGGTGACTATTGGGTTAGTCACTTCTAGGCTGTCTTTATTGTTGTTATTATTATTGTATCGCTGTTATTTCCACAATTACAAACAAATTGTTAAATCGCTTTGAATCTATTACATTATTGCAAATGAAAACTTGCTTTATGCTGAAAATAAGTCCAGAGCCTCCTCCACTAAACAAAGCTTGCATGTAGTTAATTATAGTTCTGTTATCTTACACGTCAGTCTTGCGAGTACAAAAATAATTTTTGTACTCAGATGCTATGCTTAATTGTTTTGTTGCAGAGGAAGAAGGTGAGCCCCAATGGCTTCCCTTTTTGTGAGATGTCTTTGCGGTTTGACGACTAGCTTGGCGGCCTGTTGGTTGCCTTGTGGGTAAAGGCACACTAATTGGCTTTTGTTTATCGCCATCTTATGGCTCTTTGCTTCCACTTGTTTACTTAGTTTTTGTATATCTTTTGGCGGTCGGCCTCTCTTTTGTAATAACTCTCTATATTATTTATGTCTTTTAAGTTATTGTTGTGCTTTGGTTCTATGTGAATGAATGGAATTGATGCATGATTTTGTAACGAGGTGTGTATACTGCATTTCTGGGAAGTATACATATCTCGAGGCTTGGTTTATTTGATTTGTAATGCTAGGACCAAGTGGATGGTTAAGTATTACAAGCCGAATAAACCGGGGTCCTCACAGCAAGTTTTACAACAAGCGTGAGTACACAATCGTACTCGCAAGTCATACCACAGAATGCAATGTATAGATGCAGGCTTATTCCAAAGGAAATGGCTTCTGTGGTTATTTTGCAGAAATGCAACATTTGCAATTGAATATGAACAATAGATTGAAAGCATAATTCAAAACAAATAGGCAATATTAATTTAACATTTGTTTTCACAAAGACACATAGCCTAATCAAATTCTTTCACACAGCCATATGACTTAAATCACACAGCTGTCCCTTCCCAATTGTTTTATGAAAACTACCCCTCGTGTGAAATCCCCGAGCATTGTCCATGACCATGACGCGCTATTCGAATAGATTGTTTAACACTCGCAGAGGTTGTACACTTTACCCACACGATATAACCGGTGTGGCACCGATCATAACAAAATGGTTCAGAAACTTCATCTCAACATTGACATTCTTATTCACATAGTACCCATATCACATAGCCTAACCTATCCACCTGAACATCAATGCCGAGAATCCATAACTTACTAAGTTAGGCCCGTTTTATCAGACATGTGGTCATACAGTAAGGCTCAGTTCAATGGCGCACAAAGTTAAGTCCTTAATTGACCAAGGCAATACTTCCATTTTCTAACTAAGTCACAAAGATTATCATTCCCATCACATAGTCCACCATGTCACACAGTCTCCACCACTTGCCTCAGTCCAAATCCTTTACCACCCAGTTGGTTTTAGTGCAACACATGCCATCACGAAGTAATGACACATAGCACACAGTTTTACACAAAGTTCCATAATCACATAGTCAAATTTATAATTGCAACTCAGGTTATGATGATGACTCGTTGCATGGCTAAGCAATCTACTCGTACTAACCAACCCACGTTGGTAATACCATAGCACCAACTAAATATGAACCAATCTAGGGTGACAAAAGATTATGACATACAATAGACAAAGTGGATATAACAAATTGGATTAATAGCTAAACCCAAAAGCATTTAAATAATTACTTAAAGTAAATGCAATAATTTAAATCAAAGTAATTTTAAAAACTGGGATTCAATATGATCAAAGGTATAACTTGCCTTGCTATAGCAATGATGATCTTATTTTATCTTCAATCTTCTACTTGCTTGATCTTCAGCTCCTTCGGACGATTCCGGGACTTCGGCGTCTAACGAGAAAGAAAGCGCAAAACAAACTAAATTCAAAAGATAAATCAAATAAACTCCAAATTGAAATTGAATGGTACTGGAAGGTAGATATTGAATTTAGATGAATTTAGAAACTTGAATGGGTTCAATCGGAATTCGGATGAAGAAGATATGGCTCTTGGAAGATTGGAATTCACATGAAATGATGAAAAGTTTCTACGGAATATTCTCGAATATTCTATTCCGAAAATATTTAGAAAAGAACAGTATATGACAGGTGGGACCGACAGGTATTTATGGATTTCTAGAATTAAAATATTTCAGAAATAGGGTAGAGAGAGTGACAAGCGGGACCAATAAGATAAATGACTTTTCAAGAATTAAATTAATTCTCGAAAATATAATTAGGGGTTGACATGTGGGCCACTGGTCTATGGACCGGGTCCATGGAGATATGCTAGTGTAGTATCCCGAATTGCATTAGTGGGATTAAATGAACTAAGAGAGAAATTACATAGAATTAAAGAAGTAATTCCAGAATTAAAAATAGAAAATTCAGAAAAATTAGAGGGAGAAGTAGACCTTGGGCCATTGGCCCATGATGACCTAACCCAAGTGGCCCATTAAGTGGAGCCAGGGGGTGCCCTTCCCACCAAAACCCTAGCCTTTTCTTGCGTCTCTCAGACCCACCACGCCTCGCCTCCACCGCACCATGCTCCTGCGCCAAAAAAACCACCGTCGTTATCTACTACATGCTTTCTTTTCTCGCTAGTTTTTCCCCGCTACTCTGTCCTCTAGCGCTGCAGCCCTCCGCCATCTACAAGAAACTAGCTAGTCTCTGCACTCTACACCCCCCTTGTGCCAAAGCTGCATGCTCTGCTGTGCATGTGTGTTTTTGCTGCCTTTTTGTGTCCTTCAGCAGGAGAGACAGAAAGATGTGCTGCTACTAGCTAGTTGGATTGCATTGCTAGATGTTTTGTATGGTTACGTGAGATTCAACACTAGGGAGAGAGAAGAAAAGTGCTGCATGGGATTTTCTCGTGATCGCCGCAAGAGACCAATGGAAGAAAGGAGAAGGAAGGGATGAGAGGAAGAAGGAAGAGAGAAGGAGAGGAGGATTTCGGAAGACCGGTGTTTCTCATCGCGTTCTCCAAGGGTGACGATTCAAATACTTCTTTCTGCTTAGCAATAGGTAGAAATCGAATAGTAGATTGGTTTAATCTACTGTTTTGTTGTACTGTAAATTCGGATACCGGTTGAGTGTAATTTGGGAACTTTGTCTCCTAGAGAATTGTAGAGGATCTCGATAGCTCTCCGTAGAATATTTAATCATGTCGATCGGATGATTAAATTTTGAGTTATGAGTTTTGTAAGCCTACTGTCCGGAGGAACTGTCGTCTTTTGGGCAGTACATGTTAATCTGTAGATTAAAAATAATAAATGAGATAGTTAGTGTGGTCTCCATTGCAATTCCACCGACTCGCTATCCGGCTCCTAGGGGATAAAGAGGCAAGTATATGGTAGAGTGGCAAACAATAGGTTGTTCATCATTGTCATTGATATTACTTATCATGCTATTTATTATGCTTTTGTTAAGCTTATTCTTATACATGATATTGATGACATGGATTGAATGAGATTATGATACGGCATTAATGAGAATAAGATATTGAGTTAATGAGATGGATTAGTTGATGAATAATTAAAGATGTTGCATCATTTACATTCATCATGACAGGAGTTGCACGAGCCAGGTCGGTGAGAAAGTCATGTAACTAATCCGGTGAGGTCGGTGAGAAAGATATATGACTAGTCCGGAGTGCTCTAGATAAAATCCTACTTCGGTGGGGACTTCACAGGAGTGAAGGATAAAGTGGTTCATCGACGGGTGAACACTCCGCTATACCGGTATCAGCTGATGAGATGCATATGAGCATGAGCATGATGGTGCATACGCATATATGAGTAAATTGTTAAATTGTGGAAATTTACCTATATGGAATATGACTTGTTTATTTGAGTTTGAGAATAGAATTAAATAGATAGATGATGATGATACCTTGATTATGGTTGATAAATTGTTGTTTATTGCTTTATTATGTATTTGCTGAGTCTTGGACTCATTCTTGCTCTATTGTTGTTTTTAGGTGATCGTTGATGACGCTCCACTCGGAAGGGCTAGCGCACTTGGAATCACAACCTACACCCAATTACTTGATTCCTAGGACATGATGATGTTGAATAACCTTAGATGATAAGTTAGAGTTGATTATTCATCCAATAGACTTAATCAATTGGTTTGCGTTAATTATGGTTTATTACCTTACTATGCGCCTAGGAGTAAATTATCTACGGTTGTCATATCATTAGGCTTATGTTATTGTGACCCGTAGATGGGTTTTATCATGATACGCTTGCCGTAATTTATTATAAAATGATGTTAAAATTGATAGTTAGTGTTTTTAGTGGCATTCTGGGCTCCGTGTTGGGCCAGGGTGTTACAGTTGGTATCAGAGCGGGCTTTAGGTCCATGGTGAATAGATTAACAACTTATGTAAGCTAAAATTGCTAGAATTTGCTTTAGGACTAGTAAAATTAACTAAAATTTGCTAATGGTTAATTAACTTAAAATTTGACACACTAGTGCACAGTAGGATGGGAATGGGATGAGTATTACTCTTACGCTTTTGATGTGTTGTAATACTAATACATGAGTTGATGTTGGTTCTTGAGCATATTGTGTGATGTTGATTGTGGATGGTAGTCGATGTCAAGAGGTAGAGATTGTGGTTGTGGCCACAAGCATGGTCAGGTTGTTCCTCCATGTGTGGTATAGGGATAGTGAAGTGTTTACCTTGAGTAAACTAGTTAAAGGTGTTGAGGATGGGTTTCGTTGGGAAGGTTATTGTATTCCTTAAGGTTGCATTGGTTATTCTTGTTACTGATTGCAGATTGACAAATTTGCTTGGGTTAGTGGTTACTGTGCAGGTTGATAGGTTTCAATTGGTCTTTATTGGTTCCATAAAGTGATTATTTGTTCTCCCAACTATTGAGTTAATTTTTTTTGCTGCTTGTGAGCGTTGTAAATTGGCAAGATTGATCTTTTCATTGGGTTCTACCTTTCTTGTCGGGACTCGTGACTCGTGACTCTTTATTTCCTTGGTACTTTGGATAATGGAAATTATCTTTTGGCAAGTCCTTTATCTTGTTGAAGTTTTGACTCTACAAGTTTCTTTTAGAGTATTTGGAGTGTGAAAGTTTAATGCCTCTTTTTTTTAAAAGAAAGTGTTAAAACCCTTTTGTGATGTCTTGTGGTAAACATAGAAGTTCATTAATAAGGTATGAGTTATCAAGTTGGATCAGAGTGTGGTGTATAATCGATCTTAACTAAGATCCTTGGAAGTGAAGTTGATTAATTTGGGGTTGTCTTAGGGTAATTACATGATAAATAGTGACTAAGAGTATGTCCATACCTAATTGGAGTCAAAGGAGTTATTAAAAAAATATGGAACATTGATGAACTAGTTTGATCACTAAAATTATTTAGTTTGCTAAACTTGTTGGATTATTTGGTCTTAATGGATTAATCTAACTACGTGGGAAGGAAAAGTTGGGAAGATGATAGATTATTGCCTTAGTGGATATTAAACTTGGGGTTATCTTCTGTGGATACTTAGTGATCATATATAATTGCTAGATTTACATAATCCATAGTATGATTAATTATTGGAATTGTGTACGAAAAATTGGGGGATTGAATATCGGTGGATCTAGAATTTATGGAAGGGGTTTCTGAATAGTTAATTCTATCTAGAATGATTGGACGAATTTGGTTATAGTGTTGTTGAGACCTTTGATCGATGGAAGGCTACGATTCTTGAAGTTTTATTAAGATTTTGTACCAAAATCTGAACATGAGGAGGAAAGATGAATATGTGTGTGTAAAAAAATCATGTGATTTACAAAGGAAGTAGGTAGAAACTAGATTTAATGATGAAGCGATTGATAACAATGATCGTTGAAGTGCAATTATTGTGTGTTGAAGTTTGGTGTTCAAGATCACTAAGAGTTGAACTGATGTGATTGAATAGGTGGCTTATGTTTACATGATTGTGGAATTGCCGGATGATAGCGTATCCTTGATGAAAGGGTTTTGATAGAACCTTTTAAATTGTGTAGTAGATCCCCTCTAAAATAAAGTGGTTGGTGTAATGAGGTTGTAAGGTTTTAGTATACTTTCAATTTGAGGATGGGATAATAAAGTAGTATGAAACAATTTGGTTAGCTTTTGTGGGGCTTTATAATGGAAGAGTAGACGATAACAATTCTTGTTAAGAGTGTATTATTCTTGATGTTAGTAAGATTGTTCATGAGGGATTGTGACTTGTGGAGTCGTGTTTATTCTTTTAGAGAGAGTAATTTGATCGCCTTTTATAATATCGCTTAAATGAAATATTTAGAGTTTTGCATTCGTGATATTTTGGGAGTTCATAATTTATGTGATAGCTGAAATTAGTTTGAGTAAAGTGACGTATTGAAAGGTTCTATTAGTTTTAAGTGATTTATGTGATTTAATCTTAAAAGCTCTTTTGTTTGAGTTGGTCAAAGTGATGTTGCAATCAAAGAAAATTATTTTCTTTGTTAAATGAAAGAGTGTAGTAGAGCTATTTGAGGTTGGAGTCAAGTTTTGCGCTTGTAGTTTTGAGGCGTGCTTAACCTTGTTGTTTGGCCGCATAAGAGTGCCTTGAGTTTCAAAAGCAATGATTTATCCTTATTTGTTGAGGTTTGATATTCTCTTCTTGGCGGACTTGTGCCCTCAATCGTGGTCTCATCTTTTGTTTTTGAGATCATTGCTATTTGAATATTTCCCTTGGTCTTGTGTTTACTAAGAGTGGTAAACATTTTTTTTCCTTGGGCTGAAAATTGTGTCCATTTGCCTTTTTTTTTTGAGAAAGGATTAACCGATTTGTGTTGCAAAGTCTTTCAGGATGTATAGTGGCAACTAGATAGTGGTGGTCAAGTAGATGAGTATGTGAGGCTTTGGGTGTCAAGTTATTTGAGAGGTGGTAAATTGATTTATTAGAATAATCCTTAGAGAGGATTTGATTTAAATGGAATGATTGTCGTTCAAATAAAACCGATTATTGTTACAACTAATAGGACCTATAGTGAATTGTAATCCAAGAACATTTGTCCATGTTAGTGGAATGTTGTAATTATCAAATAGTTAGGGTATTATGATTGTGCAATGTGCAGGGTTGTATAGGTGAAACCGAATGGTGTGGTTTAGTGAGGGTCCAAGATTGGTGAAGTAATTCACTCATTTTGAGCAGTTGACTGATTAGTGAGGATTGTTGATGTTAATGACTGAGGACATTGTTTGGATTGTGAAAATTTTAGTGATTGAATATGTGGATTTTCCTATCTTTTATACCAGAAGTTCGTTGTAGGAGTCTTTGATGTTGAAATTGGTCTTATGTTTATGCTAGAACCTTGGTTACCTAATGGATATGTGTAGAAGTAGTAGAATAATAGTGGATTCTGAATAGTGTAACGATCATTGATAGAACCCTTGTGATGTAGTAAATAAGAATGTATGATGTGAATCTCAAGTTGATTACCCTTAACAGATTGAGGTGATATGATTGTGGGTGAAATCTATGTTGAGGTGCATTGGAAATTATTTATCAAAGTAATTCCGTTGGTAGAGGAGTTAACTAGCGTATGTTATTGTGGGGGCCAGTAGAGTCTCTCTAGAAAGGTGTGGGTGATGTATTCGGTTTGAGCATAGCGTCGAGGTTGCCAATTTAAGAGAAATGAGTTAGTGTGTTATGTGATGATTTGGAATCCCATGATTTGAGAAAGTTTATTCTTAAAAGAAAAATTGAGAAAAGAACGTTTTCTCAGGTAGTGAAATGCCCTCTTGATTCTTGTTTGAGCTGTGTGTCTACGACCGAAGTCATTTGCAATTTGAGTTGGCTTTATGTTGGCATGTGTGGTTCTTTCCGGATCAAAAAGAAAATTAAATAAATAAAGGAAATGATTGATTTGAAAATTCGAGTGATTTCTTGTAATACTCCAAATTAATTCAGAAGAGAATATTCGAATTAAGAGTGGGATCAAATAGAGAATAGTTTAATTAGCAGTTAGAGAGGGGGTTTTTAGCATAATTGGGATAACTTGGGCCTCAGGCCTTAGCCCAAGAGGCCCATGAGGGGCTAGCCACTATTAAGAGAAGGGGGAAAACCCTAATTTTTCTACTGTAGCATGCGTGCTACAGTGCACGCCCATCAGTAGCACCACCATGGTGCCTCCTCCCCATGGCGCCCTTGCCTCCATCATTCGTTCATTGCTTACCAAGGAAGTGAGAAGGAAAGGGAGAAGAGAAGGAAGAGAGGAGAAGGAGGATCACCTTCTTCGAGGCCTGTTCGTCGTCGTCTTGCACGTCATCAAGGGTAACGATGGGTTTCATGTGATGTTTGAAAGTCATTAGATGCGACTGCGATTAGATCGATTGGATCGGATTAATTCTGTTCAACGTTAAATTCTGTCCAGAATATTGTGCGGTCCGTTTAGGGTGTTTAGAAGCAGAATTAGGGATTTTGATCTCCTAGAGTTATTTAGATAATGTTATTAGCTTTCAGTGTCCGCCAAGATCATCCAAATCCGATTAACGGTCAGGAAGTTATGAAGTTTTTAGTATCGCTGCTCTGTTAATCTGTCAGTTTTGGACAGCCTGTAGAAATCTGGATAAAACTGCTATTTAGATGGAGAATCAGGGGATCTCAGTATAACAAAACATGTGGGTAATTTCACTACCTTTTCAGAGAGATAAAGAACGCTTTATTTGGACTTTCGTAGCAAAAGTTATGGTGGTTTTAGTGCACTGTCCAGAGAACCCGACGTGATAATTGTGGTTCTGTAGTTTGGCTTGGTAGAGGCAGTATAAGGCCGAATTGGAAGGGCTCCCCAACTACGTTTATTTAGGTATTTAAGTTAGCTTTCAAGAGAGTCCAAGAACAACTTATTTGGAGTCCTGAGCAGAAAGATATGATTTTTAGAAGTTAACTGCCCGCAGTGGACGCCAAAACGATCGCTAGAAATTGAAGTTTGGAAACGCTTGGGAGTTAAGCGAGTTCAATTGTGTTGTTATTTTTGCTTTGGGTCCAGTATGTTGGACTTAGTCCGGTTATCTTTATGTTCGGTAGGAGCGTGATTCCGGGGCAGCGCCTCTTCAAGGCCCTTCGCTCCCGCACGGTTGAGGCAAGTGCATCGCTTGATCCTTGTTTGTGATTGCTTGGACATGAATGCGGGTTTGATGCTTGTTAATGTCGTGGCTGTTGATAAGTGTGCATAATCAGAGTGGTGAATGTTCAAACTTTGGATATGCTTTATTCATGAATGTTGTTATTGCCTTTATTCATGAATGTTGTTACCGCCATTGGTGCTTGATGTTGAAAAGAGATGGTGCATATGCATTTTGATATCATGTTGAGGCCTGGTCTTGTGATGATCAAGTATGCACATCTTTGAGGTCTCCGTCATGAATGTTACGGGCTTGAGATCCCCACACTCGTGGAGTGTGGGCATGAGGTCCCCAATACTTGCGGAGTATTGGGCAATTGGTCCCTGTGCGTGCGCGCACAGGCATGGGTATGCGGCGACGGTTGCATACTTTGCATTACTGGTAGTAATGCACACAGAAAGATAAGAGAAAGGATCCTTGAGCATTGCATTTGCATGTGAAATGTTTTGTTGTTGATCTTCTACATATTGATGCTGATGTTATAGCTTCTATTTCTGTACTTGCTGAGTTTGTGGACTCACTCTTGCTTTTATTGTCATTTTAGGTACCCGAGCCAAGAACGACATGCATGGGGGGAAGTAGACTGCTAGTCACACACATGCGACGTGAACTAAATAAAGTTGAATGATCTTCAGATCGTAATTGTTTTAGTATTTGGGCGAGATGCTCAAAAGTTTATTAAATCCTGTCTCTTGAAGTTGTTTAAGTGTAATAATGATGAGTAGTGGAACTTTATACTTCATCGGATTGTTTGGATACTTAGCATATCTTTGATTATCTTTTGATGTCTATGGATAGTAGTTTGGTTAATTTATGATTCATTTGAATGTTGGAACCTCCGTGTAATTAACTTTACAAGGGAGGTTCTGCCGAAATTTATTAGGTTTGCTTTGATTAGAATTATTAGGGTTTGTTTAGTAGCATTCCATGCTCATGTTCGGCTGGGGTGTTACAGTTGGTATCGAGCGGTCAGTAGGTCCGTGGTTTTGAATCATTAAACTTGACACACAAAGCACGATGAGTTGGGATTGGGTTTTTGCATTGCATTTACGCTTCTATTGAGTTGTATTGATGATTCTGTTATGAGACGATTTGATATATCTATATTATAATGGTAAGGTTATATGTGTGGGGATAACCCATGTTGAGAGGTGGAGGTAGTGGTTGTGGTCCGGGCTATACCAAAGTTACACCACCATTTGTGGTATAGGATTAGCGAAGTGTCCACACCGAGAGCGTGATACTGCGTTGATAGCAAGTATTTATATTTAGAAGAGTTGTTCTCTTCCTTGAAATTGAATTTGGTCAACTCTTATCCTATTGTGATTGATGAGTTTCTCTTGGGTTCTTAGTTCATTGTGATTGATGGATTGCTTTGAAAAATATTGGTGTGTTTCCATTGGCTTAATTTGTCCCAGAAATCAATTATTGTTTTCCCAACCGTTGAGTTATTCTCGATTGGTGAACTTTGCTAATTGTCAAGATTGACCTTTGTATTGGAGCTTTGTCTTTCTTATTGGAAATTTAACCTATTTATTCGCTTGAAGTTTTGGATAATGAATGTTTCCTTTGCAAGTCCTTTAGTACAGAAGACTTTGACCCAATGTATCTCTCTTGGGTATTTTGAGTGTTGAAGATTAATGGTTCTTTTTATGGGAAAAGATGTTAAACCCTTTAGCGATGTTTTGTCTTGGTTAAGTGAGAAGTTATAATCAAAGAAATTAATAGATATGATATGGGTTATCACGTTAGGTCCTGTGTGTGCATGATCGATCATAACTAAGATCCTTGAAAGGGAAGTTGATAAATTTGAAAGTGTCTTGTAGTAGTTCTTAATGAGCCGTGATTAAGAGTATGGCTATACCAATTTGTAATCAATAAAGTTAATAAAAGTGTGGAACATTGATGAATTGTGTTGATCATTAAGAGTGATACATTTGGTAAACTTCTTTGGTAAATTGGATTAGCGATCTCAATGGATTAATCTAATGTTTGGGATGGTTAAGTTCAAAAGGAGTTAGATTATTGTCTTAGTAGATATTAATCTTGCAGTAATCTTTGGTGGATACTTAGCGATTATATGTAATTGCTAGGTGCAATTATTGTCTATTAAAGGTTGGTGTTGAGCATCACTAAGAGATAAACTGATGGGATTTAATGGATGAACAATGTTTACGTGATGGTAGAATTATCGGATAATAGTATGTCTTTAATGGAAGGGTCGTGGAATAACTTTTTAAATTGTGTAGTCGGTGCCCTCTAAAATACAATGGTTTTTGTAGTGAGGTTGTAAAAATTTGGTATACCCTCAATTGAGGATGAGATGATAAAGAGGCATCTAACAGTTTGGTAAGCCTTTGGAGGCTTAATAAAAGGAAGAGTTAACGATAACGAGTCTTGTTAAGGGTAGATTATTCTTGATGTTAGTAAGATTGTCCACAAGAGATTCGACTGTCGTAGTGGTGATGATTCTTCTAGAGAGAAAGTAAGTTAATTGTCTTTCGTAATATCAGTCAAATGAAATGTTTGGAGTTTGTATTCGTGGACTTTTGAGAGTTCATGATTTAGGTAGTAGATGAAATTAATTGAGCATTGTGACGTTTGAAAAGGTTCTAATTGGTTCCTAAGTGGTTAATATGATTTGGTTTTAAAGGGCATTTCTGGTTTGTGTTGGCAAGTAATGTTGTAATCAAAGAAAATTGCTTTCTTTGTTAATGGAAAATATGTACCATAAGTATTGAAGGTTGGAGTTAAGTTTGGTAATTTGCAACCTTCCGTTGTTACAGCTTAAGAGTTTCTTGGGTTTTCCATAGTAGTATTTTATTTTGATTCTTGCAGTTGAAAGTTCCTTCTTGTGGGACATGTGCCCTCATCACAGACTTGTAATTTTGTTTTTAGAGGTCTTTTCCTTTGATCTGCTTTCTCTTGGTCTCGTGCTCACTCTGAGGGGCAATGTTTTCTTGTGTGTTGAAACTTGTATTAGTTTGTCTCTTCCTTTTGAGAAAGGAATTAACCAACTTGTGTTGCCGAGTCTTCTAAAGTGTAATTTGGCGATCTGGTTGGTGGTGGACAAGTATATGATAGTGGTGAAATTTTGGGAACCAAGCTATTTGAAGAGCGAGAGACAAGTGGATTGGTTTTGACCTTTAACACCGGAGAGGATTCGTTGGAATGTTTTGGCGATGAAATAAAATTGATTAGTGTTACAACTAGTGGAACCTATGGCGAGTTATGATCCAATAACCTTTGTCTATGTTGGAATGTTGGAGTTAACGAAAGTATAGACTCTTGACAAATTATTACAAATTAGTCGCAATTGGATACTTAGTAATATTGTGTAGAAGAGTTTTGATGGTGAAGTTAATGAGAGTAGCAGTAGAGAAATCTATTAGTCGTGTTAATTAATGGGATAGCAGGATTGTTGAGATATTGTCAAGTATGACTTGGCCTCATGATTAACCCTATGGGAGTTAGATTATCTCTAAAGATAGCGTGGTCAAGAATTTTTTTATTGATGTTAGTGATTGAGTACATTTGAATCTTGATCAATTAGTTAAAATATGGTGAATGAGTATATGGTGGCGTGTAGCTGAATTTGATTGATATGGGTTAGAGAAGGTCTAAGGTTGGTGAAATGAATCGCTTTAGGTGGTATTTGTTTAGTGAGGAATGTTGATATTAATAACCGAGGTTATTGTTGAGTCAGTATGAAATTTTAGTAAACGAATTTGAGGACTTCCTATCAATTATACTAGAAATTCAAGGTAAGAGTTGGAGGTTACATTTGGGGCTTTGCATGTTATGCCGGGACCTTGGAGACCCAATACTATGTGTAGAGGAGGATGAATGTGGCTTAATTTTAAATAGTGTGTTGATCTTTGATAGAATACTTTGGGTAAAGTAGATGAGTGTGAATGTGGTGAGTTTCACATTGATTATCCATAAAAGATGAAGGTGACGTGATTGTGGAGAAAAGATATATTGAGGTGTGTTTGGAATTATTTGTCAAAGTAATTCCTTTAGTAGAGAAGTTGATCAAAGTATGTTATTATGAATTGAAAGAGTATCTCTACATAGGTGTGGATCTTATGCAGTTTGAGCATAGCTTTGAGATGGTCAAATTAAGAGAAACAATTTAGTGTGTTATGCGATGATTTGGAATCTCATGGTTTAAGAGAAAGTTAAATTCTTAAAGAAAGTTTGAGAAAAAGGTTGTATTCTCGAATGATGAATTATTCTCTTAGTTTTTATTTGAGCTTGTCCCTAAGCCAGATGCCAAATTATAAATGGAGTTGTTTCTTTTAGGTATGTGGTTATTTTCTGTTAAGACAAAGAAAGGAAATGGTTGTATTGGGCATACATGTGATTTTGCCTTTGGCTTTTGTGGTAATCATTGGCAAACCGCCTACTTGGAAAGTGGAAGAGTTTCATGACGAATCTTTTGGTTTTGGATTTAACTCTTTAGTAAGCACTTGGTAATGCGTGTTGCGGTGATACCCTTTTATTTTCACTGGTTCTGCTTTAAAATAGTTTGTTTTAAAACAAGTTCATGCAGCCTCCCGGTTAAAGGAGGTGCTCATTGTCAAAGTGAAGAGATCGAATGATACAAGGAACAAGAGTTCTATGTGTTATGCACAGTTTTGTGGTTTGGTGCCAAAGGGAATATTGGCCCAAGGTACATTGGTTGTTTCGGAAGTTGCGAGATTTGGGAGATAGCGTATCACTAGGATGATTTGGAGTCCCGTGTAGCACGAATGTTTTGTATGACCTATTGTCGAGGAGTATTGGAGAAATCTGGAGGGTAAAGCTTCCTTAGAACGCTTGACCCACAAGTAAGACCGTGCCTTCGAGACGGTCCGTCGAGTGACTCTTGAAAGGTTGGGACAAGTAGTAAGGCGTAACGCGTCAGTACGTCAAGGTATTTTTGTCGCAGTAGACCGATAGAGAGGCCACCTGGGAATTTGAGTCTCGCATGCGTGAGCAATATCCGGAGTTATTCACCGCAGGTTCGTGGCAATGTTAATAAGTTTTAGCTATGATCATCTCTTTCGCGTAAACGTGGTTTGAATTCGGGGTCGAATTCAGTTTAAGGGGGGTAGAATGTAATACTCCAAATTAATTCAGAAGAGAATATTCGAATTAAGAGTGGGATCAAATAGAGAATAGTTTAATTAGCAGTTAGAGATGGGGTTTTTAGCATAATTGGGATAACTTGGGCCTCAGGCCTTAGCCCAAGAGGCCCATGAGGGCTAGCCACTATTAAAAGAAGGGGAAAACCTAATTTTTCTATCAGAAGTGCGTGCTACAGTGAACACCGCCACTGTAGCACCACCATGGTGCCTCCTCCCCATGGCGCCCCTTGCCTCCATCATTCACTTGCTTGCCGACCAAGGAAGTGAGAAGGAAAGGGAGAAGAGAAGGAAGGAGGAGAAGGAGGATCACCTTCTTCGAGGCCTGTTCGCCGTCGTCTTGCACGTCATCAAGGGTAACGATGGGTTTCATGTGATGTTTGAAAGTCATTAGATGCGACTGCGATTAGATCGATTGGATCGGATTAATTCTGTTCAACGTTCAATTCTGTCCAGAATATTGTGCGGTCCGTTTAGGGTGTTTAGAAGCAGAATTAGGGATTTTGATCTCCTAGAGTTATTTAGATAATGTTATTAGCTTTCAGTGTCCGCCAAGATCATCCAAATCCGATTAACGGTCAGGAAGTTATGAAGTTTTTAGTATCGCTGCTCTGTTAATCTGTCAGTTTTGGACAACCTGTAGAAATCTGGATAAAACTGCTATTTAGATGGAGAATCAGGGGATCTCAGTATAACAAAACATGTGGGTAATTTCACTACCTTTTCAGAGAGATAAAGAACGCTTTATTTGGACTTTCGTAGCAAAAGTTATGGTGGTTTTAGTGCACTGTCCAGAGAACCCGACGTGATAATTGTGGTTCTGTAGTTTGGCTTGGTAGAGGCAGTATAAGGCCGAATTGGAAGGGCTCCCCAACTACGTTTATTTAGGTATTTAAGTTAGCTTTCAAGAGAGTCCAAGAACAACTTATTTGGACTCCTGAGCAGAAAGATATGATTTTTAGAAGTTAACTGCCCGCAGTGGGCGCCAAAACGATCGCTAGAAATTGGAAGTTTGGAAACGCTTGGGAGTTAAGCGAGTTCAATTGTGTTGTTATTTTTGCTTTGGGTCCAGTATGTTGTACTTAGTCTGGTTATCTTTATGTTCGGTAGGAGCGTGATTCCGAGGGCAGCGCCCTCTTCGCGTCCTTCGTTCCCGCACGGTTGAGGCAAGTGCATCGTTTGATCCTTGTTTGTGATTGCTTGGACATGAATGCGGGTTTGATGCTTGTTAATGTCGTGTGGCTGTTGATAAGTGTGCATAATCGAGTGGTGAATGTTCAAACTTTGATATGCTTTATTCATGAATGTTGTTATTGCCTTTATTCATGAATGTTGTTACCGCCATTGGTGCTTGATGTTGAAAAGAGATGGTGCATATGCATTTTGATATCATGTTGAGGCCTGGTCTTGTGATGATCAAGTATGCACATCTTTGAGGTCCCGTCATGAATGTTACGGGCTTGAGATCCCCACACTCGTGGAGTGTGGGCATGAGGTCCCAATACTTGCGAGTATTGGGCAATTGGTCCACGTGCGTGCGCCACAGCATGAGCATGGGTATGCGGCGACGGTTGCATACTTTGCATTACTCGGTAGTAATGCACACGAAAAGATAAGAGAAAGGATCCTTGAGCATTGCATTTGCATGTGAAATGTTTTGTTGTTGATCTTCTACATATTGATGATGATGTTATAGCTTCTATTTACAGTACTTGCTGAGTTTGTGGACTCACTCTTGCTTTATTGTCATTTTAGGTACCAGCCAAGAACGACATGCATGGGGGGAAGTAGACTGCTAGTCACACACATGCGACGTGAACTAAATAAAGTTGAATGATCTTTAGATCGTAATTGTTTTAGTATTTGGGCGAGATGCTCAAAAGTTTATTAAATCCTGTCTCTTGAAGTTGTTTAAGTGTAATAATGATGAGTAGTGGAACTTTATACTTCACTGGATTGCTGGATACTTAGCATATCTTTGATTATCTTTTGATGTCTCTGGATAGTAGTTTGGTTAATTTATGATTCATTTGAATGTTGGAACCTCCGTGTAATTAACTTTACAAGGGAGGTTCTGCCGAAATTTATTAGGTTTGCTTTGATTAGAATTATTAGGGTTTGTTTAGTAGCATTCCAGGCTCATGTTCGGCTGGGGTGTTACATTTCTCCTTTGGCTCACGTGATGTTTACTTGCAAACTGCCTACTTAGAAAGTCGAAGGGTTTTCGTGATTAATCTACGATTTTGGATTTGACTTTTTGGTGGGAGTTGGTAATAAGTGGTTGCGATGAGAATCCTTTATTTTTTTTTCAGTTCGGTTCTGTTTGCAAAAGAGTTAGTTTAGAGCAGGGTTCACAACATTCTGTATGACCCGGTGTCGAGGGAGTGCTTGAGAGAGCTGGAGTGTGAGGTTTAGTTAGAGCCATTGACCAACGAGTAAAACCTTACCTTCGAGTCACGTCCGTTGAGTGTACCTAAAAAGGGTCGAGATGAGTGTTGAGGTGTAATACGTTGGGATCCATCAAGGTGATGTGGTCCCATAAGTCCAAGAGAGAAGCAACATGGGAGTGTTCACGTCGGGTACGTATTAGTTATGATTACTTTCAGTTGTGGTGTTCTTGCGAATAGAGCATCGAGTAGAATTCGGGGTCGAATTCTGTTTAAGGAGGGTAGAATGTAGTATCCCGAATTGCATTAGTGGGATTAAATGAACTAAAAGAGAAATTACATAGAATTAAAGAAGTAATTCGAGCATTAAAATAGAAAATTCGAGAAAAATTAGAGGAGAAGTAGACCTTGGGCCATTGGCCCATGATGACTAACCCAAGTGGCCCATTAAGTGGAGCTAGGGGTGCCTCCCACCAAAACCCTAGCCTTTTCTTGCGTCTCCTTGCACCCACCGCGCCTGCCTCCACCGCACCATGCTCTGCGCCAAAAAAACCACCACTGTTCTACTACATGCTTTCTTTTTCCTGCGCTAGTTTTTCCCTGCGTGCTACTGTCCTCTAGCGCCTGCAGCCCCTCTGCCATCTACAAGAAACTAGCTAGTCTCCTGCACTCTACACCTCCCTTGTGCCAAAGCTGCATGCTCTGCTGTGCATGTGTGTTTTTGCTGCCTTTTTGTGTCCTTCGGCAGGAGAGACAGAAAGATGTGCTGCTACTAGCTAGTTGGATTGCATTGCTAGATGTTTTGTATGGTTACATGAGATTCAACACTAGGGAGAGAGAAGAAAAGTGCTGCATGGGATTTTCTGTGACTGCCGCAAGAGACCAGTGGAAGAAAGGAGAAGGAAGGGATGAGAGGAAGAAGGAAGAGAGAAGGGAGAGGAGGATTTCGCGGGAAGACCGGTGTTTCCTCATCGCGTTCTCCAAGGGTGATGATTCAAATACTTCTTTTCTGTTTAGCAATAGGTAGAAATCGAATAGTAGATTGGTTTAATCTCTTTGCTTTGTTGTACTTGTAAATTCGGATCACGGTTGAGTGTAATTTGGGAACTTTATCTCCTAGAGAATTGTAGAGGATCTCGATAGCTCTCAGTAGAATATTTAATCATGTCGATCGGATGATTAAATTTTGAGTTATGAGTTTTGTAAGCCTACTGTCCGAGGAACTGCTGCCTTTTAGGCGTACATGTTAATGTAGATTAAAAATAATAAATGAGATAGTTAGTGTATTTGCCCTAGATGAAAAGTGTAGTTAACGTCTTAAGGATTCCGAAAGTATTGGTTTGCTAGATTTGGAGTTCGGGTGAATAAGTTAGAGCTTTTACTACTAGGACAATGGGTAGTGCGTCCAGGTAGAATTGGAGTTAATTATGTCGTCTTGGCGTAGACATGTGAGGCGATTAGTATAATATATTGGTACTGTGATAATGTAGTTTTGAGATTTGTTTTGACTTGTTTGTTCAGGAGTGTGGTCTCCATTGCAATTCCACCGACTCGCTATCCGGCTCTAGGGATAAAGAGGCAAGTATATGGTAGAGTGGCAAACAATAGGTTGTTCATCATTGTCATTGATATTACTTATCATGCTATTTATTATGCTTTTGTTAAGCTTATTCTTATACATGATATTGATGATACGGATTGAATGAGATTATGATATGGCATTAATGAGAATAAGATATTGAGTTAATGAGATGGATTAGTTGATGAATAATTAAAGATGTTGCATCATTTACATTCATCATGACAGGAGTTGCACGAGCCAGGTCGGTGAGAAAGTCATGTAACTAATCCGGTGAGGTCGGTGAGAAAGATACATGACAAGTCCGGAGTGCTCTAGATAAAATCCTACTTCGGTGGGGACTTCACAGGAGTGAAGGATAGAGTGGTTCATCGACGGGTGAACACTCCGCTATACCCCAGTGTCGGTGATGAGATGCATATGAGCATGAGCATGATGGTGCATACGCATATATGAGTAAATTGTTAAATTGTGGAAATTTACCTATATGGAATATGACTTGTTTATTTGAGTTTGAGAATAGAATTAAATAGATAGATGATGATGATACCTTGATTATGGTTGATAAATTGTTGTTTATTGCTTTATTATGTATTTGCTGAGTCTTGGACTCATTCTTGCTCTATTGTTGTTTTTAGGTGATCGTTGATGACGTTCCACTCGGGAAGGGCTAGCGCACTTGGAATCACAACCTACACCCAATTACTTGATTCCTAGGACATGATGATGTTGAATAACCTTAGATGATAAGTTAGAGTTGATTATTCATTCAATAGACTTAATCAATTGGTTTGCGTTAATTATGGTTTATTACCTTACTATGCGCCTAGGAGTAAATTATCTACGGTTGTCATTTCATTAGGCTTATGTTATTGTGACCCGTAGATGGGTTTTATCATGATACGCTTGCCGTAATTTATTATAAAATGTGTTAAAATTGATAGTTAGTGTTTTTAGTGGCATTCTGGGCTCCGTGTTGGGCCAGGGTGTTACAGCTAGTCCACGGTGGACCAAGTTCATGAATAGGGTTTGACCAAGATTGACTGACATACGGGACCGCATGTAAGTGAGGAAAATATTAGAGTTTTAATTAGGAAGATGACATGTGGGTCTACATGGAAGATATATATATATATATATATATATATATATATATATATATATATATATATATATGGATGGCAAAGGGTCCACATGGAAGTGAGAGAGATATAGGTAGTATGGCTTGAATTGTTTGGATGACAAGTGGGACCGAATAGGAGAAAGAAAAGGTGTTGACCATGTTGACCAAGTCAAGAATAAAAGAATAGAGCGAACAACAATTCACGTCTTGGACAATAGCATGAATAGTGAGCGAGGGCATGGCGGTTCTTGCTCATGGCGGTGGCGACGAACGGAGGCGAACCAACGTTGGCGAAGGGCAAACGGAAAGAAGCGACGAGCGGAGATGATGACGTGTTCGGACGTCGAGATTTTGCTCCATGCGGCGGCAATGGCGAAGAACGCCGACGACGGCGGCCTCACGAGCGCGTAACACTCCGTGATGCTCGCAAAGGGAGGTGAGCACGGCGTAGAACGCGAGAGACGCGAACTCAACGGTGGTGGAGTTGAAGGTAGGGGATCAACGGTTGCGGAGTAATTGGTGGAGAAGGACGACGAACAAGAGGCGAAGAACGTCAAATTCTCGGCGCACGGTGGATGAAACTTGAATCTACAAGAGGGAAAAAATAGGTATTGACGAGGGGCACAAGATGGCGCGATCGATTTTGGAAAAACTCACCGAGGAAGCGAGGAACGCGATGAACACGCTTTCGCTTTAGGGCTTGACATGGCCGACGGTGCTCGGTGATCTTGAGCGAAGAGGAAGGAACCATGGCGTAGAACGCGACGACGCAAGCCAACGCCGCAGACGGTTCGGCCGGGGCGTCGGATGAAGCCGTGGTTCGCGGAGAAAACCTTTGGTTGGAGCTCGGTTTTTGGAGATTGCGGCGAAATTAGATCGGTTTGGAGGAAACCAATTCAGGGGATTGGAAGAGGGGATCAACACGGACACTTGAGCGCAAACGGCTCGCATTTATATGCACCATAGAGGAAGATATGGAAATTTGAAGTTTTGAGTTGGAGTCGTGCATGTACGGGACTCGTTCGGTTCTGGAGATTGAAGATGAACAGTACCCCGCGATTCACTGTAGCATCGCCAGGAGAGAGAAAATCTAGATTTTCAGAATTAAAAGAAATCCCAAAAATCAAGGAGGTCAAATAAATAGCAAACAAATCCGGAAAAATCTCAGAAAATACCCAAAAATTCCTTGAAGGACAAGGAAGCCAAATAACACAAATTTTTATTTAATTAATGTTTATATTAGTCAAATTAAATATTTTTAATTTAGGAAAATTCCAATTAAGCTTTATTAATTCAAATAAAATTGGTGAAATTTTCCAGGGACCTAAACTACTCAAAAGATTTTTGAAAAGCCAAATTTTGGGACGTTACATTAGACCTCCTCAGCGCGGTTGGAGCTCTAGCGTTTCGGTCCTCGTGGACCGTCCATTCTTAGATCTGCGGCTCAGATCGTCGCGGGCGTTTGGCCCTCCGAATGTTCCTCTTCAGTGTGGCCCGTTGATCCTGATCCAATGGTGGCCACTGGGTGGCTCACGCCAGGCTCTGCGCTGCGGCTGATCTGTCTTGCGTGGGACCGTTGGATTCCAAATCTACGGCCACGACCTCTCCTTTTTGTCTTAACCAGTTGGAGCACCCCCAGGAGCTCTGGTGTTCAAAGTATTTATGTGTTTCAATTTCAAAAGTGCATAACTATTTCATTTTAGCTCCTTTGAAGGTGATTCAAACTGTGTTAGCTCTATAATGACATGAACTTTAACTTGAGAATGAATTTAGGCACTGTTCTATGCTAGAAAATGATATATGTGGTATTAGAGGCTTAACATGAAATGATGCTTAGAAATTACTTCAAAATTTGTAAAATGCATGACTTTTTCTCTGTAATTCCAAATTGAGCAAACTAAACTTTGTTAAAATCCTCTAGTATTGTACTTTAGTGTAGAATAGGTTTTAATATGGTCTTTGCCACTGAAATTAATGATACACTAGTTTTACAACTTACAAAAATCATAACAAATTCATTGTAACCCCAAATGAAGTAAATCTTGTTTTGCTGTTCTTAGAATGCCATGTTCTACCTACCATAAAAATTTTAGGTTCTAGATCTTTCTGGAAATTTGTGCCAGGAACAGTAACCAAAATTAATTTAATTCGGAATTTCCAGGCTGAGAAAAAAATGTTTAGGCTATAACTTTTTCTTGTTTAGTTCAAATGACTTGATTCTTGTTGGTAAATTCATTTAAAATCATATCCTTGCTGCTGTATAAATTTCATAAGATTTGGATGACTTTGTCTTTTGAGTTTCTTTCGGTGTTCTTCGCTCTTATTGGATTTTCGCGTTTTTGCGATAGGTTCCAAAGAAATTATTCATTGCGTGAGTGATCCTCTGCAGCAAGAAAGTGATCTCCAGCAAGGCAAGTAGATGTAGCATCATTTGATCATATTGCTCCTACTATTTTTAAATTCTAATATGTTGTTTGCAAATTCTACGTACGCATCGCTATCTTGTTTCAAACTATTGTCGATTAGTTGACCTATTAGATGCATAATCTGTAGGCAAATGTTTATCCTCTACTACTAAGCCTAGCATTATCTTGCTGTGATTTTGGGTTCGTTGGATGAGCCATTGTCACTTAGTAGTTTACGAGTAATGTGCTTAGTCATGCTTAGTTGCCGGTAGAAATAGGCGGTTGTCGACTTAGTCGATAACCTTGATCACACAAACTTATTATGACTTTATGATTCAACCTTTGTGCTACGTTTAATTGTGAAAACTAAAGATGAAAACAAAATGATTTGGACTTGGGCACAATGGTATGTTGGTGTGCTTTTGGGTGTGACTAGAATGGTGCCCGAGTCAACAAGGACCGAATTACTTGCGCCACCGTACTGAACAATTTGTGTGCTAACCACACTAGAGGGAAATGGGACCTCTCTTGACTAAGTACTCTGGGGGTGTTAATTAATGATTCGCGTGGTGGGTTGTATATTTAACTATATGCAACATGGATAAGTTTGTAGGGAGGGGAGCACCCGCCTAGGCCGGTGTATCCTACTCTACGTATGGGTCCTTAGTGGGGGCCGTAAAGGTGGTCCACTAGGTGATAACCCCCATACGTGCGGCTCTTGATTAGTATTTTCCAATAGAAAGCGTCTCGTAGGACTTAGCCGTGTCGGCATACCAAAGGAAGTGTGCTTAATAGCTTGGCAAAAAGGCGGTCTGAAGTGTGGGTACATTGGTACACCCCTACAGGGTTAAAACTATTCGAATAGCATTAGTATTAGGGTCCCGTTTTTGCATTTGTCCGGCGCCGACCTGGCCTTCCTCGCCAGCGACGAGCCGACGGGCAAAGCACGGTACTTCGCCTGTTGCCGTATTTTTGACAAGTCCCAGG
This sequence comes from Ampelocalamus luodianensis, assembly GCA_036346255.1. Taxonomy (NCBI): domain Eukaryota; kingdom Viridiplantae; phylum Streptophyta; class Magnoliopsida; order Poales; family Poaceae; genus Ampelocalamus; species Ampelocalamus luodianensis. Next base: position 153,916 of record JAYEVH010000533.1, on the reverse strand, counting down.
ACCTCCTTGGTGTTCATCATAGCTACTAAGGACCATCTCGGGTTAGATCTTCGCCGTAGGGTCCTTTTCGGTGAAAGCTTTAGTCACGGGACCTCCCTGGTGCAATCTTAGCCGTTTATGATCTTTGTGGTTAGCTCTTAGCCATAGGATCCTTCTTTATAAAACCTTGGTGCCAGGACCTCCTACCCCAGATTTGATCCTAGCCGTTGAGGATCTCCCTAGGATTAGATCTGAGCAGTAGATCTTCCTCCGCGGAGCCTTAGATGCCAGGACCTCTTAGGTTAGATCCTGACTGTTAAGGACCTCTCTAGATTTGATCTGGACCGTTAGAATCACCCTCTGAGTTTTTGCAAAAGACCTCCCTCAGTAGACCTCCACCCTTCGGACCTCCTCTAGTGTCGATCTTGACCGTTAAGACCTCCCCCTGGGAGATCTTAGCTGTCAAGACCTCCCTCTCACGACCTACCCGTTTTCGTTTTTGAAAAGACCACCTCATGGACTTTTTGCAAAAACAACCCTAAGACCACCCTTGGGGTCCTCTTTGCAAAAGACCACCCCCTGGTCCTTTGTGAAGAGAACCTCAGGACCTCCCTCCGCACAGATCTGGACCGCTCAGGACCTTCCAATGGAGATCTTAGCCGTCCAGACCTCTCTCTGTTAAAGCTTTGTCTTGGAGGACTCCCTCGTGTAGATCTTGGCCGTTAAGACATCCTCTGGTAGATCTTGGCCGTCAGGGACCTCCCCACCTTTAGACCGTATCGCCCAGGACATCCTCTGGTAGAAATGGGCGGTTGTCGACTTAGTCGATAACCTTGATCAAACAAACTTATTATGACTTTATGATTTAGCTTTTGTGCTACGTTTAATTGTGAAAACTAAAAATGAAAACAAAACGATTTGGACTTGGGCACAATGGTATATTGGTGTGCTTTTGGGTGTGACTGGAATGGTGCCCGAGTCAACAAGGAACGAATTACTTGCGCCACCGTACTGAGCAATTTCCGTGCTAACCACACTAGAGGGAAATGGGACCTCTCTTGGCTGAGTACTTTGGGGGGTGTTAATTAATGAGTCGCGTGGTGGGTTGTATATTTATGTAACAGCCCTAACTTAGGGTTTGTATTTCAAATGTAAAATTTTGAGGAGAAATAAAAACTTTTGTTGTCTCTTCAAATCATTTGAAAGTTTCTACATTTTTCCCTAGCAATTTCCATTTTCTAGAATTAAATTCTTGTGAATGGAAATTGTTGTCATCAAATTATTAGCCTTCAAACTTGTGATCATCCTCTGAAAATATTTTTCCTAGCATCTTGATCATCTGATATACCTCTCTGAATTATTTCACAATTTTTAGATTTTATTTGCTATTTCAAATGGCCAAGTCAAACTAGTTGGAAATCGGTCAAACCCTAGGTCAGCATGCTTGTGAATTTTCTGCAGAACTTCTCAGTGCATAAAAGTTCTGGAAAATTTATGAAATGTTGCTCTCTGTCTCAAGTAGCTACCATAAAAATTTCGGAATTTTGGAGCTCGGGAGATATCTCTAAAACTTCCTAAAACTCTCTCGACTTTTAAACTCAAAATCGAAATCATCGTTTGTCGGGCTCGAACCCGAGTCCGACTCAAACCGCATCGCACCACTTGACTCGGTCGCACCGCCTAGCTGCACCATGCGCGAGTCCAATCGATCGTGATCGTCCGATGCAATCGAGCGATCCACGCGTTGCGTCGCAACCGACTGTCCGAATGCATACACCAATCTCGGCCGTCCATTTCGGATCCAACGGTCGGTGCGTCATCGATCGAGTCAAACCACGGTTCGCACCGCTCGCCGTCGGCCGGCGAGTGGACCCTACTGTCGATCCGCCTCGTCTTCTCCGCACCTCACCGAGCTCGTGGCGCGCATGCATGCTCGCCACGTACCTCGTCGCCGCCACCTTTTTGTCCTCGTGTCGGTCCGAGAAGCATCGCGGGGTCTCATCTACCCACCGAGCCCAACCACTATCCTTCGCGTCCATTCTCGTGCCTTCTCGCCCAAATTTTCTTCTCGTCGGAGAAGATCTCGGCGTAGCGCCGCCGTTCGAGCCGCCCTTGAGCGGCGACGCACGCGTCGTGTTCCTCTTGCCTCGCCGCCTCATTTTGCCCATTCCGGTCCTTGGCGCCGATGGATCACGGGGCGTATCGTAAATCTCGCCTCCGGCGATCTCGGTCCCGCGAGCTTGCTAGTGCTCGGTGAGTCTCTAGCCTCATCACTTGGTCCTCGTAATCGCAATTCTCCTCCGAGTCTAACGGTGGGCTCATTTACGTCTTTCGTGCATCGTGGGGCGTGCGGGTGTTTCTTCCTCGCGCCACGGTGATCCGCCGCCGTGCAATTCCGCCGCCTCGGACCTTCTTCTTCGTCGTTATCTTGTGCTTATTGCTCTCGAGTCGAGGCGATTCCGTGGCGCATCTTCCGGCTCCTCGAAGTCCGTAGCACCTCCTCCGCAAGAGCCGTAGCTTCTTCTCGCCTCCGGCCGCCGCAAGCTCGACCCGGCGACCATTGGGCTCGCGTCATCATCATCAAGTTCGTGGAGCCGGTGCACCCGTGCGTGCGCCCCCGAGCTCGAGCCTCGGCCATTCTCCGGATCCCCACCGCCGCAGCCTGCGCGTGAACTCCGTCGAGCCGCGGTGGTTAAGGTCTAATCCCTTCTTAAGTTCTAATCATCTTTTAGTTTGAGTCTCACATGTGGGCCCGAAATGTTAGTTAGGGATTGTGTAGCTCGTAATGCGTTTTCTCTGTTGGGAGCGTATTTCTCGTGAGTATATGTTAGAAGTACACTTTGGTAAGCCAAGGCGTATTCTTAGAATACGCCTTCGACGTCACTTTCAAGTGGCCAGTGACATTTTCGTCAAAGACCGCACGGCCCGTCGATGCGGGGCTAGCTGGTAATGGTGTGCGAAATGGTATAAATGCATTATAGATTTGGAAATGATTTAGTATTTCGGTTTGTGTTTCGTTGATCTGTTAATTCAATTAAACTTGTAAAATGCATAACTAATTCAAATTTTATCCAAATTGCATGAAACCAGTCTTTGTTAATTTTCATTTTAAGTATCTTGCTTGATAAAATTAGCTTCATCCATGTCTCTGTAGCAAAATCATTAACTAATAAAATGATGTCTTATGTATCTTCTAAATTAGAAAATGCATATCCCTTTCAATAATTGTCCAAATTCAATGAACCCAATCAGTAAAATCTATTTTCAGATACTAATTGTTAGGATAGGTTTTAGATAATTGGTTCTGTTCATGAAAATTTGTTAAGTAATTAACTAGTGTTTTGATGTGTTTATAACATAGAAAATTCTTAGAAAATTCTTAATAAATTAAAAGGTTTTGTCCTCTGTTTCTAAAATTTTGTTGTATCATGCTTAGGTTGTTGTGTGAGTCTTGGTTTGTTTTGGTTGTTGTTGTTGTATGTTTGAGTTTGGTCGGTGTTATTCGTTCTTATTCATTGTTTTGTTCAATCGTTAGGCTTGATATTTGCGGCAACCACGAGAGCGACCCTCCGCAACAAATTGAGCAACAAAGACCAGAAAAGCAGCTTTGATCATTTTATTCTAGTATTTTAAAGTCTAATATTTTGTTTCAACTGTATGTATGCATCGCTACTTTGTGTTAAATTGGTTAGTTAAATCTTTAGATGCATAACCTGTAGGTAAATATTTGTCCTCTACTACCTGAGCCTAGGTTATTTGCTGTGATTAGAGTTCGTTGGATGAACTCTCGTCACTTAGTAGATTACGAGTTCAATTTGCTTAGACATGCTTAGCTACCGGTAGAATTGGGCGGTTATCGACCTTAGTCGGTAACCTTGATCACACAAAATCTATTATAACTTTATGTTTCAAAGACTTTTGCTATGTTTAATTGCAAAACTAAAACTGAAATCAAAAATGATTTAGACGCAGCGCAATGGTAAGTTTGGTGTGATCTATCGGGTGTGTCGGGAAAGGTGCGGTCAATTAAGGACCGAACATCTTGTGAGTGAATTTTTATCCGTGCATTTCGCGCTAACCACACTAGAGTATATGGGACCTCTCTTGACCTAGTACTTTGGCGTGTATTGGCTCCGGTCGCAGGAGGTCGCAGGAGGATGGAGGTGGGAGCATGGTAGTTGTCCAAAAGCTTTATCCCGAGTGGGTAGTTGTCTTTCGGCTTTACCATGTAAGCGTATGGATTTCTATCCATACGAGCGCTCGTAGTTAATACACAATATTGGAAAAAGTCTCGTAGGACTTAGTCATTTGCATACCTTCGGAGTGTGCTTTGGCTTAAAGGCGATGCGAGTGTGGATATGATGGTACACCCTGCAGTGGTTAAAACTATTCGAATAGCCTCGTCTAGGTGATGGACACGCTTGGTAGCTTTTCAAGAGTTAGACTACAACATTTAAATTAAAACTTGATGGGTGGTACGAATGCGGGATTCGTGCTATTGTTGTGGTGACTATTGGGATAGTCACTTCTAGGTTGTTTATCTTTCGCTTTTGTTATTAATATCCGTCATCGTTATTTCAATCTTAAAAATGAATTGCAAACTTGCCTTTAAACTATATTACCTTATTGCAAATGAAAATTGGCTTTATGCAAATGAAACATATGGCCTCCACCAAATAAACTCGCATGTAGCTTATGAACAGTGTCTGCTAGTTCACACGTCGCCTTGCGGGTACAAAGACAATCTTTGTACTCGTGTGCTTTGCTTAATGTTTTTGTTGCAGAGGAAGAAGGTGAGCCCCAAGGGCCTCACTTACGTGAGTCGTGTTGCCGTTTCGTGGGCGACTAGACTTGGCGGTCCCACGATGCCTTGTGGGTTGGAGGCACACCGATTGGCTTTGTTTATAGCCATCTTATGGCACTTTGCTTCCCGTCTTCCTTCATTATTTGTGTATCTTGTGGCCGCGGCCTTTGTCTCATTAACTCTACTATTTGTTTATCTTCCGTTTGGTAGTGTAGTGTTTGGACTCTATGTTTGGAATGGAGTTGATGTCTAATTTTGTACCGAGATGTATATCTGCTTTAAAGTATACATATCTCGAGGATCAGTTTATTTGACTTGTGATGCTAGGGCCAGGTGGTTGGTTAAGCAGTACAAGCCAAATAAATTGGGGTCCTCACAATTTAACTATATGCAACATGGACAAGTTTGTAGGGAGGGGAGCACCCGCTTAGGCCGGTGTATCCTAACCCCCATACGTGCGGCTCTTGATTAGCATTTTCTATTGGAAAACGTCTCGTAGGACTTAGCCGTGCCAGCATACCAAAGGAAGTGTGCTTAATAGCTTGACAAAAAGGCGGTCTGAAGTGTGGGTACATTGGTACACCTCTGCAAGGTTAAAACTATTCGAATAGCCTCCTCCTAGGTTATGGACACGCTCGGATACGCCCCGTGATAATTAGACTACAACCTTTTAATTAAAATTTGATAGGTGGTACAAATCGGGGATTCGTGCTATGTTGTGGTGGCTATTGGGTTAGTCACCTCTAGGTTGTTACTTATGCTACTTATGGTTACCTCGCTGTTATTTCAATATGTAAAAACAGATTTGCTAAATTGCCTTCAATCTATGACATTATTGCAAATGAAAATTGTTTTATGCGTCCAATTAACCATATAACCATTCCCTTTGTTTCAGCTCTCATGTAGTTATGTATAGGCTTGTTACTCGTAAGTCTTGCGAGTACATTATTGTACTCATCTGCTTTGCTTGTTGTGTGTAGAGGAGGAAGTGGATCCCCAAGGGGTCTACTTCTGTGAGTTCCGCTGCGGATCGTGCGACTAGCTTGGCGGCCCGGTCGGTTGCCTTGTGGGTTATGTGGCTAACCGGTCGTCTTTTGTTCATAGCCATCTTATGGCACTTATGCTTCCGCTATCACTTTGCTGCTTTGATGTCATTTGGCCGGTCGGCTCTTCTGTAATAACTTTATATATTGTATGTCTTTTGCTAGACTTGTTGTTATGTGTTGTATGGAATTGATGCATGCTTTTGTAAAGATGTATGTGTGCTGCAATTCTGGGAAGTACATGTCCATCGAGGCACGGTGCATTTTGCTTGTGATGCTAGAGCCAATGGAAGGCTAAGTATTACAAGCTAAATAAACTGGGGTCTCACAAGTATACTGCAGTTGTTACTTGTGATGTGATTCCTATGCATATGCGAGCATGTTCGTTGGTGATTGGTGAATATTGGTTGGCCGAACAGCACATACACCGAGTGGCATCACGTCCCGTCATGTGGTAAGATGAGCACATACACCGAGTGGCATCACGTCCCGTCATGTGGTAAGATGATATAGGGTGCCTGATCTTCTCGACGTAGGATCAAAGATAATAATGAACCCTCAATTCCCAGTGGAAAAGCAAGAACGATCTTGCAAACGCCTAATTCGCCTAAAGAATTTGGCTGTGCCGAAGGCTTGGAAGAACAGGCGCATAGCCTAGATAACGGTGAGACCCTCATCATGTAAGTAGCTAAAAGCTAAAACACTCTAACATCCCAAAGTTCTATTACCAAAATAAAATTAATAAAACTATTATTTTATTAGATTTTCTGAGATTTAAAAGAGTTTTCTTAGTTTTTCTGGAATTTCCTGGATTTTAAAGTTAGAAAGGAAATTTATTGAGTTTTCTGGGTTTTTCTCGGATTTAAAGTTAAAAAGAAAATTTTAATTAATTTCTTAAATTTTCTGGAATTTAAAAAGTTTTTCCCTATTTTCCAGAAATAAAAAATAATTTGTGCTAAAATAAAAACAAACTTTAAGTTAGGAATAATTTATTTATGTGCAAAATAATTTAGGGAATTGCTATGAATTTTTCCAAAATGTTTTAACTCTATTTGCTATTTTCTAAAAGACCTTTGGATTTCTTTTAATTTCTAGCTACGGTAGCTCCACTTGGTCACGATCAAGTGGGGGTTGATCTCCCTGCAATTCAATCAAGAACAATCTTGGAAACGCCCAATTCCCCTCAAGAACTTGGTTGTGCCAAAAGCTTGGAAGAACAATCACATAGCCTAGATAATGGTGAGACCCTCATCATGAAAGTAGCTAAAAGCTAAAACACAAACATGTATTTTAATTCATAATGTTGAGTCTGAGTTACATGGAAGTTTACAATGGCTTATATAGTCCTTCTAAGACACCTAAAACAAAAAACAACTCTCTAGATAACTTGGACTCGAAGAAAGAAAAGCTTGTAATATCTGACGTCGGTTTGTTTTGGATGTTGCGATGCACACAGATGGAATCTGAAGATAATAATTGATCCTTTGTGTGGGTCTTGGAGTTAGCTTTCCAATGAGTCCAAGAACACTCAAATCAAAGTTTGTGTGCAAAAGATATAGCCTTTTTAATCAGGACTGTGCTGGCGGTGACAAGTTCAATCTGAATTGACTTCAAACCTTCCTATCTTCAATGTCCTTATTTGAAACGAATTAAATCCATGAGAAACAAGATAAGTACACCCTTTTAAACCTTTGGAAAGTCTTAGGATAGTAGGAGATCACCCATAGGTGCCCCACAATCCACGGACTCCCCTTGTTTACCAATTCTCACGCAACGCCTTGACAGCATGTGCAACTTCCAATGAACTTGTCATAACTTTGTGTAGATAGCTCCATATCACATGTCGTTCAATCCGTTGGAATCTAGACTTTATAGAATTTCTAAATATAAACTTTGTGCGCATTGGAAACCCTAGAATTAGTGCACAAACCTTCACGAACTTTGCCAACAGAACAGCGAGCACCATGCTGATTGAAACTTGATTGCTCTTGTTTCCTCTTGGGCCAACCTCCCTCTCCTCCTCTCTTACCCAAATAGGAGTATATGCCATGTATATCCTCATCAATGAACGAACAGGAAGTTCAGTGCAACGTGTTGAATCAAGCAGCGCGGGGGACGGTGCAAGTGCCATGCTGGTTTCGGTGGGAGCCGGACGGGAGAGACTTGCCGACACGAAGAGAGCCATTGATCAACCTACACATGGCGAAGTATGGGATTGCTGCACGACGATTGGACTTGGTCTTTGGAGAAGGATCAAGAAGGGGTATTTTGGTATCTTCACCAAAATACCGTCTTGGTGACCTTTGGCAAAATCGCGGCATAATATAGTGTAAGGAGAGATGGTTTAGGTCAAGTGAAGATGGAGTTCACGAAGAGACGGATTCAGGAAGCTCGGTTCTTTATCTACTTTGAGAAGTATGCGTGAGTATAGACCCATTTGTGTGTGGGCTTAACGAGTGCCGTTAGTGTTTTCTCTCTAAACCTAGTCTTCATTACAAAAAAGGAGATGTCAACATTTGGAGTTTCTCAAGCCTTCCAAGTGTAAACTCTAATTTGTGATTTTGGGGAAAGTGGAGTAGGAAGCTAAAGTTTGTGAGATGGATTGATTGAGTTTGCTACGCCAACTTTAGCAGCCCTCGTAGCTAACAATCACACGACAAAGAACTCCTATACATCGGGCTTGGTAGACTGGAGTATGACAGGATTTGTCACCTTGGGATCGCGTACGAGATTTGGCACACCCTCGAGACATACCATGAGGGTTCGTCCCAAATCAAGCAAGTGCGCCAAACGGTCTTCAAGCGAGAATACAAGAAATTTGAGATGTGTCCTGGAAAGATCATCGACGATGTATTCACTCGCTTCAACAAGGTGCTCAATCAGTTAAGAGCAGTTGACATGGAGTATTATCAGTCCGAGAATGCAACCTACCTCTTGGCTGCAATCAACACCAAGGAGTGGGAGATGAAGGCTACCGCCATTGAGGAGAATGTCAACCTGTCTGGTCTCACTTTGGAGTTGCTCTATATCAAGTTCAAGACCCATGAGATCAAGAGGGTTGATCATCCTAAGAAGAAAAACATGGCCTTAGTAGCCAACCCTCTCAAGAGATCTCTTGATAGCTCTTTTGACTCTTTTGGTTTTTCTTCCATGTGTCTTTCTGCAATCAACGAAGAGGAACTTGAGTTTATCCCTGAGCCTGACTTAGACCTCCTAGCCAGCAAGTACATATGGGCCTATAACAATGAGAGGAACAAGAAGAGAGGTGGTCCGATGACATGCTATGAGTGTGGTGAGCTCTACCAATTTGGGCTAACTTCCCCAAGCTTAAGGGGAAGGGCAACCACAAGGAGGAGAAGCCCGCTTGGAGGAAGCCATTAGGGAACAAGGTGAAGTTTGATGCTGCCAAGTTTGTGAAGGCCGCTCACCGCCTTTGGAGATCACTACTTGAGCGATGCGGATTCTAGGAGCGAGGAGGACAAGGAGGTGGAGAGTTCTAGAGAGAAGGACATGGGCAAGGGTAAGGTCAAGGACTTCACTAACATATGCTTCATGGCCGACTCTGTCGACGACGACGACACCGATGAGGTACCTTCCTCCTATGAAGCCTTGTTTATGCGATGTGATTGAATGTATGAGCAAATACTTAGTCAGGATAAGACACTTGAGTTGATCATGGCTAGAGCTAAGGACCTAGAGTCTCAAGTTGATAGTCTTACTCAAGAACTTGCGAATGATAAGTACCTTGAGATTGATGAAGGTGCCTCTTGCCATGCTTTACATTTTGAACTTGCTAAATTGCAAATGCTCATGACATTGCTTTGCACAGACTAGAAAATGTTAGGACTAAATTAATTGAGTTTAAATCTACTCCATGTGAAAAAATGCTGAGAGTCTAGCAAATTGGTAACTTCTGAGAAGGTTGACTCTAGTGCTTGTTCTTTTTTACTTAGAATGTGAGCGAGAAATGAAAGACATGCTAGAAGCATTTAGAGTCAAGTTTGACAAGCTTAGCTTAAGGACAATCTTAAGTCTGCATCTTGTGCCTCACATGAGGCCCTTAAGCTTCACGTTTCTATTCATAAGGAGAAACATGCTAGAGCCATTAAGGCTAAAACTTGTGAATCATGTCTCAAGGACACATTAGAAAATTTTTCTAAGCGTAAGAAATAGTTGAAAATGATCCTTGACAAGTCCAAAACTCTTTATGGAAAGCAAGGGTTAGGATACAACTTTACCAAGGACAAGTCCAAGTCAAATGTCATTCAAGTCTTGAAAGATGTCTTAGTTGAGTTCAAAACCCAACCTACAAAGATTCTGTTCAAATAAGTAGGTTTGGCCTGAACTACCTCTGAGTCAAAAGGTGCATATCCCAATGGTACCAAGCACCATTGCACCTATTGCAAGAGGGATGGGCATTTGCTTGACTTCTGTTGGTGTAGGTTGAAGAATGCTAAGAAGAATCTTGCTAGAATTGCTTCACATCAACCTAGAGCTTTGTGAGAATCAGTCGTGCAGGGAGGAAGAAATTTGGACTAGGTTTTAATTCGCATGCTCATCATCATCATCATATTCCTAGACAGGGTGTATCTCATATTCTTATGACTGTCTCTCATGATAGAACTTCAAGTAGATTCAATGTTAGCAAGTCTGCTTCATATGCTTCTGGTAGACATGTGTCTCAATACTAGGTTCCCAAATCTTGTTTAATTAACTCCATTATTGAGACATATCGATCTTTTATGCCTTGATTTTTAGGTTTGCCTTGGAAGGGGGAAGAACACGTGGCTCATTGACTCTGGGCGTTCACGCCACATGTTCGAAGACCCAAGATAGTTCACCTCCTTCATGCAGGCAACAAGTGATGACTTCAACACCTTTGGAGATGATACACAAGGGTGGATTGAAGGAATGAGATCAATCAAGGTGCATGAAAAGTTCATCTTGAATGATGTCACTCTTGTTGACAAGCTAAGGTACAACTTGCTCTCTGTCTCGTAGCTTTTTGATGATGGCTACGAGACTCATTTCAAGAAAAATGCTTGTCATGTGCTTGATTCTTGTGGTGAGCTCGTCTTTAGGATTTCTAGAGTTGGTCAGATCTTTGGAGCCGACTTTTCTGAATCATTTGCCGGTTCTCTCAAGTGCTTACTTGCTTCTTTTTATGAGTTCTGGCTTTGGCACCGCTGTTTGGAGCACATTGATTTTGATCATCTGATGCAAGTTAGTAGCCTTGATCTCACCAGAGGTTTTCCTAAACTCAAAGCTATCGAGGATGCTATATGTGCGCCTTGTGGGCATGGCAAGCAAGTTGCTGTCTCACACCCTTCGTTGACTATGGTCATGACTGACGGACCGATATAGTTGTTGCACATGGACACTGTTGGCCCTTGTAGGGTTCGGTCTGTCAGTGGAAAATGATATATTCTTGTTAGAGTTGATGATTTCTAGAGATATTTTTGGGTGTTCTTTCTTGCTTCGAAGGATGAAGCTTTTGATCATTTTTATGATTTTGTTCTTCGTTTGGCTTCTGAACTCCTTGGTTGCTTGAGAGCAATTCGAAGTGCCAATGGCACGGAGTTCAAGAATGCCTCATTTGCCTATTTCTATGCTGAGCGCAATATTGAACAGCAAATCTCCTCTCCACATGTTCCTCAACAAAATGGCATGGTGGAAATGAAGGATAGGAACTTGGTTGAGATGGCCAGGACGATGTTCATGTTTTGCATCATTACATTCATGAGTTGAGTTTGAGCTGCTAAAAATTGTTCCATGTTTGGATCTGCTGCTCTAGGTACTGGTGACTGTTCACTAGCATTGACGTTGGCATCATCCGACTGAGTACGACTTTATGTGTTACGAGTGTCAACCATCTATGATGATTCTCCACAGATTTAATAGGTAAGATAGAAAAGAACCATAGATGAGAGGGAATAGCAAAATAGACGAGATAGGACAGGATAGAGAAGATAGAGACAACTTAAATAGGGAAATTAGATTATACCCAAAGACAAAAGACAAAGAAGACAGCTAAACGCTATGAAAGAACAAATAAACTCTTCAAATTAAAGCTTTAGTGTAACTGCAACATAATGCTTGACAACAAAACTGTAGCTCTCACTTACACACAACCCAAATAAAACCTATTGCAACAACGATCTGACGACACTACTAAAGACTCTAATCTGACGGCTCCCACTCTGGACTAGAGAATGAAGACTCCTCAAACTCCTGCATTGAATCGCTATTGAACACCCATGAATTGCGAACTGCTGGTGGAGACTTCGGACAAACAGCTGGAACAAAGTGACGAAGATACTCTTGAAGATTGTCGGTAATTCGACGCCTTTCTTCTGGACTGGGTGGAGTGGGTGACGGTAATGGAACTGGCGATGGAACTGAAAATTCTCCCAACTCTTCTTTTGGTTTAGGAACAACTGGCACAGACACTACTTGCATCACATACTTCCGAATTAACTTGGACAAACTGATCCGGTGCAACATGCAAATCTTTCGAACAACTTTACAGGCAACTCTCATGACTGACAAGTCCTCAAGCTCGTTGTGGCACTTCATACTATGATGACGATGTGAGTTCTAATCCTCTTGATGAAATACACACTCGTCTCGAATCCAATTCTGTGCCCTTTCACTTTCTTTTCTTTAGTGAAATAAGTTGCACAACTGCTTGTTCCCAAACTCTCTAACAAGCACTGAAGAACTCTAGGCCAATCTCCTCTTTGATCACGAAACACTTGAGCCATCTAAAGAAATTAATAGGGCAAGATGGTCAAATTAAGATTACAAAGAAAAATTCAGCAAAGATAAGAGACAAGATCTCTAGAACAAGATAAGAAAAGAATAGAATAGGTGTAATACCCCGAATGTTTCTACGGAAGGAGAGTAAACGAAAAAGGGGTTTTTCTGTAATACTCCAACTTACTGGAAGCAGTGAAAAGAGAAATTAAACTTTAGACGAGGGAAAATCTGCAATTCTTTGACAACTGGGCTTCGGGCTTTGGCCTAGGAGGCCCATGAGGGGCCGACCACTAATAAAGGAGGAAACCTAGACCACCACTGAAGCACGCATTGCTACAGTGTTCCGCTGCCGCTACAGTGCACACCCTCCTTGCACTCCGTTGCTCTCTCTTGGTGATGCTCTCCCATTGCTGTCGGCCAAGGAGAAAGGTGGAGGGAGAGAGGAGAAGAAGAGGAGATGAGCATCTAGCGGGGGTAATTCAGCGGCACGCGTGTCTCCAAGGGTAACGATTGCGGTTGTTGTTGTTTGATTAGTCGTAGAAGTGAAACCGATTAAATTTGATTAGATCAATGTCTGTCTGTTGGAAATTCAATTCTGTCCAGTAGTTTGCGCGTCTGTTTTCGCAATCTTAGAGGCCGAATCAGAGGATCCCATCTCCTAGAGTATTGTAGGTTTTGTTCTTAGCTTTCGGTGGCCGCCAAGAACACTAAATTCCGACTTTCGAGTCAAAAGTTATGATAGATTTATTATCTGCTGTCCAGAATCCTGACGAGAATTAGCAGTCTCTGTATATGTTGATATATGGCCTAGTTAGAGGGTGATTCAGAGGTCTTCCCATAACAAATTTTGAAGGTGATATCACTAGCTTTCAGGATTGATAAAGAACACCTCATTTGGATTTATAGATCAAAAGTTATGTACTTTTCATTGTGACTGTCCAGATTGTAGGTCAGTCTGTCCAGATTGTATGTCAGTTTCTATCTTTAGTTTTGACCCGTGTGCCACTTTTTGTTAAAGGCAAAATATGAATGTAGTGCCAACTAGGTTATTGTAGGTAATTTCATAACCTTTTCAGATTGTTAAATAACGCTCAATTCGGAGTTGTAGTTTAAAAGTTATGGACGTTTTAGTTCTGCTGTTCTAATTGCTCAGTCAGATTCTGTTCTGCTGTTTCGTTTGACAGTTAGCAATTTAGTTTGGCCGAATTGGGTTATCTCGTCAACTACAAAGTTGTAGATATATTTGTTAAGCTCGTGTAGGATTTGGACTCATCTCTTTTGGAGTCCCAGATCATTAGTTTTGGTCTTTACCGTGCTGCTGTCCTGATGGGATTCCATGTTGCTGCTGGAATTTCAGATTCGGGTTATGACTATGTTTTGGGTGTGCAAGAGGGTAGTGTAGAATATTAATTCATGATGGGCTCTATGTTTTTCTTATTTCGGTTATTTAATTGTTTAGGCCGCGAGTCTACGGGTTTGGGAGCGCCATCGTTGCCTGCTAACGCGTCGCAACGCGGAAGGCAAGTACTTTGTTGGTTTTAAGTCTTTGTGATTGTGAATGTTTACATGAATATGATGTGACATCTTGTGATACCCGAAATGCTGAATTGGTTATGTTCTATCAATATGTGGAGTAAATGCGAAAGATGATATTAGCATTGTTCATGTTCATATCATGCATCTTTTTATTCATGCTATGTCCACGGAGTGGGCTGTAAGTCCCACCATTCCAATGTGGGCGTGTTTGGACATTGTTATGTCCGTCCACGGAGTGGATTGAAAGACCCATCAATTCGGTATGGGCACGTAAGACCCATCAATTCCAAGATGGGCAGCTTTGGACACCTATATGAAACGTTCTTCATATAGGACTTGGATCCGCACTTTTGTTAAGGTGCGGCTTAAGTGAACACCGACGGGTGTGTCACTCGCTATACTGGTATAAGCATGTGTGCATCCATCCTTGAGTACAATCATTCATGCCATGCATTCCTAAGTTTTCATTCGATGTATGCTCATATTCTCTTATGATGATGACTTGTTCATATGTGTGTTATGTCCCTTTATCTTGTACTTATTTGAGTCGTGGACTCACTCTTGCGTTGTTTGTTTATTTTAGGTAACCCACGATGTTGGCTCACTTGGGAGGGAGTAGACACGCACTACTTGTTTACATCATCCAATTCATGTTCAAGATTAAATTTAGTTCTATCTTACATTCGTAAATGATGAACTGTAATAATAAATTTATAATTGGTGAAGGAAGGATACCTTCTCCACATTGATGTTGAATTATTACTGCATGTGAACTTTCATTATCAATGAACTGAAATAAATAGATTAGATGGTGAAGGAAGGATACCTTCATCATGTCTTGGTTGTTTTGATACTATCATTAGTTGATTTTATTCAAATTCTTCCGCATTATGGATGTATGTTAGATGTTTTAGGTGACATCTTGGCTTCCGAATAGCCAGGGTGTTACATTTGGTATCAGAGCGGGCTTTAGGTCCGTGGTAATTAAGATATTAAAATGACACACTATGCACAGTAGGTGGGGTTTGGGTAATCCAACATATCCGTATTTCTAGTGATGTGATTCATCATGTTGAACTGTTCTTGAATTGCTTCCGTACTATCATTCTTGTGGTTAATCTATGATCTGCTGTGATATTCAATATCTATGAACTAATTCTATGATTGTCATGAGATGATCCTGTATATTCATAATGGAGTATTTTGGTGAAGCGTGTTGTTAATGGATGATAAGAAGTGGGGGTCGTGGTTGTTACTCTGGGATTCACCAGGTTACACCACTGTTTGCAGAACGTGGTTAGAGGAGTAGTTACCCCGAGTACCATAGTTTCAGGTGTTAAGCGTGAGTTGCTTTAGAAAGTTGTTCTCTTTCTTGATTTCTGAATTTGGCAATTCTCGTCCTATGGTGGTTGATGAATTTCTCACAGGTTTGTGGTTCATGATAGTTTATGGTTTTCAATAGATTCCTCTTGGTTCTCTGAAACAAATATTGCTTTTCAACTGTTGAGTTGCTTTTACCACTTGTGGTCGTTGTCAATTGACAAGATTGATGTTTTCATGGTTGCTCCTTCTTTCTCATTGAAAAGAATGACTCATTTACTCGTTTGATAGCTTGGTTAGTGAGAGTTTTCCATTGTAGGAGTTCGTTTGCATGGGAAAGCTTTGGCTTTATCGTTTCATTTGGATTACTTGAGCGTTGAGGTTTGAAGTCTCTCTTTTCTTTAGTAGTAAGGTGTTAGAATTCTTTTGTGATGTCTTGCCATGCTTAAAATGAGAAGTTATAACTAAGCAGAATAAATTGTTACGATATGAGTTACCAAGTTGGGTTATTAGCATGGTGCAAATCAATTATTCTTAACTACCATCCATGAAAGTGAAATTGATTAATTTGAAATATCCTTGTATTTGATACATGGTGTAGGTTAAATAAAGACTGTCCATATCCGTTCGAACCTATAGATCTTACGTAAGAGCTAGATTTGTCTATTTCTGGTATGCTAAAATTGTTGAAACTTGCATAAAGGACCGGATGGGTCTTTGGTGTATCGATTCGTGAAACCTTGTTCATAGAAAATTATGTTAGTGAATATTTAATCATGTTTTGAAATGATTTACGAACAAAGGTGAAATGTGAATCTATGTTTACATATGGTTATGTGATTACAAATGGAATTAGTCTTGTATGTACACACATGATTAATACCATCATCGATTGTTAATGAGTTGAAGAAGGTGTTAAGCAACACCAATAGTTGAGTAGATTAATTTGTAAGTAGTCTTTGCTATCGTGCCTTGTGATATTGATATTGCTTAGCATAATCTTGTTATAATAAATTTGTTTCAACCTTGTGGTTTGTATTCCCTTTGGGAAGTTTTAGGATGGAGTAATAAAGTTTGATCATTCTCAGTACTAGTGTATGTTGTCGATGTTATTAAATCGTCAAAATTGTGAGAATGAGGTTAATTCTCGTAGTAATTTGATCACCTATGGTGATATTCTCTAAATAATCAAATTTCAAGTTCTATGTTCATGATCTTTTGAGGGTTCAGGCTTTTATGTGGTAAATGAAGTTTATCGAGTAACGATATGTTGCAAAGTTATAATGGTTCTTCAGTGATGCAATTGCTTTGATTTGAATACTTAATTGTTCTTATCTGTTTAAGGTTCGATATTCTCTTCTTGTGAGGCTTAAGTGTTCAACTGTGGACTCCACTTATGTTCTATAAGTTCATTGCTTAATTGGCTTCTTCCTTGGTCGGGTTCGTCACGAGTGGTAGATGAGTTTTCTAGTTGGTGAAAGTCGTTTCCATTTGTCTCTTCTTTTGAGAAAGAATCAACCCATTCTTTTCACATGGGTCTTTCGAAGTGTTTTCTAATTGTTGTTGTGAAATTGATGTTAATACCCATAGTAATTTGATCGCCTTTGGTGATATCGTTCAGATGAGAATATTTCAAGTTTAGCTTTCGTGATATTTTCTTTGAGCTATTGAATCATCTGGTAGCTGAAATTATTTTAAATAAATTAAGGTATTGGATTGTCCTGTTGCTTCTTAAGAGATTTGTGTGGTTTAACTCTAAAGGCTCTTTGGTTTGAGTTGACAACGTGAGGTTGCAATCAAAGAAGTTATGTTGGTTCATTTAAGAGGAGAATAATCTGCTTGCTTTTCATGAAACCCGTAATTGGAAAAGTTTTGAGTTTGGTGATTGAGATTATTTGGATCTCATGTTTCTTGTGTAGTTGAACGGTTCCGAACAAATATGACGTATTGAAGAATTTTTTTATGGTTCTTAATTAGTCCTTGTGGTTTGGACTAAAGACCTTATCCAGTTCGTTGTGGCAAAGCGATGTTAGTCAAAGAATTAATTTGATGTTAAAGGAAAGAGTCGATAGGAATATTTGAGAATTTGAGTCAGTTTGTAACTTGTAGTTATTGAATTGTTCATAAACTTTTTGCTCTTTTCACTCAAGAGTTGTGAGTTTCAATCGCAATGTCATTTTTCTCTTATTGGTGGTTATTTGCTATTCCCTTTTTGAGGGACGTGCCCTCCATGTGAACTCAACTTTCGTTTTCCATATCTTCATTATCAGTTATTTCTTTTGGTTTCGTGCTCCTTGTGAGCGACAACATTTTTCTGTGTGGTGAAACTTGCCTTGTTCGCCTCTTTCTTTTGAGAAAGGATCAACAATTTTGTGTTGCAAAGTTTTACAAAGCGTAAGTTGTCAATTGTTTGGTGGTGGTTAAGTGATTGTAGGGGTGAGATTTTTGCTACCAAGCTATTGGAGGAGTAATAGAAGATGAGTTGGTTTTGACCTGAACCTCTTGGAGGAAGTTGATTGAGATGGAATGTATGGCTTGGAAGTAAAACTGTATAGTGTTCGACTAAGTAGGACCTATGGTATAGTGTAGTTCCAGAACTTTGGTTCATGTTGAAATGTTGGGGATTATCAAATGTATGGAAACCTTAATTAATTCTATAGAGTAACACAATTGGAAAGTATTGCGATGTTGTGTGAGTGATTCCTGATGATGTTAATGAGTGATTATGTCGGAATTGTGGGGATGTTAGAGATTTAATCCGATGATTTCACCATGTGTTATAAGAGGAATTCGTTGTAGGGGTCTTGGAGGTTAAATTTGGGCTTTCCATTTTCATGCTAGACTTTTGGTCGCCCAAAGATTTGTGTGTAGAGGAGATAGAAAACTGGAGTATTTTGAGTAGTGGAATGATTGTCGATAGAACCCTTCTGATGTAGTTCATGAGCGGGTATCACGAGGATTCTGACGTGTTATTCTTGAAAGTTGGAGGTGATGATGTATTTCGGTTTAAGCCTAATTTTAGGATGTTAAATTAAGAGGTTTGAGACCGTGTGGTATGTGATGAATTCGAATTCCAAGGTTGGAGAGATATTTTATTCCAAAAAGTGAAACCAAGGAAAAAGATGTCTTCTTGATTAGTGAAGCATTTTCTTTATTCTCGCATGAGCTTTGTGTTGTTGACCAATATCTTTCGTAAGTTGAGTTTGACTCAATTTTGGTATGTGTGGTTCTTATCGGTTCGGGAAGAATAAAGGAAGTTTTGATTTGGGCATTTAAAATTATTCCTCCTTTAGTTTCGTGATGTTTATTATAAACTGCCACTTGGAAGGTGGAAAGGTTTTCGTGATGAAATTCCGATTCTGGATTTGACTCTTTAGTACCGAAATGTAAGCGCTTAGTTGCGATGTGAGTCTTTCGTTTTCAGATGTGTTTTGTTGGTAAAAGAGTTTGCTTAAAGAGAGTTTTGTCGTATGTTTCTGGTTAAAGGAGGTGATCCTTGCTTTAGTGAAGAGTTCGATTGAGAGGTGGAACACGAGTTCCGTGTTCTTTGTGCTTGTCGTGTGGTTCGGTATCATTGGGAAGGTTAACCCAAGATATATTGGGTTGTTTTCGCTAGTTGGCGTATCGCCAGGACTGTCTCGAGTCCTTACGCGGAGTACGTAACGTCTTGTATGTTCTCGTGTTGAGTGAGTACAGGAGATCCGAGTTTGAGGTTTCGTTTGCTATTGTTGACCATCGAGTGAGATCTTACCTTCGAGTTTTGTCCGATGAGTGTACCTGGAAGTACCGGGTTGAGTGTTAGATCAGACGTCGTGTTACGTCGTTGTGTTGTGGTATTTTCAGTCCGAGGGAGAGGCTACTGGGGAAGTTGGAGTTTCACGTGCATGAGCTTTAGCGGTGATGTTCTAGCAGTGCGTGGTTACCGTTGTTCGTTCTCGATCGTGATTGTTCTTTCGCTTAAGTGTGTTTAGATTGGGATCGAATCCTGTTAAGAGGGTAGAATGTAATACCGAATGTTTCTCTGAAGGAGAGTAAGCGAAAAGGAGTTTTTCCGTAATACTCCAACTATCGAGGCAGTGAAAAGAAATTAATCTTTAGGCGAGGAAAATCTGCAATTCTTTGACAACCTGGGCTTGGGCTTTGGCCTAGGAGGCCCATGAGGGCGGCCACTAATAAAAGGAGGAAACCTAGACCACCACTGTAGCACACATTGCTACAGTGTTCCGCCACATCTGGCACCCTCCTTGCACTCCGTTGCTCTCTCTTGGTGATGCTCTCCCATTGCTGTCGGCCAAGGAGAAAGGTGGAGGGAGAGAGGAGAAGAACAGGAGGTGAGCATCTAGCGGGGGTAATTCAGCGAGCATGCGTGTCTCCAAGGGTAACGATTGCCGGTTGTTGTTGTTTGATTAGTCGTAGAAGTGAAACCGATTAAATTTGATTAGATCAAAGTCTGTCTGTTGGAAATTCAATTCTGTCAAGTAGTTTGCGCATCTATTTTTGCAATCTTAGATGCCGAATCAGAGGATCCCATCTCCTAGAGTATTGTAGGTTTTGTTCTTAGCTTTCGGTGGCCGCCAAGAACACTAAATTCCGACTTTCGAGTCAAAAGTTATGATAGATTTATTACCTGCTGTCCAGAATCCTGACGAGAATTAGCAGTCTCTGTATATGTTGATATATGGCCTAGTTAGAGGGTGATTCAGAGGTCTTGCCCATAACAAATTTTGAAGGTGATATCACTAGCTTTCAGGATTGATAAAGAACACCTCATTTGGATTTATAGATCAAAAGTTATGTACTTTTCATTGTGACTGTCCAGATTGTAGGTCAGTCTGTCCAAATTGTATGTCAGTTTCTATCTTTAGTTTTGACCCGTGTGCCACTTTTTGTTAAAGTCAAAATATGAATGTAGTGCCAACTAGGTTATTGTAGGTAATTTCATAACCTTTTCAGATTGTTAAATAACGCTCAATTCGGAGTTGTAGTTTAAAAGTTATGGACGTTTTAGTTCTGCTGTTCTAATTGCTCAGTCAGATTCTGTTCTGCTGTTTCGTTTGACAGTTAGCAATTTAGTTTGGCCGAATTGGGTTATCTCGTCAACTACAAAGTTGTAGATATATTTGTTAAGCTCGTGTAGGATCTGGACTCATCTCTTTTGGAGTCCCACATCATTAGTTTTGGTCTTTACCGTGCTGCTGTCCTGATGGGATTCCATATTGCTGCTGGAATTTCAGATTCGGGTTATGACTATGTTTTGGGTGTGCAAGAGGGTAGTGTAGAATATTAATTCATGATGGGCTCTATGTTGTTCTTATTTCGGTTATTTAATTGTTTAGGCGCGAGTCTACGGGTTTGGGAGCGCCATCGTTGCTGCTAACGCGCGTCATGTGAAGGCAAAATACTTTGTTGGTTTTAAGTCTTTGTGATTGTGAATGTTTACATGAATATGATGTGACATCTTGTGATACCGAAATGCTGAATTGGTTATGTTCTATCAATATGTGGAGTAAATGCGAAAGATGATATTAGCATTGTTCATGTTCATATCATGCATCCTTTTATTCATGCTATGTCCACGGAGTGGGCTGTAAGTCCACCATTCCAATGTGGGCGAGTTTGGACATTGTCATGTCCGTCCACGGGAGTGGATTGAAAGACCCATCAATTCGGTATGGGCACGTAAGACCCATCAATTCCAGTATGAGCAGCTTTGGACACCTATATGAAACGTTCTTCATATAGGACTTGGATCCCGCACTTTTGTTAAGGTGCGGGCTTAAGTGAACACCGACAGTGTGTCACTCGCTATACTGGTATAAGCATGTGTGCATCCATCCTTGAGTACATTCATCATGCCATGCATTCCTAAGTTTTCATTCGATGTATGCTCATATTCTCTTATGATGATGACTTGTTCATATGTGTGTTATGTCCCTTTCTTTGTACTTACGTGAGTCGTGGACTCACTCTTGCGTTGTTTGTTTATTTTAGGTAACCCCGATGTTGGCTCACTTGGGAGGGAGTAGACACGCACTACTTGTTTACATCATCAATTCATGTTCAAGATTAAATTTAGTTCTATCTTACATTCGTAAATGATGAGCGTAATAATAAATTTTATAATTGGTGAAGGAAGGATACCTTCTCACATTGATGTTGAATTATTACTACATGTGAACTTTCATTATCAATGAACTGAAATAAATAGATTAGATGGTGAAGGCAGGATACCTTCATCTTGTCTTGGTTGTTTTGATACTATCATTAGTTGATTTTATTCAAATTCTTCCGCATTATGGATGTATGTTAGATGTTTTAGGTGACATCTTGGCTTCCGAATAGCCAGGGTGTTACAATAGGATAAGAAAAAGAATAGACTGAGATGAGAAAAGAATAGAATAGATGAGAAAAGAACAACCACTTTAGTCAAATTAAGTTGATTTGATTTAGAAAATAAGTTTTGAAGCTTTTTTGCTAAAACGACTATGCTAACTAAGGTTGCGTTCTACAGTCGATATGGCTCTGATACCACCTCTGTCGAGACTTGAATTTAGATATTCGAAACCCTCTGTGTATTCTGAAATAGTCCTAGATCAGTAGTTAGTTCTCACATGAAACATCGATGAAATACCGTCCATTTATCGATTTAACTAAAATGATCTCAAATAACAAATAGTAATAATAACTAGAACTTATGGTCAAAGTTTATTCAACTTGCCACGTAGGGCTAAAGAAACAAATAAACTCTTGTAGCGGAATGGAAAACTTGAAAAGGCCAATCAACATGCCCACAGACAATCGAGTGGAGAACGCATCCTAATTCGCAAAGTCTTCATAGTACTCCTTCTCGAAGAACTCTTGAGTAGCTTGATACTTTTCAACTGAGCAGCAAAGTTTTAAGTCATGAGCACATAAAGTACTCAACAATTCGTAGAGAAATAGTATGCAATTAATATTCATGCCAGACTTGAACAAAGGATTAGCTGTATGGTTCTTTTGCAGAAAGCAGTATTGTTGGTAAATAGATTGAAATGCGTAATTTAAAAGGCAATAAGTAAATAAGTAAATAGTTTCTTTCAAATCAACTAGTGAACTTCTCATTCACTCCCCCACCAAACCACTATGTGAATTTCCCATTCACCAACCGACACAAACAACCATGTGAACTACCTATTCACCAAACGAATATTATATTCATCAAGTGAACTTTCCATTCACACTCCGACACATTTTATAAAGAAACTCCACCTCTCATGTGAAATCCCCGAGCATGTCCATGATCGAGGATGCAGCTATTTAAATAGATTGATTAACACTCTACAGAGGTTGTACACTTTACCCACAAGATGCAATCAACTTGTACGGAGCTGATCACAACAAAATCTTTCAGAAATTTCATCTTAATAATTGACTCTCCTGATGTGCATACTATCGACCCCAACCTCACCGTTTGTCTAACGTGCACCGTTGGACCTGGGAACGGTGAACCGTCGATCGATGTGACTTTCAGACTAGTCCACACCTCCACCCATCACTAAACCTACTACCTGAGTAGTCAATGTCAAAACTCCACAACTTACTAAGTTAGGCCCGTTCCATCAGGCATGTGGTTGTACGATAAGACCTAGTTCAATGGCGCACAAGATTAAGTCCTTGACAAGTTACTCAGACGAGTCTACCACAAACCCACAACATGCTAACCGCACCCCACTTCACGATCGCTCGCTCAAGCGAAAATAAATTTTGTTCAACCAAGACCAATGACATACCCTGTCATGGTACACAAATTTTAATAATATTGGCTATCCGCCACAATTTCATATCTCATTAAGTCAAATTCAACATTATTGTACATGTGATCATGAGCCTATCGCAACTAAGAATGAGTAAGCATATCTAGGATACCCATGTTGGTGATACAAATATGTCCAACTAATATTAACCATCCTATGGTGACAAGTGATTCATGGTATTCAAATGTTCAATGGAGGTATAATGACAAATAGGTGATTAACTACTCCTAAAACAATTGATATAAAGATAGTATCCAATTGATATAAAACAATATACTTTTGAAATCATGAGTTCAACATGATCAAAGGACTACAACTTGCCTTGGCTTTGACTCTGCTCAGTTACCACACTTGGATCTTCAAAGTTTGCTTCTGCTCCTGCTATATGAAACAGATGGTCTAACGAGAGAGAAAACAACAGGCGAAGCATAAATAAATTCAAAAGAAATTAAAATAAATTCTAAAAATAGTAAAACCAACTCTAAAAGAAAGAGCTCAATTTTATATGAATTTATGAATTTGAATGGACTGAATTGGAGTTCGAACGAAGGAGAACGAACTCTTAGAAAATTTGCTTGAAAGGAAAAAAAGAGAGAAAAGAATATTAAGAGAATATTCCTTTGGCTGAAAATAAAAGTAAAAAGAATTGGGAACTTACAAGTGGAGAAACAAGGTTGGTTGACATGTGGGACCGAGGTGGAAGAGAGTGAAAAGGATAGCGAAGGATTTGACAATGGTGGCCTACATGCAAGAGAGAGGGAGGGGAAGCTTCAAAGAAGAAGAACAGAGGAGAAGGCAGTGTTGGCTTGCGCACGACGGTAATGGAATAGAGACCAAGGGCAAAAATGGGTTCCCAGGGATGAGAGGAACACAACGGTGGTGGCGGTTCGGCAAAAGTGGCGGCGACAACGGTGGCGAGGAGCTTCGGTTGGTGACGGGAATGGAGGCCCGATGACGCTTTGAGGAAACAGAGGCAAGCACTAGCTCGGTGACGGCAAGGGGAACTCCATGGCTAGCTCGGGGTGGCCGGTGAACATTGGAAGTGGCGGCCAGACGACGATGACCGGAGGCGATGAAGATAGGTGGCGGCAGGGTACTTCGGTGATGGAGAGAGGGTAAGGAGGGAGGGGATTGAAAGAAAAGAGATTGGAATGTGATATGATGCACGCGGGAGGAAAGAAGACTCACCAGAGTAGAGATCATGTGGTGGAGGTGGCGGCCAGACCTGGGGAGGAAAGGGGCTACAGAGGCTCGGTGATCTTCGGACGAAGAAGATGGAAGCAACTCGTAGAACGTGGAAAGGCAAATCCGACGGTGGCGGTGGCACGACTGGAGAGGCTTTGACGGTGGTGGAATGGGTGACAGAGTCCTTGTGGCGGCCAGCGGCTTCTTGACAAAAATCCGACGAAGCGAGGACGAAATCGATGACGACTTCTTGGGGATTTGGGAGAGGAACTCGATGCGAATATTTTGACACGGAGGGGAGCACTTAAATAGGCACGGAGAGGGAGTGTTAGAGTTGGAGATGGTGATGGCAAGGCTAGCACACGACAAACAGACTTAGAGTCCAGGAGGAAGACGAAGGTAGGGGCACTGACTCGTGGGGCCCACTCGATAGTGAGAGAAGGGAGGAAGGAGATGGGTTGGCTGTGCATGTGCGGAACAAAAGTAATGGGCTAGCTCGGGCTGGGCCAAAAGGAAAAAAGATTGGGCTGAGAGAAAATGAATTCGACCCAAAAGAAAATCTGGAAAAAGAAAAGACTTTCCAAATTTAGGAAATTGAATTAAATAAAACTGAGCTCAAAGAAATAGCAAATAAACTCCAAAAATTCCTAGAAAATTCCAAAAAATTCTCTAGAACTCAAGGAACCCAAATAAAATAACTTTTAATTTAACTGAAGTTTACTTTATTCAAATTAAATTGTTTTTATTTATGAAAATTGAAATTAAGCTTTGACTTAAACAGGAAAATTCAAATGGTTACTTTTGTTTTTAAAAGCTTCAAAACACTCCAAAATTTGGGATGTTACATTTAGTGATACGGGGGAATGCCTGATCTTCACGATGTAGGATCGATGATAACTTTGGATCTGTGCAACCTAACGAACCGATGCCGCCAACCACTGTCAAAACAACAACCTATGACAAAAGAATTCGCCCAATCACACGCTTGTGATCCCGTCTACCTGACCACACAAAGTAGATGTGTCGCCGCTCCTACAAAACACAAGGAATCACAAGAACAACGTGTAATACCCCAAATGTATTCGAGAGAGGAGAAATAAATTAGAGTGAAGGACCAATTAAAAAAAGTGTTTTAACAGGAGATTAGAGGGTGGTTTATGCAAAATTTGGACAACCTGGGCTGTGGGCTTCCAGCCCACAGTATTTAGGTCCAAGGGGAAGGGGTAGCTGGCCACATAAGAAGGAGAGGGGGCAACCCTAGGGTTGCTACAGTAGCACGGCTACAGTGCTACCGCCATACTATAGTACCATGCCATGCTACAGTACCCTCCCACCCATTGCTTTCGCTGCCAACCAAGAAGGAGGAAGGGAGAAACCTCCTCGGGTGCTGCCAGCCAAGGAAGAGAAAAGAAGAAGAAGAAGGAGAAGAAGAAGAGGAAAGGGGAAGGGAGAGATCGTGGCCTGGGGTGAGTGTTCATCACGTTCGGCGGTGGTTCTTTAAATGTAACCTTGGTTTTCCCCCAATTAGATACACATTTAATTGTTGTAGCAATGTCGGTATTATGGTCTACTCAGGACAGATTTTGTTAGACAGTCATTTTGATGTAGTTAATCGCGGATTCAGTCCTGGGCATCTCCTAGAGTATTGTATAGGATATCGTCACCTTTCAATGAAGTGCTAGATCGCATCATTTGGACCTCTGTAGCAGAAGTTATGAATTTTTTAGTGTGACTGTTCTGCAAATCTATCGGTATTCTGACAGGTTTTAGTAATCTGACTTGGGCAATTAGTTAAATGGACAATTAGAGGATCTCAGTATAACGAAAGTTGTAGATAATTATCGTAGCTTTCAGGAAAGCTCAAGAAAGTGAAATTTGGACAAACATGCTGAAAGGTATGGTAGTTTTAGTGTACTGTCCAGAGAACCTGACGTGAAATTGATGTTCTATTAATTAGCTTGGTAGGGGTATTAGATGGCCAAATAAGGAAGGCTCACCAACTAGGTTTAGTTGGGGAAATTGATAACCTTTCAAGGGAGTCCAAGAACACCTCATTTGGACTTCTGTACTAAAAGATATGAATTTTAGAACGCGAGTGTTGTCAGAGGGGACAGTTCAGCATTTAGGAAATTGGAGTTGGGATCGCATTAAAAACTATTGCGAGTTTGTGTTTGCTTAGAGTTTGTTTGGTCAATTACTGTTGTCTTAGTATGCTTTTAAATGAATTTAGGTGGAGGATTGGTCCTGGATGCAGCACCCTCTTCACATCCTCCACTCTCACGCTGTTAAGGCAAGTACTCTGTTTGATAGAGTAATTATGAATTGTTGACAGTGAGTGCCAGTATTTTGATACATATTAGCTATGCTTGGTTGATAGTGCAATATGTTGATTAAGGATGGTGAATGCTTATGATACGAATGATTGTTATTCATGTATGGTGTTGATACTGTTCATGATTATTGCGAAATTGTAATTGTTCATGTGCACTTTGAGAGCATACATAAGACTTGGTCACGTGGTGATCAGGTATGCATATTTGCGGTCCCCGTCATGTGGATGACGGGCTTGAGGTCCCCACATTCGTGGAATGTGGGCATTGAGAAGAGGTCCCCATCATGAAAACGATGGGCTTATGGTCCCCACACTTGTGGAGTGTGGGCTTGAGGTCCCATTTACTTGCGGAGTATTGGGCAATTGGTCCCTGCGCTTGCGAGCACAGGCATAGGTATGCAGCGACAGTTGCGTACCTCGCATTACCGGTAAAATGAGAAAAGAGTGAAAGAGAAAAGATGCATTGCACATTTGCATTCATACAACCCGAGATATGTTTATGAGTTAAGCTTTGGAATTGAATGATGATGTTGTAATTGTGTGGTTAATGTTTCATTATTGGTACTTGCTGAGTCTTTGAGCTCACTCTTGCTTTTATTGTGTTTTAGGTACCTTTTGCAAGAACGGCATGCACGAGAGGGAGTAGACTTGAGTTGTAGTCACACATTTCCACACATCTTTAAAAGTTGATTAATCTATTAGAGTGTCCATTAATAATTAAGCGAACTACTTAAGTAATGATTATGGTTAGGCCGCATGCGTCGAGGTTATTTGTAATAATGATGAGTAACTTACTTTGGTTATCTTTGAATATGTTCTAGCTGAATAGCATATTCTAATGCTTAGTGATGATTTTGGATGCTGGAATATTTAGTTTTGATATACTTTTATCTTTTGGGAACCTCCGTATATTTAACTATACAAAGGAGGTTCTGTAGAAATTTAGTAAACTGTCCTAGTTTAGCTTTGTTAATGTTTCATCGGTAACGTTCCAGACTCATGTCGAGCTGGGGTGTTACAGTTGGTATCAGAGCGGGCTGTAGGTCCGTGGTGAGTGGATTAACAACTTAGGTAACTTAATTTGCTAAAAATTTTGTAATGATTAATGAACTTAAAAAAAACTTGACACACTGGTGCACAGTAGGATGGGAATGGGTCAAGCATTGCATTTACGTTTCTGTTATGTCGCATTGATCATTGCTGTTATGAATTGATTACGAATGCTTATGACATGATTATTATGATAGCTCTGTAACTATAGTTGTTATTGAGAGGTTGAGATCGTGGTTGTGGCCCAAGGCTTTACCAGGTTACACCACCGTTCGTAGTATGAGAATAGCGAAGTGATTACCTCGAGTACCATAGCTACAGGTACCGTGGGTGAATACCTTTAGAAAAGTTGTTCAAAGTTGTTCTCTTCTTGAGCTTGATTTAGACCAATTTTGGGTATAGATGTGGATGGTGAAATTTGTTGGGATTTCACTTGGTCTTTATTTGTATCTTGGGAGTTCTGCCCTTCTTATTGGAAAATCTGATTCATTTATTCGCTTGGTATTCAGGATGTTGAAAGTTTCTGTTGCAAGTTCTTTGTCATGTGAAAGCTTTGGATTTATGTATTTCTTTTGGATTATTTCGAGTTTTGAAGTCAATGCCTCTTTTCCTAAAGGGAGTTAAAATCCTTTTGTGAGAACCTAATATGTTTAAGCAAGATGTTTTAAACATAGGAGTTCATTGATAAGGTTTGAGTTCTCAAGTCGGATCTGCAGCATCGTGCATGATTGGTCGTAGCCTAGGTCTTTGGAATTGGAGTTGATTAATGTGATGTTGTCATAGGGTAATTACCTGTTGGGTTGTGACAAAAAGTATGTCCATACCTAATTGGGAACAGAAGAGTTATTAGGAAGTATGGAACGTTGATGAGACTGGTTTGATCACTATGGGTGATAAATTTGGTAAGCTTCTCCGGTAGATTGGATTTGCTAGACTCAACGGATTAACCTAATTCTTTGGGATGGATAAGTCCATAAGGTATTAGATTAGTGTCATAAGTGGATATTTATCTTGGAAGTTATCTTTCATGGATAAGTACTGATCATATGTAATTGGTAGGTGCAATTATAATGTATCAAAGTATGGTGTTGAGCATCGCTAAGAGATGAACTGATGGGATGTAGTTGGCAATCCTTATTTACTTGATGGTGGAGTGGTAGGATAATAGTGTGTCTTTGATGAGAAGGTTAATCATTAAAAATTATTTACGTTGCTAAACCGGTTGGATTACTTGATCTCAATGGTTAAATTTAATTGTGTAGGGAGGGAGAGAAAGGGGTGTATTTGACTATTGTCCTAGTGGATAATAATATAGAAATTGCCTTTAATTGGTTGCTTGATGGTCTCATATTTGCTAGTGGGAACGTAGATAGTGAAAGGACCATAAATTCTTCCATGACTGTATAATTCGTTAAATGTCAACGATAACCGCTAGATTGGAAGTTGTGTACAAAATGAGTGTGAGCATTGCTAATAGGTGAAGGGTTGAAAAAAATATGATTTAGTCAGGTGTCTCATGAGGATTGTGACTTGTGGCTTCATGCCCTTGTTAAAAGAGTCGACGATAAAGATTCTTGTTAAGAGTTTATTATTCTTGTTGTTAATAAGATTGTCTGTAAGGGATTGTGACTTGTGGGAGTGGTGATGATTCTTTTAGAAAGAAGGTAATTTGATCGCCTCCCGTAATATCGGTTAAATGAAAAGTTTGGAGTTCTGCATTTGTGAGCTTTTGGTAGTTCATGCTTAATGTGGTGGCTGAAATTGTTGAGAAAGGCGAGGCGTGAGAATGTTCTAATGAATTCTTAAGTGATTAATGTGAATTGTTTTAAAATTACCTTTTCTTTGTGTTAGCAAGTGGTGATGTAATCAAAGGAAATTGTTTCCTCTGTTAAAGGAAAAAAAAGAAAGGTGTACCATAAGTATTTGAGGTTGGAGTTCAGGATGATAAACTGCAACTTTTCTATCGTTGCCGCTTAAGTGTTTCTTGAGTTTTAAAAGCAATGTTTTATTGTGATTTATCAATGTTTGAAACTCCCTTCTTGTGGGACATGTGCCCTTAATTGTAATCTCGTCTTTTGATTTCCGAGATCAATGCTATTTGACTATTTCTCTTAGCCTCGTGCTCACTACGAGGAGTAGCGTTTATTCGTGTGTTAAAATTTGTATTTGTTTGCTCTTTCCTATTGAGAAAAGATTAACCGACTTGGGTTGCAAGGTCTTATAAAGTGTAATATGGCGATTGGTTGGTGGTAGTCAAGTAAATGGTAGTAGTGAGAGTGTTGGGGGCCAAGCTATTTGAAGAGTAGTAGAAAGTGATTTGCTGTTGACCTATAACTCTTGGTGAGAGTTCTATGTAAATGGAATGTTTGTCGTTGGAATACAATTGATTAGTGTTACAACTAGTGGAACCTATGGTGAATTATAATCCTAGAACCATTGTCCATATTGGAATGATGGAATTATCGAAAGTCTGGGAAACTTGATCAATGTGTTAGAGAATAGAGATTAGGTAATTTTGCAAGGTTGGGCAGGTGATCTATGATGGTGTAGTTTAATGAGAGTAGGATTAGCGAAGTAATCTAATCGTAATGTCAATTGATGGGATAGTAGGTAGGGTTGAGATGTCGGCAGGTATGCCCTGGTTTTAGTGAATAACCTTCTAGGAGATATAATTCTTCTAAAAGATAATTTGGTTGAGAAAAATATTTACATGTGAATGACAATGTTTGAGTGTGTTTAGAGTGTGGGAATTTTAGTGAATGAATCCGAGGATTTCTCGATCTTTTATACGAAAAGTTGGTTGTAGGAATCTTGGAGGTTGAATTTGGGCTTTGTATTTTTATGCTAGAACCTTGGTTGACAATGGTTATGTGTAAAAGTAGTAGAATAAGAGTGAATTCCGAGTAGTGGGATGATCATTGATAGTATTCTTTCGGTGTAGTAAATGAGAGTGTGTGTGGTGAATTTCAAATTGATTATCCTTAATGGATTGAGGGATGTGATGGTGGGTGAAATCTATATTGAATTGTGTTGGGAATTATTTTGTCAAAGTAATTCATTCGGTAGAGAAGATGGCTAGAGTGTGATATTGTGGATTGGAAGAGTCTCCCTGCATAAGTGTGGAATTTGTGTTCGGTAGAATATAGTTTTGAGGTTACCAATTTAAGAGAAATGAGTTAATGTGTTATGCGATGATTTGGGATTCTATGGTTTAAGAGAAAGTTAAATTCTTAAAAGAAAGATTGTGGAAAAGGGTGTGATCTTGGATAGTGAGATATTCTCTTAGTTCTTACTTGAACTATGTGATTATAACGGATGCCAATTACAAATTGAGTTGGTTCTTGTCGGTATGTGTGATTCCTTCCAGTTAAGAAAAAAAGAAATGGTTAATCTGGTTTTTTCGAGTGTTTTCGCTTTTGGCTTGTGTGACATTTATTTCTAAATCGCCTACTTGAAAAGTGGAAAAGTTTTCGTGGTAAATATATTGATTTTGGATTAGGCTCTTCTAAGGGAAGATGATTTTGAGTTGGATGCATTATTACTCCTTTGTTTTCAGTTGAGTTCTTCGGATAAGTGAGTTGGTAGGAGAGTTTTTTGTGCGTCCCTTGTTAAAGGAGATGCTGCTTGCATAGGTAAAGTGATTGACTGAGAGTCAGAACAAGAGTTCTGTGTGTTTTGTGCAGACGGTGTACTTCGGTACCAAAAGAAAGTTTAACCAAAGGTGTGTTGGATAGGCTAGGACTGTCTCGAGTACCTGTGCGGAGTACGCAGTGTCTTGTATAGTCCGGTACTGAGAGAGCACATGAGAGGTTTGGGGCTTGAGATTTTGTTAGGGCCGTTGGCGCACAAGTAAAACCGTGCCTTCGAGATGTGTCCGTTGAGTGACTTGTGAAAGGTTGGGACAAGTAATAAGGCGTAACACATCAGTTACGTCAGGGTGCGGTGGTCCCATAATTACAAGAGGAAAACGACTTGGGAATTGGAGTCTCGCATGCACGAGTATTATCTGGTATTGTAAACAACATGTGCGTAGTTTTGTGGTAAATTCTAGCTGTGATTGTTCTTTGGCGTTTAAGCGTGGTAAGAATTTGGGGTCGAATTCTGTTTAAGGGGGTAGAATGTAATACCCTAAATGTTTTCGAGAGAGGAGAAATAAATTAGAGAGAAGGACCAATTAAAAAAAAGTGTTTTAACAGAAGATTAGAGGGTGGTTTATGCAAAATTTGGACAACTCTGGTCAGGGCTTCGCCCATGATGTTAGGCCGAAGGGGAAGGGGTAGCTGGCCACATAAAAAGGTGAGGGGCAACCCTAGGGTTGCTACCGTAACACGGCTACAGTGCTGCCGCCATACTACAGTACCACGCCGTACTACAGTACCCTCCCACCCCTTGCTTTCGTTGCCAACCAAGAAGGGGGAAGGGAGAAACCTCCTCGGGTGCTGCCGGCCAAGGAAGAGAAAGGAAGAAGAAGAAGAGTAAAGGGGAAGGGAGAGATCGTGGCCTGGGGTGAATGTTCATCACGTTCGGCAGTGGTTCTTCAAGGGTAACCCCGGTTTTTCCCGATTAGATGCACATTTAATTGTTGTAGCAATGTCGTTATTATGGTCTGCTCAGGACAAATTTCATTAGACAGTCATTTTGATATAGTTAATTGTGGATTCAGTCCTGGAAATCTCCTAGAGTATTGTAGAGGACATCATCAACTTTCAATGAAGTGCTAGATCACATCATTTGGACCTCTGTAGCATAAGTTATGAATTTTTTAGTGTGACTGTTCTGCAAATCTGTCGGTATTCTGACAGGTTTTAGTAATATGACTTGGGCGATCGGTTAAAGGGAAAAATTAGAGGATCTTAGTATAACTAAAGTTGTAGATAATTATCGTAGCTTTCAGGGAAGCCCAAGAACACAAAATTTGGACAACAGTACTAAAAGTAATGGTGGTTTTAGTGTACTGTCCACAGAACCTGACGTGAAATTGAGGTTCTGTTAATTAGCTTGGTAGGGGTATTAGATAGCCAAATCAGGAAGGCTCACCAGCTAGGTTTAGTTGGAGAAATTGATAACCTTTCAAGGGAGTCTAAGAACACCTCATTTGGACTTCTGTACTAAAAGATATGAATTTTAGAATGCGCCTGTTGTCAGAGGGGACAGTTCAACATTTAGGAAATTGGAGTTGGGATCGCATTAAAAACTATTGCGAGTTTGTGCTTGCTTATAGTTTGTTTGGTCCATTACTGTTGTCTTATTATGATTTTAAATGAATTTAGGTGGGGGATGTAGCACCCTGACCCAACACGGAGCCCAGAATGCCACTAACTACACTAACTATCAATTTTAACATCATTTTATAATAAATTACAGCAAGCATATCACAATAAAACCCGTCCACGGGTCACAATAACATAAGCATAATGATATGACAACCATAGATAATTTACTCCTAGGTGCATAGCTAGGTAATAAACTAAGATTAACACAAACCAATCGATTAAGTCTATTGGATGAATAATCAACTCTAACTTATCATCTAAGGTTATTCAACACCATCATGTCCTAAATATAAGTTGTCATGCTAAAACAAAAATGTCTCATGTCCAATGAATCAAGTAATTGGGTGTAGGTTGTGATTCCAAGTGCGCTAGCCCTTCCCGAGTGGAACGTCACCAACGGTCACCTAAAAAAAAACAACAATAGAGCAAGAATGAGTCCAGGACTCAGCAAATACATTATAAAGCCATAAACAACAGTTTGTCAACCATAATCAAGGCTATCATTATCATCTATCTATTGAATGCCATTCTCATACTCAAATAAACAAGTCATATTTCGTATAGGTAAAGTTGCATAATTTAATAATTTACTCATATATGCGAATGCACCATCATGCTCATGCCCATATGCATCTCATCGGCTGATACCGGTATAGCGGAGTGTTCACCCATCGATGAACCACTCTATCCTTCACTCCTGTGAAGTCCCCACCGAAGTAGGATTTTATCTAGATCACTCCAGACTAGTCATGTATCTTTCTCACCGACCTCACCGGACTAGTTACATGACTTTCTCACTGACCTGACTTGTGCAACTCTTGACATGATGAATGTAAATGATGCAATATCTTTAATTATTCATCAACATAATCCATCTCATTAACTCAATATCTCATTCTCATTAACGCAATATCATAATCTCATTCAATCCATGTCGTCAATATCATGTATAAGAATAAGCTTAACAAAAGCATAATAAATAGTATCATAAGTAATATCAATGACAATGGCGAACAACATATTGTTCATCACTCTACCATGTACTTGCCTCTTAGCCATTCGAAGCCGGGTGACGAAATTGTGGCATGGTGCATGAGACCACATTCCCTGAACAAGCAAGTAAGCACACACACTCAAAAACATCATCAAAATCACATCACAACAACACCAACCAGTCACACTAATCGACCTCACAAGTTTACGCCAAACCAACCAAAAACCCGAATACCATTTCAGATTCTGTCGGAACAGTCTAATTCACAATTTTTATATCTTTAATTCTACAACTTGAACATATATGAATAATACGAGCTCTCGAAACTGCAGAAGATTTCCTATAATATTCAAGTTGACACTAATATTTAATTTTTAACAATTTCTACATGAAATCGACCAAACTACACGAAGTCTACCAACTACGTCCAGAATCTGGACAGCAGCCTTCCGGAGGCCATAACTTTTCACTCGCTACTCTGATTTCAATGATCTAGACCTTCATTGAAAGCAAGCGTGATAACCTACCTTTTCTCTAATTACACCAAACTCTAATTCAGAGTCTAAATATCTGTAATCATCCCTGCAACGTTCTGCCCTAAACCTGACGAATCTGGACAGAATAGAAATCCATCTTCCCATTTCCCAAACGATCTACCGAAAGAATAACAACTAAATTTAGGGGCATCTAGAGGTTTTCAGATCGTTACCCTCGAAGAACATGGAGCCGATCATGAAATCCTGTGAAATCCTTCTCCTCCTCCTTTTCTTTCCTTCTTCCTTCCTCTGGTCGATCTTCCTCTTCTGGCGGCGGTAGAGAGGAGGCAGACTACAGCACCTTGTCGCAACAGCGATGCAGCGATGCTCACAGGCCTCGTAGCTACGGTGTTCGCGGCGCGCTACGATGCCTCGTCGCTCAAAGAAACGCGGCGCTACGAGACTCCGCGCTCTGATTACCACAGCGTCACTCAGATGCCAGCAGCGGTGCTACAAAGGCGATGGCGACATGATGCATGCTATAGTGCCACATTGCTAGGGTTTTTTTATTTCCCCTACCCTTTTAAGCTGGTTCCCCACTTGGGCCAAAGAGCTATAGGCTGAAAGCCTAAGTTCTAATACTCCTTCCAAATTCTGAATTTTTCCTTTCTAGTTATATTTAATTTTAGTATTAATCATTTATTTGTTGTATGTTTAAACGGGATATTACATTCTACCCCCTTTAAACAGAATTCAACCCCGAATTCTACTTGTCGTTTTATTCGCAAGAAGACCACAACTAAAATTAATCACAATTTTAGCAATATATATGTGTAGGCATAAATACTAACTAGTGATTTTAAACATGAAATTTTAGCAACATTCTCAACCACACTAGATAGCTCTCTAGGATCATCAAACATGATATAGTACAAAAAATCACTAGGAGATACTCTAGTAAGAACTTCCTTATGAGTAATCAATTCCATATTATGTAAATTAAGCATATCAAATTCAGAATGTGGAATTTCCATTTGATTCAAAGAATTCTCACAATTACTGTAACACCCTGGCTATTGGGAAGCCAAAATGCTACCTAAAGACCTAACATAGTATCATACAGTGGAATAACTTTGACAATAATTCATCAACTAAGCTAAACAGATCAACAACAGTTGGAACATAACAGGAATGTAATAATGGATCCACTAAGATAAACCTATCAACGAATGATCAATGAACAACGAAGGATCAATGAACATAAACAATTATTTAAACAAACTCCTCGAAAGGAAGTTACCATCCATGTCTAAGTTTAGTTATTACAATCCAACAATTAACGAATGAAAGACAATAACAATTCATTATTGAATCTAGTGTAGAGTGAAATATATTTGAGTAGTGCGTGTCTACTCCTCCCAAGAGAAACT
Organism: Ampelocalamus luodianensis; assembly: GCA_036346255.1. Classification (NCBI taxonomy): domain Eukaryota; kingdom Viridiplantae; phylum Streptophyta; class Magnoliopsida; order Poales; family Poaceae; genus Ampelocalamus; species Ampelocalamus luodianensis. The sequence continues at coordinate 117,942 of JAYEVH010000533.1, read as the reverse complement.
TCATCAACGGTTACCTAAAAACAAATAAACAAAGCAAGAGTGAGTCCAAGACTCAGCAAGTACATTGAATATAAGAACATACCTCCAATATGAACAAGATCACCTCTTCACGCTTTCAACATACAACACATGAATATTTATGAATGCATGAGATGAATGAAAGTAATCGAAGGAAGGACTGCACACGCGCTTATACTCGGTATAGCTAGTGACACACCGTCGGTGTTCACTTAAGCCCGCACCTTAACAAAAGTGCGGGGATCCAAGTCCCGTATGAAGAACGCTTTCATACAGTGCCCAAATCTGCCCATACCGAATTGATGGGTCTTACATGCCCATACTGGAATTGATGGGTCTTTCTATCCACTCCCGTGGACGAGACATGACAATGTCCAAATCTGCCCACATTGGAATGGTGGGACTTACAATCCACTCCCGTGGAGGAAACATGAGTTATGGATGCATGGAATGAAATTTGAACAATGAAAGACATCATCTCGAAACATGGAATCAACACATATGAACGAACATAGACTTTTCACCTTCTCATGTATCATAAGATACCAAAACATGAACATTTAAGCATTCATCAATCACAAGCATTAATATTAGCAAAGTACTTGCCTTCCGCGATGCGACGCGTTAGCAAGCAACGATGATGCTCCCAAACCCGTAGTCTCGCTGCCTAAACAATTAAGTAATTGAAATAAGAACACATTGCACAGGACACTTCTCGACACCGTTCTACAACGCTTCCCCGGTGACTCAAGATTCAACTAGAAACTCTAATCTGAAAATTGACTACTCAGGCACAAACCGAAACTGGACAGCAGTACGGTAAAAATCATATCTATTGATCTGGAACTCGGAATGAGGTGAGACCAGTTTCTATGGATTCTTAACTGACATATCTACAATACTCTTGTTGACAAGGTAACCCAATTCGGCCAATTTAATTTGCTAATTGATAGATGAAATTATAGAACAGAAACTGTCTAGATGAAAAAGACAGCAGCACTAAAAAGATCATAACTTTTATTCTACAACTCCGATTAGAGTGTTCTTTAACAATATTGAAAGGTTATAAAATTACCTACAATAACCTAGTTGGCATGACATTCATATTTTGTCTTTAACAAAAAGTGGCACACAGGTCAAAACTAATTATAGAAACTGACATACAATCTGGACAGTCACATTGAAATATAAATAACTTTTGTTCTACAAATCCAAATAGGGCGTTCTTTATCAATCCTGAAAGCTAATGAGATCACGTACAAAAGTCGTTATGGGCAAGACTTCTGAATCATCTTCTATCTAAGTCATAATTTAACAATTACAGTGACTGCTAATTCTCGTCAGAATTCTGGACAGCAGAAACTAAAACAATCATAACTTTTGATCTGTACGTCGGAATCAGGTGTTCTTGGCGGCCACCGAAAGCTAAGAACAATATCTAAATAACTCTAGGAGATCAAATGTCCTAATTCTTCCTTTAAGCACACGAAACAGGCCGCGCAAGACACTGGACAGAACTGAATCTTCAGCAGACAGAACTTGATCCGATCAATCCTAATCAAGTTCACCTCTACGATTAATCCAACAACATAAACGACGATCGTTACCCTTGGAGACCACAAGAACGACGCTGGAACTCCTCACGAAGATCACCCCCACCTTTCTTCTTCTTCCCTTCCCTTCTCCTCTCTTCTTCCCGATGGCCGGCAGTAGGGAGGATGGCGCCAAGGAGAGGAGGAGCAGCAGGAGGCGGAGCATGGTAGCGTGGCGCTACTGTAGCATGGTTACTGTAGCGCGGCGGCTACTGTAGCAAGGGTGGCTAGGGTTTGGTCCCCTCCCCTCCCTTGCCTTCTAATGGGTTGCCAGACCACTCATGGGCCTTGGGCCACTAAGGCCGGCTCCTCTCCTCTCGAATATGGGTTGGCGGCCCATTCCTCTCCTAAAATTCTGAATTTTGAACTTAATTCCATCTCTAAACTTTGTTACAATCGATATTGAATAAATTTCCCTCTCCCGAATAATATTTTCTCCAATTGATATTTGGGGTATTACAATTACTAACCTTTTCTTGATGAACTAACAAATCAGCAACGATGTTGTTACCTTTAATGTCCTCCTCAGATAATGTAGGTGTTGTAGGTATCAATTCGTCATAATCTAACCATGGGGCAGCAAGCACTCCTCCACTCTTGGTGATCCCCTCATCTTTTGCTTCCAATGGTGTCGGTTGTTGAATGTTTAACTCCTCTTCTTTAATGTCAACCTGCACAATATGAGAAACAACACTAGAAGTAGAGAGTAAATCATTAATTTCAGCAATAACCTCACTTTTACTATCTTCTACTTCACTCATTTCTTTGGGTGTATCCCTCACACTCTCAAATGGGATGCTGTCAACCTCACATATGGTGGAAACATACAGCTCACAATTTTCAATACTCTCACTCAATTTGGCTATGTGGCTCTCATCCTCACATCGGTTTTGAAGCATCTGATCTTCCATTAATCGTGGGCCAGCAATGGCGCAATTGCCATCAACCACGATCTCCTCATGTACTACAGGTTGTGACGGGGTAGCACTACTCATCTCCATGGCCAAAGAAGAATTCCCACGCTTGACCATCTTCTCAAGTGACACACCAGTGGATGAATGAGAACTAAATAGTCGGCACAAATTCAACTGATGTGCGTGCCAGTCTTTAAGTCTCTTTTCCACCTTCATAGCATATTTCAAAAGATCTTGCAGACTACGAAAATATTCATCTTGAATTGCAGCAATGATTTGAAAATTCAAGCCTGCTTTGAAGTATTTCTTTTATTGATGTGCACTAGTGATATTGGCACGGCGCATTGCATGATTCAGCTCAACATAGTAAGCTTGGACAACTTTGTATCCCTGTGTAATGCTCTCCACATGGTGTAGTAGCTCCCTCTCATAATAGAATGGAACAAATTCTCTTCTCATGGCCCATTTTAAGTTGACCCAAGATGTAATGAGGTGTTTCCCACTTAGTTGTTGCCACCAACTAGCGGCATAGTCCTCAAAAAACAAAGTGGCCATTCTCACTTCCTTGGCTTCTGATTCTGTAATACCCCATTCAATCCTAAGAATTAAAATTGAATTTCAAACCTTTTTATCGGGATTTAAAATAGAATTTCAGAGTTTCTGTAAAAGGGGGATTAAATCTTGGGCCAAAGGCCCATAGCCTTGGCCCATTAGGGGCACCCTATAACCCTAGATGTACTGTAGCACCCCATGCTACAGTACACATAATCATCAAAACTTCTCACATATCAAATGAAAACACAATACGAACATCAAGCATCCAACATACACAAATCACACAAACGTCAGTGTACTTGCCTTTAGCGTTGCGATGCGTTAGGAGGCAACGACGATGCCGTTAACCCCGGAGCCTCACCTCCTACACCATTAGATTACTCAATAAGAACCACGATGTCAAGACACTACTCGCAACACATACCCCAACACCACAATGTTTCATTACATACTTTACGTGAATTGGACTACATTCTAGCAGGAAGCCGTAATGGGCAGCAGTAGTAAGAATGACATAACCTTTGCTCTAAAATTCATAAAAATGTAAACTCAGGCTTGTTTGAAAGGTAACAATATTATCTACAACAACCTAGTTGATGGAAATCCCAAATTCTGAATGTACCTAACCCCAAAAGACCGATGAACGCCCTTTGTCAGACCAGCCCGACACTTCTGGGCAGAAACACGGGAAAGGGCACAACTTTTAACTGTCTAAACCAAACTTAGCATTCTTTATCAATATAAAAATCTAAGACCAAGGCCTACAATAACCTAGTTGGGTCAAAGCCCTGAATTTGCTATTAACTTGATCATATTTTAAAAGACATCTTGATAGTCCATTCTCGTCAGGATTCTGTCAGTCAACTTGAAACGTGCATAACTTTTGTTCTACCAATCCAAATGGAGTGTTCTTTATCAATCCTGAAATATAATGAGATTACCTACAAAATTCGTTATGGGCAAGACTTCTGAATCATCCTCTAACTAGGTCAAATATTAACAATTACAATGACTGCTAATTCTCGTCAGCATCTCGGGACAGCAGCAAAGATTTAATCATAACTTTTAAACCGTAACTCGGAATTAAGTGATCTTTACGTCCACTGAAAGCTAAGAACGAACCCCACATAACTCTAGGATATGGGATTCTCTGATTCGGCCTCTAAGATCACGAAATTGGCCATGCAACAATCTGTACATATCTAACTTTCTAATCGCAGCAATTCGATCCAATAAACATAATCAATTTCGCATCTATTTCTATCCAACCATGAAGAAACAGCGATTGTTACCCTTGTAGAACCCCAGGAAGACACTGTACAGAAACCCACGAAGATAACCTTCTCCTCCTCCTCCTCCTTTCTCTCTTCTCCCCTTCCTTCTTCTTCTTGGTCGGCAACACCCAAAGGAGGCGGCGCAAGGAGGCGGGGTGGCTACTATTCATGGAGGTACTGTAGCAATAGAGGCTACTGTAGCACACCGTGCTACAGTACCAACCCTAGGGTTTCTCCCCTCTTTTTATTGGTGTCCGGCCCCTCACGAGCCTCCTAGGCCAAAGCCTCAGGCCCAGGTTGCTGAAGAATTGTAGAAACCCTCTCTAATCCTCTGTTAATTCTATTTTTTTTCTAGTTGGTCCTCCTCCCTTATTCTTTCTTTTCAATTAACTAGGCTTGGGGTATTACAGGAATAACAACAACAGCAACAACAAAGCCTTTGATCCCAAACAAGTTGGGGTAGGCTAGGAATGAAACCTTCTCAAAGTCAAAGAGACGAGAGTCTTGCAAATAAAATAATAATAATAATAAAATAAATATATTATTATTATTATTATTATTATTAATAAAACCTACAAGGCTAAAATCCTAAGCTGTACATCCTGTCATCCGAGCCGAGAGCCTAAAACACAGCCCCTAAACCTTCTTATGGTTCCGGTACGTGGATCGCTACCTTCCATGCGCTCCTATACAAAGCTAATTCTTTAGCTACATTCCAATCCCTCAAATCTCTTTTAACTACTTCCTCCCACGTTAGTCTTGGTCGACCTCTGCCTCTTCTTACGTTTTCAGTACATCTTAAAATTCCACTACGTACCGATGCCTCAGAAGGCCTCCGTTGGAGATGTCCAAACCATCTCAAGCGATGTTGGACAAGCTTCTCTTCAATTGGTGCTACCCTACCCTATCACGTATATCCTCATTGTGGATTCGATCTCGCCTTGTGTGACCACATATCCACCGTAGCATCCTCATCTCCGCTACACTCATCTTCTATATATGTTGTCTTTTAGTCGCCCAACATTCTGCTCTATATAGCATCGCAGGTCTGATCGCCCTCCTATAGAACTTACCCTTTAACTTTTGAGAGACTTTTTTTGTCACACAGGACACCCGAAGCTTTGCGCCATTTTACCCACCCCGCTCTAATCCTGTGGCTCACATCTTCATCAATCTCCCCATCTCGCTGTAGCATCGATCCCAAATATCGATCCCAACATGAATCGGAACATGTTGAAAAATTTGTGTTTAATCAAAGCTTAGACCAAAAATATTGAATTTGGGGAGTTTAGCCAAAATGTTCAATTATGATTTAAAATGAGACTATGGTATTGTTTTACCTTAGAAATTTTAGAAAATGATTTGACTTGTAAAATAAATTAAAATTGGTTTAGACTTGGGCAAAATGGATGTTAGGATGGTGCAAGTCAATGCACAGGATCGTTTCATTTCAATGATCGACTTCAGGGTTTATGGAATGTTTCCCAAGTTGGTTAAGGACCGGTCTTAGAGCCGCATCTTGCTAAGCTCCACCATACTACCACAAGTCTAGAGTAGGACCGGCTAAGCTAAATAATTTGTAACACCTCATTGTTAATTGTGCCATGTTGATGTGCGGGTGTCGGTTAGATAATATTCCCACTTGGCGTAAGAGGGGGATCCCGGTAGATGGTTAACCCAATAGAAGTGAAACCTTAGCAAGCATAATAATTTTGGGGTGGGACATTGTAAAAGCCTCGTGATATTTGCTTAGTCGCACGCCTTCTGAAGCGTGTCTTAGTCGACATTTTAAGCAAATTATCTCTTGTGAGTAAAGTTGTACAACCTCTGTAGAGTGTAAAACTATTTGAATAGCCATATCCATGGTAATGGATATGCTGAGTAAAGCCACTCAAAGTTAGAATTTGGTTTTTGATTTCAAAAGATTTTATCAAATGATTTTGGATAGTTTGGGGAAATATGGGCAGAAAGTCTTAGTGTAATGGGGTTAGTCCTTCACCAGAAGTGTATGGAGGTTTCTCCTGCACTAACTTGATATTCAAAATCAAATTCAATTTTAGATATATTTTAAAATAATTTGAAACTTAGTAAATGTATTTTAAATGCCAAACATTGCTTTTGCACAAATATCCATATAAGCTTTCTTTTGTTATATCCTTGTATGCATTATAATATGTTATTGGGTGTAACATGCAGAGTATATTTTTGTAATCACCTTTGCTTAATAAAATGTTGTTCAGAGGAGAAGGACTTCACCACTGGTGTGGATCTCAACGACTAAGCAGCTACCCCAATCGATTGCCTATGGCAGATTAGCTGGGCTCTACTACTTCTTCATCTTCCGCTGTGTTCTTTATTGTTGGCTTGTAAGCCTTTCTTGTAATAAACTCTGATAATTTATTAATAAAGTTGTGCGAATTATGGATGTTATCATATTTGTTTACTATGTACACTAGCTATTGTTCCAGGGACTAGTGTAGAATACACAGAGGATTTGGGGGTGTTACTCTTGGGTCTGACAATGTCTGTGGTCATGGACATTCTTAGGGATTTCACACGAGGGGTAGATTTTCATAAAAATAGTGGGAAGTGTACTGCTACATGGTTTAACTGATGTGGTTGTGTGAAAGAAATTGTTTAGGCTTCGTGAGCTTTGTGAAAATACTTGTTAAATTATTATTGTTATTTGTTTTAAATTACGCTTTCAATCTATTATTCATATGCAACTACAACTGTTGCTTTTATGCAAAATAACCATAGATGTCATATCCTTTGGAATAAGCCATCATCTATAATTGCATTATGTGGTGTGACTTGCTGTGTACTCTATGTACTCACCTTGCTATAAAGAATGTTGTTCAGTGGAAGAAGGCTACTGCGAGGATCGTGAAGAACTAGATCGTGCTACCCCAGTCGATTGGCTGTGGGCATATGGATGGGCTTCACTAAAGTTATTCTGTTTCCTTCCATTGCGGCTTATTTGAGTTATTCGTCTCTGTGGCATTAATTGTAAGCTTTAACCTTAAGGTCGTTACTATGATCACTATTGTTATCTTCCCATATGAAATGGTATTTCATCGATGTTGCCACTGTGTGCACTAGCATGATCCTGGAGTAGCACTGTATACATAGAGGGTCCAGATTTGCATATTTAGGTCCTGACATAAGTGGCTGGAACTAGACCCATTAATGCAATGAATTGATTAGACCTGACTAAATCAATTCAGTCTTCTTCTCGAACCCGATTGGTTCAGCGCAAATAAGCAAAGAAGCGATGAGGAGGCAACCTAGGGTTCCACAGTGGCAACCTAGGAAGGAGTAGTTCTTCATAGATCGGCCTCGATCACCATGGCCATCTCCTACCGCCGTGCGTCGCTTCATATTTGTTGCAAAGTATCTCGAGAAGGGAAATGGTTTGTGCCCCCTTGTGTTGTGCCTAACATAAAGCCCCTCATGCCATGCTTGAAGACCACCTTGCCACAGTATTATTGAAAAGCACCCCGCCACGTATCAGAAATAACATAAAAATGTGCAAGGGATGAGGAAGGGCATTTTCAAACAACCGTGTACTAGCGGGGGAAAGTGCCATAAAAATAATAGTAGGGGGATCAAACTCCGACATAATTCTAGGTGGGTTTTGCCAATTTTGCCATGAAATAAGCCAAAGAAAAGAAAAGCTGGATAAACCCTCTTCCTCAACTGACTGCTAACAAACTCTATCAATATCGCCGAACAAATTTATAGGCCCTTTTCTACACCACAACCCAGTATCACCGATAGCTATTATGATGCTAAAGGTCACCTTCTCCGATGTAGTATTTGTTGGAAATTTTTTTCTAACAAGATAGTGGTCATTTTAAGTCCTATCTGCAAGTCTTCCTTGAGAAATACATCTTTGTTGACAAACAAGTTGACCAAGATACGATTGCTTTCACGACGGATGTATTTTTCCTGACAGACAATAGAATTGATGACAGAATAGTCGTCTAGAAACCCCCTTTTTCCCGACATATAGTGCCATGCTATGTTTTCTTACAATAAAAAAATAGAAGGTCGGTAATTGACATGAAGTAGCAATTAATTAATTATAAGTCCACATTTATGACCCATTACATAATCATCCATAGTCTAAAATGTCACATTAAACTAGCTTTTAATTCACTTCATGCATTCATTCCACAAAGTTAAAGCAATGAAATTCACTGAATTTGTACAACATTGATTACACACATAATTCAATATATACTCCCTCCAATCTCAGAAGAATGACGTTTTGGACATTGACACGATCTCCAAAATGCATCTTTGACCACTAATTTCTATTGTAATATATTTATACAATGTAACATAAATGTAAAATTATAATGTAACTTATGTTCAAATCAGTAGTTCTTAAATCTAGTGCACTTTCAAAAAATCTGCATTAAATAAAGTTTTCCCCTAATTTTAAGCATTGAAAAAGAATTTTAGAAAATAAAGAAAACTTGATAAAAACCTCAAAATAATTTATTTGAGTTCTAATTAATCTAAAGTGTCTCCCCAAAATTTTCCAAAATTTTTGAACCTAATTTGACAATTTACTAAGCTCAAACATGTTTTCTAGTTTAAAATCAATTCGAAAATGAATTAAAATTTGAAAACAATTCTCGGGTCAATTTCTCTAGGTTTGGCCAGGCCCATCTCCTATCCTAGGCCAGCTACGGTCCACGCACCGTCTCCAGCCCAAGACACATTTCCCTTCTTCGTTTGCGCCTCCTCTTTGTCGTTTGCTTATTTCTCGGAGTAGACCTTTCTTTCGCATCTTCTTCGTTGCCGCTAACTTATGAGCCCAATCAAGTTAATTAACAAGATTTATGTTCTAAGTTGTTGACATATGGGACCGCACCTGTGAGTCTCTCTCCACCTTAAATCACCTGGAATTTCCCTTTGGAACAGAAATAGAAAATAAAAATGAAATTTGAAACCCTAGCTGCACAGTGTTTTCTCTTGTTTTTTCCTCTTGGATTTTCTCTCGAGAAAACTCCCAAAGGCTCGTTTCCCTCATACGAATTCCGATTAATACAATTTTTGTTTCTAAATTTTTCTAAAATCATGAACATTCATTTTGTGTAAAATAATGAATTTTGGTCTCGGTTTGAATTTATTTGGTGTTCATTCATGTTTTTTTTGGCTTTTCCTGCTTAGATACCGGCATTCTGAAAACATTCGAAGTTGATCCAGCGCAAGACAAAATATTTAACAATCAAGGAGAGCACCCTACTTTGACCATGTTGATCTTATATTTGAATGCTATGTATATTTATTTGTTCAAACTATTATGTATGCTTATTTTGGTTAAATTGCTATGTTTATGGTTATAAATTAGTTAGTACCCATTTGTTGCATTGTACCTACCTTGAAATTGGACATCCTTACTGTCGTCACCTTAGAATTATTATCCATTGGTGTTGTAAATTTTTGTGAAACTTTTAGAGTGGTATATGTATCATATGCTTAGACATGCTCAGAACAATATTGGTAAAATGCTAAAAATTAGTGGAACAATTTTTAGACTGTTGTAATACTCCGATTTATTCTAAGAAAGAAAGCATTCAAAAGGGAAATTAGACATAAGAAAAAGGGGATTTCTGCAGTTCTTCGATAACCTAGGCCTCAGGCCTTGGCCCAGGAGGCCCATAAGGGGCCGACCACCAATAAAAGGAGGGGGAAACACTAGCCCGCTACTGTAGCTACAGTAGACATCATCCCCTTGCGTTTCGATGGTTCTAGTTATTGGTTTACATTTACAGGCAATAATCTTGACACTATTCCTCTTGAATGAGTTAGTGATTCATGTTAGAAGTTTAGGTAACATCCTGGCTATCGCATAGTTAGGGTGTTACAGTTGGTATCAGAGCGGGCTTTAGGTCCGTGATGAATAGATTAACAACTTAGGTAACTTAATTTGTTAAAATTTGCTAATGGTTAATTAACTTAAAACTTGACACACTGGTACACAGTAGGATGGGATGGGTTAGCATTGTATTTACGCTTCTGTTATGTTCTATTGATGATTCATGTTATGAGATGATCTTATATATTTAAAATATGATTCTATGATTATTATGAGTGATGGTAGCGGATGTTAAGGGGTAGAGATTAGTTGTGGTCATGGGCATGGCCAAGTTGTACCACTATTTGTGGTATGGGATTAGTGATGGTTTTTCTCGAGTAATTTAGTTACCACAGTTGGAGATGAGTTCTTTGAGGAAGTTGTTGTCTTCCTTGAGTTTGTATTTGGTTTTCTGGTTGTAGTGTCTTGAGGTTGATGAACTTTCTTTGATTGGTGGTTAGAATGCCATTGACGGGTTTCAATTGGGCTGTATTTGTTCTTTGAAGCAAATATTGTTCTTCCGACTATTGAGATACTTTTGCTATTTGTGAACGTTATTGATTTGCAAGGCTGGTCCCTTCAAGGGAGTTTTGTCTTCTTGTTGTGAAGCATGACTCATTTATTCACTTAGTATTTTGGATAATATAAATTATCTTTTGCAAGTTCTTTATCACGTGGAGTCTTGGCTATGTACTTCTTTTGGGAATAAATGGAGTGATGAAGTTTAATGCTTATTCTTTAGGAAAAAAATTGTCAAAACTCTTTTGTAATATTTTGTTGTGCTAAGTGAGAGGTTGTAAGCATAGAAGATAATTGATATGGTATGGGTACCAAGTTGGGTCAATGGCATGGTATATGATTAATCTTAACTAGTATCTTTGGAAGTGAAATCGATTAAGTTAATGTTGTCTTCTAGTAGTTCTGGATGAACTATGATTAAAAGTATGTTTATACCTACTAGGAATCCGAGATTTATTAAGAAGTGTGAGATATTGATAAATTGGTCTGACCACTAAGATTGTGGAATTTGGTAAATTTCTTAGGTAATTCGGAGTAATGAGTCTCAATGGATTAATCTAACCATTGGTGATGGTCATGTTAAGGATGTGTTTGAATGTTGCCTTAGAGGATATTAATCCAGAAATTATCGTAAATTGGCTACTTGATGATCATATATGGTTGCTAGATTTACATATTCCTTAGTATAATTAATTGTTGGAATTGTGTACAAAAGGTTGAAGGGATTGAATATCGGTGGATCTAGGAATTTATGGAAGAAGTTTTGGATAGTTCATCTATATAGAATGATGTGATGAATTTGGTTGTAGTGTTGTTGAGACTTTTGATTGATGGAAGATTTTGATTCTTGAAGCTTTAGCGTGATTTTACCGAAATCTAAATATGAAGAGGAACAGTTGAATATGTGTTTATAAATATTCATGTGATTCGCAAAGGAAAGTCGGTATCATCTAAACTTTACAATGAAGCCAGTTGATAACAACGATGGTTAGAGTGCAATTGTGGTGTGTTAAGGTTTGGTGTTGAGCAACACTAAGAGTTGAACTGATGTGATTTAATAGGTGGCTTATGCCTATATGATTGTGGAATCGTCGGATGATAGCATGTCCTTGATGAAAGGGTTTTGTTATAACCTTTTAAATTGTGTAGTAGATTTCTTCTAAAATAAAGTGGTGGTTGTAGTGAGGTTGTAAGATTTCGGTATATTTTCAATTTGAGGATGAGATGATAAAGTGGTATGTAACAATTTGGTGAGTCTTTGGGGGCTGGTGAGCCTTTGGGGGCTTTATAATGGAAGAGCAAATGCTGGCGATTCGTGTTAAGAGTGAATTATTCTTTATGTTAGTAAGGTTGTCTGCAAGGAATTGTGACTGGTGGGAGTAGTGATGATTCTTTTGGAAAGAAAGTAATTTGATCGCCTCCGCGATATCAGTTAAATGAAAAAGGTTGGAGTTTTGCATTCGTGATCTTTTGGAGCTCATGATTTCTTGAGTTGGGGTAGCTGAAACTGTTTCGAGCAAAGTGACATGTTGAAGAGATTTTCTTGGTCCTTAAGTGGTACATGCGATTTGGTCTTAAGAACTTATCTTGTTTAAGCTAACAAAGTGATGTTGTAATTATAGAAGATAACTTTCTTTGTTAAAGGAAGAAGTGAAGTAGAAGTATTTGAGATTGAAATCAAGTTTTGTAACTTGCGGTTTATTTGAAATGTGCCTATACTTTCTGCTTTTGCCCCATAAGAGTTTCCGATTTTTCAAAGGCAATTCTTTCTTCTCAATTGAGGTTTGATATTCTCTTCATGCGGGACTTGTGCCCTCAACTGTGAACTTCCCTTATGTCTTTTGAGTTCATTGCCTAAGTGACTATTTCCCTTGTTCCTATGCTTATTGCGAGTTGCAAACGTTTTTTCTATGTGCTGGAAATCGCTTTCAATTGCCTTTTTTTTTAGAAAGGAATAATAGATTTTTTTGCAAAACCTTATAGAGTGTATAGTGGCAACTGGTTGGTGGCGATCAAGTGGATGACTTTGTGAAACATGGGGGGTCAAGTTGTTTGAGACATATTGGGTGGTAAACTGATTCCCTGGAATACTCCTTGGAGAGGATTTGATTTAAATAGAATGTCGTTCTTTGGAGCTAAACTGATTGCATTGATGCAACTAGTAGAACTTATAGTGATTTGTGGTCCAAGATCTTTTGTTCATATTGGGTGAAACTTTAGAATGACCGAAAGTATGAAAATCTTGAATAATTTATTAGAGTGTTGCAATTGTATCATTTGTAGGGTTGTGTTGGTGATTTTTGACGGTGTAGTTTAATGGGAGTAGAATCGTGAAGAAATCTAATCGTTATGACAATTATTGGGATAGTAGGGAATGTAGAGTTATTGTCAAGTATGACTTCGTTTCAGTGAACAACTCTCTTGGAGCTAGAATCTTTCAACGGATAATTTGATCAAGAATATATTTATCTATTGACATTAATGATGGAGTATGGTTAAATCATGGGAATTTTAGTCATCGAATCTGAGGATATCCCTATCATTTACACCAGAAGTTCATTGTAGGAGTCTTGGAGATTAAATTTGGGCTTCGCATTTTTTTATACTAGGACTTTGGTCGCCCAATGATTATGTGTAGAGGAAGTAGAATATAGGTGGATTCCGAATAGTGAGATGATCATTGATAGCACCCTTCTGATGTAGTACATGAGCGTGTGTGATGTGAATTCCTAGTTGTTTATTCTTAAATGGTTGAGGTGATGTAATTGCATGTGAGTTCTATTTTCAGATGCATTGGGAGTTATCTGTCAAAGTAATTCCGTCGGTAGAGGAGTTGGCTAGAGTATATTTTGTGAAGTCAATAGAACATCTCTACAAAGCTATGGATGATGTACTTCGGTTTGAGTATGGCATTGGGAGTTGTCAATTTAAGAGAAATAAGTTATTGTATTATGTGATGATTAGAATTCCATAAGTTGAGAGAAATTTTGTTCCTAAAAGAGAAATTGAGAAAAGAATGTTTCCTTGGGTAATGAAACACTCTCTTGATTCTTATTTGAGCTGTGTGTTTATGACAGAGGTCATTTGCAATTTTGAGTTGGCTTTATGTTGGCATGGTGGTTCTTCCCGGTTCAGGAAAATAAAAGAAGTGTTTGATTTGGGCATTCGAGTGATTTCTCTTTTGGCTTATGTGGTGTTTATTTGCAAACTGTCTATTTGGAAAGTGTAAGGGTTTTCACGATGAATCTTTGAATTTGGATTTAACCCTTGTGGTGGAGTGTTGGCATTTTGTTATTGCGATGAGAATCCTTTATTTCAGTTGGGTTCTGTTTAAAAAAAGGGATTTTTTAAAAAGTGAGTTCTGTTGTTCGTCCTTGGTTAAAGAAGGTGCTCCTTGTTTTAGTGAAGAAGTCGATTGAGAGTTGGAACCAAAGTTCCATGTGTTACGTGCAGAATGTCTAGTTTGGTACCAAAGAAAAGGTTGGCCCAAGGTACATTGGCTTGATTTTGGAAACTAGCATTTCGCTAGGACCATCTCGAGTCCATGCGCGGGGTACATAATGTTTTGTATGACCCGGTGTCGAGAGACTGTTTGACAGTCTGGAGTGTGAGATTTCATTAGGGACGATGAACCACAAGAAAAACCTTACATTCGAGTCTCGTCCGTTGAGTGTACCTGATAAGGTTGAGACGGGTGTTGAGGTGTAAGATGTTGGAAACCATCAAAGTGATGTGGTCTCATCAATCCGAGAGAGAAGCCACATGGGAGTTGGAGTCTCGCAAGCGCGAGCAATATCCGAATTTGTTCACAGCGGGTATGTGTTTTACCGTTGTTAGATTCCAATCGTAGTTTTCTTGCACATAGATCGGTGTGTAGATTCAGGGTTGAATCCTGTTAAGGGGGGTAGAATGTAATACTCCGATTTATTTTAAGAAAGAAAGCGTTCAAAAGGGAAATTAGACATAAAAAAGGGGGCTTCTGTAGTTCTTCGGCAACCTGGGCCTCGGGCCTTGGCCCAGGAGGCCCATGAGGGGCCGGCCACCAATAAAAGGATGGGGAAATACTAGCCCACTACTGTAGCTATAGTAATGCCACTGCCGCCACTACAATACCTGCTACAGCAGACATCCTCCCCTTGTGCTCCATTGCGACCCCCCTTCCTCTTGGTGGTGCTCTCCCATTGCTGTCGCCCAAGGAGAAAGGTGGAGGAGAGGGAGAAGAAGAGGAGAGGAGCGCTTCGCGGGGAACTCAACGGGCACACACGTCTTCTAGGGTAACGATCATCTCCTCGCTGTTTGGATCATGATAGTTTCTCAGTTGTTGTCGATTAGAGAATTGTTGAACTACTGTGATTGGAATCAGTAATCTGTACCGTGTTTGTTCGTTAGTTTTCGACTAGTTCAATGCAGAACTAGAGATTAGGGTCTCCTAGAGAATTGTGGGGTTTATCTTCAAGTTTCAATAGGTTCTGAGATCACCTAATTCGGAGTTGTAGTTTGGGAGATACGTTAGTTTCTTTACTGTTGTCCAGAAATCCTGTCTTATTACAGCAGTCGTCGTAATTAATAAATAAGAATTTGTTAATGGCTAATTCAGGGTTGTTTCCCAACGCGACTTTTGTAGGTAATTCCATTAGCTTTTGGGATTATTAAATAAAACCCATTTTAAATCTTTATAACAAAAGTTATGTACATTTCAATTTTACTGTCCAGAATATATGTCAGTTTCTGACTGTAGTTTTGAGCTGTGGGCAAAATTTTGTTAAAGGCAAAATCTTAGAATCTGTTCAACTAAACTTTTGTAGGACTTATTCTTAGATTTCCATATTGATAAAGAACTTAGTGTTTGGTTCAGCTAATTAAAAGTTATAGTAGTTTTTGTACTGCTTTCCATTTTGTCTGCTATTTCTGATAGTAGTTTTTCATCGGTTTGTTATGTCTAATTACAGGCAGAATTAGGGGTTTCCACCAACTAGGTTTTTGTAGATAATTTTATTATCTTTCTAGAGAATCTAAGTTTGCCTTTTTATGATTAACAGAGCGAAAGTTATGTATTTTATAAGGCTGTTGTCCAGTTGAAGTTTTCTACTAGTATATCGTTCGATTTAAGTAAATCAAATAAGTAGACCTTGGGTTTTGGGAAGACGTTTGAGAGCGTTATGAATAGAGTCTTATTACCTCGTCGAACTTTTTTTGAATAACTTAATTGTTGTAGGAGGTGTGACATCGGGGTTAGTGGCACCTTCTTTGCCTCCTAACGCGTCGCAACGTGAAAGGCAAGTACAATTTGAATTGACTTGACTGTTTATTTGCTAAGTGACTGATGCTTACGAAATGGTTAAATTCTACGAATTGTGATTAATTCCAATATTATTTGTTCCTTTCATGGTTGTTATCCCATGTTTCGTTGAGAGTATGTTTTTCATTACATTGTCTTCATTCATTCATTCATGATTCACCCACGGGAGTGTGTAGTGAAGTCCCATCATTCTAATATGGGCAAGTAAGATCCACTATTCCAATGTTGGCAAATTCAATCCCTGTTTGAAAGATTTTTTATATGGGCCTTGGATCCCCTCATTTTGTATAATGCGGGCCTGAGTGAACACCGACGGGTGTTCACTGGCTATACCAGAATAAGCAGTAGAGAAGTGGATGCATTTCATGCTTGCATAGAGTGCATGACAGTTCTTAAGTGTTCTAATTGTTGTGATTGAGATGTCTTCATTTCAATGTTTTCCATACTGTTCAATTGTATTTGCTGAGTCGTGGATTCACTCTTGCTAGTGTTGTTTTAGGTAACTTTTGAGGACGACACGCTATGGGAAGGGAGTAGTCACAATGAGGAATTCATTCCATCACCCACTCTACCATTATTTCGCAAATTAGATAGTAAATCTGTTATTACCTTCATTTGAGAGCTATGAACTGTAATAACTAGTGTCATGATGTTTTCTATTATTCGTCTTTGAGTTTTGATGGTTCTAGTTATTGATTTACATTTACCGGTAATAATCTTGACACTATTCCTCTTGAATGAGTTAGTGATTCATGTTAAAAGTTTAGGTAACATCTTAGCTATCGCATAGCCAGGATGTTACAACTGTGGGAAAATGATTTAGCATATTGTGGCTGGAGGGTTACCTCTGACAATTTGGTTAACAAAATAAAACTGAAAAATGTTTTAGACATGGGCGAGTGGTTTGTCACCGGAGCAGTTTGCATGAGATATCGGTTTGTTGTATTATCGCCCGGGTCACTAAGGACCGAACTTTAGTGTTGTTGATCTAAGCATTCGGTACAACCACATGTTCCTATAATGGAAAGGCATTGTCTAAATAATTTGTCATGTTCTAGCCTTAAAACCACATGTGGTAAACAATAGGTTTATTTGTTTTCCGTGCGGGCATGGTAACTTAACTCCATGTTCGAAGGGGCTCTCATGTTGTTTCGTGAGGCTTGTCAACACAACTGAGTACTCTTCATTACAGTAAAGGACCTCCATATCTTGGGGATTTTTCTCATAGGGAGGTTAATTATTAGAGCAAGATATTTGTAAAAGCCTCATTATAACCTCTCAGTCACACTCTATCTTGTTGAGTTAAATAATACACTAACATTATGAGTTGGTTATATTATGTTGGTAAAGTTGTACATCCTCTGTAGAGTGAGATCTCAATCTATTCTAATAGTTGTCCGTGGTCATGGACATCGCTTGGTAATACCACACTTGGTTAAACTTTTCTGGTTTTCTAAAAATTGCTTTGGGAATGGTGTGGATGGTGGGAATCCATACTAGAAAGATTTTGGCAAAGAATCGTCAATGGTTAAATATTATGGTAAAGGACAGCCATATGTTTACTATTAGATGTATGATTTCTTGTTATTTAATCTAATGTCAAATGTTCTTGTAAAATTGCTCTTTAAAAATTACTATCTCTATTGGAAAAGAAATCTTGCTATGCAAAGGAACTAGATAGGACAACCACCCTTTGATAAAGCTTTCTTGTATTATACATAGTATGAAAATCGGACAAGATTGGTGGTTCAATCGAAAAAAATCGTGACCAATGTCAGGTCCAATCTAGTTCACAAGATAGACTGGTTGAGTACAAAACCGGTGAAAAAAATAAATTTTAAGCAACTAGCTTCAGCAAGGATTGAACCCACCACATCCTTCTTCATGGGAAAGAGCCTTAACAGTCCACCTAGCAAGTTTCAAGTGACTAACAAGTAGAGTGGACCATATATTAGTGTATTTCTACTAGAAGTTGGTATATACTCCACACATCTTTTGAATTTAAAATCAACAAAACATTAAATATAGTATTTTTTTTGATCCACTGGTTCACTGGTTGAACCAATGACTTGTCTGGTTCACTAGCCGTTCGGTTTTTTGTACTATGGCATTATAGCATTGATTTAAAATCTTGTAGAGTACATTTTGTACTCACAATTGCTTGGTGAGCACTATCAACTAATGTTAGGACCCAAATATGCAAATACGAACCCTCTGTGTATACTGCACTAGTCCAGAATCACGCTAGTGCATACAGTGTCAATATTGATGAATATCATTCCACACAAACCGAATATAAGAATAAAAAACTGGTTTGGATAATAAATAATAGTTGAGACATTATGGTCGAGTTTACAATTATTAAGTCATGCAGGGCTGAGAACTAAGTAAAGAAACAACAGCGGAATGAAAACAACTCCAGCGGGAACCCATCGACTTGCCACAGCCGTATGAGTAAATTCACACAGCATTCCCTCTCAATTATTTTATGAAAATCTACTACTCGTGTGAAATCCTCGAGCATGTCCATGACAACAGACGTGGCTATTCGAATAGATTGTTTAACACTCGGTAGAGGTTGTACACTTTACCCACATGATATAACCAGTGTAGCTAGCACCAATCATAACAAAACCTTTCCAAAACTTCATCTCGACAATTGACCCTCCCAATGTGCATACAAACATCCAAAGCCCATAGAGATCGTTGGCCTGACGTGCAATCGTACCATGCTCGACTCGGTATCACGAACGAGCCACCGGCGGTACCACCTACTGCATGCTTTGGTAAGAACACTTGTAAGAGTATGGTAAGACACTTGAGAGTGTGTGATTCCACCTTCCATCACCTAGTAGTTGAGAGGGATAATATCTTTGTGTTTTCTTTTGTTTTCTACTAACCATGATAGGTGACTCGTCTACTAAGAAAGAGTGTGTGTTAAAGGGAGAAATCATGACGCTTTTGGATGAACAACTCACTACCATTAATAAGGACATCGATAGAAAGCTACAGGCTTCTACAACCACATTACAATGCTCACTACACGTCTTGAAAGAATAGTGAATCGGCTACCTCACACTAGACGCGAATATGATCACAATGCAGCCCAAGATCTTGAGGAGGGATATGATAATGAGAGGCAATACCGTGACGCCAATGCTGCTCTTGCTGCCCAAGATGCACATCAACGACATCGTCTATATCACAACCGTCACGGTATAGGAGGTAATAATTTTCAGCACCACAATGCTCGTGTTAATGATGAACCATTTGTTAAAGTTAAATTTACCATACCATCTTTTGCGGGCGTTTATGATGCTGAAATTTATCTAGATTGAGAGATGACAGTTGAACAAAAATTTAATGCCCATCTAGTTCCTAAAGTGCATAGAGTCAGACAAGCTACTAGTGAATTTAAAGATTTTCCTATCATTTAGTGGAATCAAGTAGTTAATTCTGGCTTAACACCTGATACATGGGATAGATTGAAGGTAGCAATGTGTGCTAGATTTGTTCCTCCTACTTTTAAACGTGATATGCATAAGAAATTACAGAGCTTAGACTAAGGTAATAAATCTGTCGAGGAATATTATCAAGAACTACAAATAGGCATGTTGTGTTGTAATGTTGTTGAGGACGAGGAGGATAAGATGGCTCATTTTTATGGTGGTTTAAGGCGTGAAATTCATGACATAATTGATTACAAAGAGTATAATGATATCAATAGGTTGTTCTAGCTTGCTTGTTTGGTAGAACAGGAATTGCAGGGTAGGCAACAAAGGATAAGGAGCAACTTTGGAAGGACGTCTACATCGAGATCAACGCTGGGGCAAGCTAACACAGCCTCACCTCCTATTTTTTGGTCTGCTGCCCCCTCCGTGAGTAGGGCACGTTCAGCAGCACCGCCACCACCGTCGCATTCGAGACAAGTAAATCTACTAGTGTGCAGGCACCAGCGCAGAGCTCTTCATCGGTTGCTTCTACGGGTTGTACGACGGGGATTGTGTGCCACCGTTACAAAGGGATGGGCCACGTCATGAAAGATTACCCAAGTCAGCGAGCATACATTGCAACAGAAGACGGTGGTTATGTTAGTGCTAGTGATGTTGAGGATGAGTATGCTCTTGCAGCTAACCTTGTAGGTAATGATGATGATCGTGAGGCAGATAGCGATGGTGAGAAATTTTAGGTGCCACTGCTATACAGAATTATAGGACCCTAATTGTGCAGCGAGTATTTAGCACTCAAAAGGAGCAAGCAGAGAAGCTACAGCACCATAATTTGTTTCAGATGTTCCTCATCGTCAAGGATTGGCGTGTTCGTGTCATAATTGATGGCGGGAGCTGAAATAACTTGGTGAATTCAAGGTTGGTCAAGAAGCTTGGCTTGGCCACACGTGCGCATCCTCACCCATACCACATTCAGTGGTTCAACAACAGCGGTAAGGTGAAGGTAACACAATTTGTGAGAGTGCATTTTTCTATTGGTTCCTATCATGATGGTGTTGATTTTGACGTAGTGCCTATGCACGTTTGCTCACTTTTATTAGGACGTCCATGGGAATTTGATACCGATGCAACTCATCATGGTAGAAGTAATAAGTACTCTCTTATGCACAAAGGAAAGAAAATAATTTTGCTACCTTTGACACCTGCTGAAATTGTGAAATGTGATAAAAAGATAGCTGAAAATGAGAGAAAAGAACTTGAACATAAATCTAAAAATCAGCAAGTAGTGAAGAACGATTTTCCACCTAAAAAAGAGAAGTTGGCACATAGTTCTAGGACTGAGGGAATTAAATTAAAGGGTTGTGTCATGCTTGCAACCACACCTGATCTTGCTGAAATTTTTGATAATGATATGCCATGCGAGGCTTTGATATGCAAAGATGCTTTATTTTCACTTGATGATATATCTAGCTCTATGCCGTCGGTTGTTACTAACCTTTTGCAGGAAAATGATGATTTGGAGACAACGATTGAGTCGAGAACAACTCAAATTCAAGAAAGGGAGGATGATGAGGACATCAACCTTAAGGATGCAACCACTACTTCGACCCGCTGGACGGCATTCTCTACTTCAATCACATCCTCTCTGATAGGACTTTCGGCTACTGCACTGCCATATTCACTAGTTAGATTGAGCCATGTCTACTCATACGAGCTGAGCTTCGTCTGCATGCCATGGTGCTACGTCTACATGCCATGGTAATAAATGGGCTGGTTTGGCGGTTTGGCCCATATGTCCCATATGGCTATGGTTTTGGTATTGTTCATGTGGTACTATTCACACATGAATAGTACCTACGACCGCCTCCCTTCTATACATAGTAGCCGCCACCCCCACTAGTTCCTTGGGTTTTTCTTTTAGAATATTCTACATAGCAGTTTCGCCGCTCGTTCCCCAACTTTGTGAGCTTCATTAATATTCACAATACAATTTCAGATTGCATCTTCTAACTCTTACTTGTGTTCTTGATTCACTTGCAGGAGATAGCCTTCTTGGCGAGGTCAATCGCGTTCGGCACAGTTGATAACGATCAGAGCAGTGGTGTAGTGATTGCGAGAGGTTCGATCTGTTTTTGTCGGAGCCTTTGGATCATCAATGTCGTGTTCTCCACAATTGACATATCAATACCCTTCGGAAGATCGGGCCGTACTCACATCTGGGACCGACAAGATTAAATAATCTAATTAAACCATAGTTTAAGTGTATGTGTGTATGACATGCGGGCCCTACCACTTAAAACCCATTGCATAGACCCGTTGTGTGTATAACATGTGGGCCCCTTGGCCGTATGCACCGTCGAGTGGACTAAGTCCATGTGGACTGTAGTCCCACCTATTAATCTCTATGGTTTTCCTGAATAAAAATACATAGAAAAGTAATTAAAAACCCAGCTGGACCTATCTGTCAGTCACAGAGAATTTTCTTGAGAAATTTAATTGAAAAAGAAAAAGAAAATCTTACCAAACACACCTCTCAGAAATTTTAGAATTTCTGGAATTTCTCATAGGTCAAACTTTGGAGAGCTCGTTCTCCCTCGTTTTAAATCCAAATAATTTATTTTTTGTTTATAAATTCATATAAATTCAAGATGTTTCCATCAGTACCATAATCATAATTGTTGGAGTTCATTTGAATTTATTGGAGTTATGTGAATTTATTCGAAGTCATCGTTTTGCGCTTAAATAGATTCCAACATTGCCGAAGACTTCGCCACTGCTTTAGGACAAGAACAAGACCCAATCATATCCATAGGCAAGGCAGGTCCTTATAGTTGATCATGTTGAACCTACTTTTCAAATGCAAATTATTTTGTTTCGAAGTATTACTTGCATGCTTAATATTCTTTATGAAATGCTATGTTAAAGGTTACCTAGCTATGCCAAATGTTATTATTACTATTCCCCTCCTTGATTGTTGATAACTCCTTATACCTTGTCACCCTAGATTAATTATTGGTTGTGCTTAGATACTGCTTAGCGGTTAAATTGCATATGACATAATCATTGACATTACAAGAACTTGGGATATATTGTGAATTGTAATGTGGTAACATGGGCTACCATTGGAAATAGGAAAATGTTATATAAAATAGTGGAGACCTGGGGGCGAGTGGTTGCTATGAGACCAGCGCAGAGGCATGCATGAGATTTGGGTTTGTGGATTGTTTCACCTGAGTCAATTAAGCACCGAATCATGTGTTGCATTTCTAAACTAATAAACCGTGCAACTACAAATCTAGTATGTGATAGACCTGACCAATTACTTTGCCCAGTTTCTGGTATAAATCCCATGCATAGTGGTAGGTTTCAAATTGATAAGGGCGAGCAAATCCCTGACAATGGATGGTTCCTCATTGAAAATGAGTCCCCTAATGGAGCATTCTGGGGGTGCCTAGTAACAATCACTATCCTAGTGTTGAGTGGTTCCTTGCCAGAGTGGATTAAGTGTCGGGACTCGGTATTGGAAATCCTTGTTATGATCGTCTCCATCGCACACCCAAGAAAGCGTGTCATGGCTGACATTATGAATTGATCATATCTTGTGGGTAAAGTTGTACAACCCCTGTAGAGTGTATAATTTATTTGAATAGCCGTGTCCTCGATTATGTGCATTGTGTGGAAAGCCACACTTGGTCAGTTTTAATAAAATATGGAATGAGGACATGTTGATGTAAAAATGGTTGTAACGATGATCTGGACTTAGGTGAATGGAACCTCATGAGTAGTTATAGAAGCATGCACACTTGCTACATGATGAACATTTCTTATACAAATGACACTTTGGTTTAAGTTGAAATGGTTAGGTCATTGGTTTGGAAAATAATTAAAGTATTTGATAAAACTTGCTTTATGCTAAAATAACCATACGACCCTTCCTTTGGCAAGCCAAACATCTATATATATATATATATGCATTTGGTGTAAATACTTTTTTAATACTTTTGTACTCATGGTTGCTCATATATGTGGATTCAATGCCCGAAGGTACCAACTGGTGTACACTTACCCCCTTCCCATCGGGAGTTGAAGATGACGCCAGGTACTAGGTCACTTACCCCAGTCGATTGCCTATGGGCATATCCTGAGGGTCACCATGGCTATTTATGTTTTTCGTTACAAGACTTCATTTATATTTGGCCTTCCCAGCTCATGATGTAAGACTTTGACCATGTGGTCTATTTACACTTATTTATTATCTTTCATTCTCATGTATGGATATGATATTCATTGATATTGTATTGTATGAGCTAGCTACAGATCATGAGCCGAGCTTGGTATGCACATAGAGTCTGGATGCTAATCTAGGTCTGATACCCTCTCTTCACGAGCAAATATCATTTTTGAAATAGCAAAGATTTTAATATGTAAAAAATAACCATTCGCTTTTACAATAATATATAAGAGGAACATGTATAGATATACCTATAATACACACGGAAGTACTTTCACATGTCAAAATTGGAAAATATTGATAGCATGTATATCACTGACCAGTGTGTATAAATAGGTATGTTCTATGTTTGAAGAAGAGCACAGTTCTATTTTTACTGACATGTTGAGAGGAGAGCATACTCCATGAAGAGAGATGTATCCACTAAAAATAAATTGAAGTACCTTACAATATTCAAGTAGGTTTGAAGATAAGGCAACACAAGGATTTCGAAAGCACACTGTAACACCCTAGCTATCCAGAAGCCAAAATGTTACCTAAAAACTCTAACATACAACCATAATCATGAGAATTGAAGCAATACTCCAAGTTATAATGAAAGAAAGATGAATCTCTCAT
The DNA here is from genome assembly GCA_036346255.1 of Ampelocalamus luodianensis. NCBI lineage: Eukaryota > Viridiplantae > Streptophyta > Magnoliopsida > Poales > Poaceae > Ampelocalamus > Ampelocalamus luodianensis. The sequence continues at coordinate 93,601 of JAYEVH010000533.1, read as the reverse complement.
AAGGCATATTCGCACAAATATAATATGAACTTAAGCAGGACAAGTACCACAGCGGAAAATAAACATCCATAACCAAACAGGAGGCATCATCTACATAACACCTCAATTATTACAGTTTAACTCTAATCAATAGAGGAATTCAACCAAGTTCTATTATTGAAACGGGAATATGATGACGAGTGTTTAGTGCATGTCTACTCCCTCCCGCTAGAATCATCATCAATGGCCACCTAAAACAAAACAGCAAACAAGAGTGAGTCCGGACTCAGCAAGTACAACGATTACAAGAACATACTTCAAGTAGAGACATAGCACATAAGAAATAACTGAAAGATAGAACTGTAATGCATGGATGCCATGAACTGGATGGACTGCACTCAAGCTTATACCGGTATAGCAAGTGACTCACCCGTCGGTGTTCACCTAAGCCCATATTTATCGAAATACGGGATCCAAATACCGTATGAAGAACGCTTCATACGGTATCCAAAATCGCCCACATTGGAATGGTGGGACTGCACTTGCCCATACCGAATTGATGGGACTTTAGACTCCACTCCCGTGGAGCTCCACTCCCGTGGACGGAACATGAGCATGATTGCAAGAATAAATTTATGAATAATGAATAATAACATCTCTACCCATATGAAAGAACTTACATAAAGAACATAGACATCATAACATTCCACTCCTGTGGATGGCACATGGATAATTAAGCTTCTCACACATCATCATAACACTATACCAATCAACGAGCATCCGGGGTTTACAAACCACACATAAGTCACTGTACTTGCCTTTAGCGTAGCGGTGCGTTGGAAGGCAACGAAGAAGCCGCTAACCTTGGTGCCTCACCCCCTACACCAAAGTTACTCAATAAGAACCAAGTCATCAAGAAACTACTCACATCGCACTAACTTATAACCCCAATCCCACCAACCACCTTAAACCCGTCACTTGAATTAAACCACATTCTACCAGAAAGTCTATACGGACAGCAGCGGTAATAATAGCATAACTTTTAATCTAAAACTCAAAAAGGGGTGTTCTCAGGTTTGATTGAAAGGTAATACAATTATCCAAAACAATCTAGTTGATGGAAACCTCGAATTTGTAATACCCTGAAAGTGTGTTAAACTTTAGTCAGGAAAGATTAGATGTTCGGGAGAGAGTTAAACGGAATTTCGGGAAGGACTAATTGGAAAGAGTGTTTTACTACAGTTGTAGAGGGGGGAAATCGCAGTTTTCTGGCATCCTGGGCTTGAGCCCACGGCCCAGGAGAGGCCCATAGAGTGGCCGGCCAAAAGGGGGGGTGCCACTTCCCCCCCCAACCCTAGTCGCACCCCTCCCCTCCCCTCCACTCCCCACCTCCCCATTGTGGCCGCCACCTCCCTCACCCCTCCTCCTCCAACCGGCGCCCAACCTCCTCCTCCCTACCTCCTCCACCCCATTGCTGCTGGCCAAAGGGAAGAGGAAGCCCCATTGCACCGGCCAAGGAGGAAGAAGAAGGGAAAAGAAGAGAAGGGAGAAGAAAAGGGAGAAGAGAAGGAAGAGAGGAGAAGGAGGATCTTCTTCGGGCCTGTCTGCCGTCGTCAGCACGTCGTCAAGGGTAATGATGGGTTTCTTGTGATGTGTGATAGTCATTAGAGGCGATTGCTTTTAGATCGATTGGATCAGATTAATTCTGTTCAATGTTCAATTCTGTCCAGAATATTGCGCAGCCAGTTTCATGTGTTTAGAGGCCGAATTAGGAGTTTTTGTCTCCTAGAGTTATGTAGGTCTTGTTCTTAGCTTTCAATGGCCGCCAAGAACGCCCAAATCCGATTAACGGTTAGAAAGTTATGAATTGTTTAGTGCCGCTGTCTGGTTAATCTGTCAATTTTTGGACAGACTGTAGAAAACTGATTAAAACTGCTAATTAAAGGGAGAATCAGGGGATCTCAGTATAACGAAACATGTGGCTAATTTCTATACCTTTTCATAGAGATAAAGAACGCGAGATTTGGACCTTTGTAGCAAAAGTTATGGAGGTTTTAGTGTATGTAATACTCCAGAGTAGAAATCGGGAGCAAACCAAATATTTTAAATAAAAAGTATTAATTAGAATTTGATCTGGGAGAAGGATCTATTGGGAAACCGTTACTTAAACAGTTATTGGAGGGCTTAGCAGCAAATTTTGGACAGCGTGGGCCAAGGCCTCGTGCCCATGGGCATTTGGCCCATTGGTGGAGGAGGAGGCCGCCTTAAGGGGGCCAAACCCTAGGATGCCCCCTCCTCCCCTTTGGCCGCCCCACTTCCCCATTGGCCGCCGCCTCCCATCTCCCTTGGCTGCCTCCTTGCTCCCTTGCGCCCCACCATGCCCCCGCTGCCGGCGAGGATCGCCCACCCTGCTGCCCTGCTGTTGGAGGAGGAAGGCGAGGCTCTTCGCGGGCTGTTGTTCAAGAAGGAGAAGGAGAAGGAGGAGGGACAAGGAGAGGATCGCTTCGAGGCTAGATCATCGCCGTCCCGCTGGTCTTCAAGGGTAACGAAGTGTTTCCCCGCTGTTTGATGAGTTTTAGTTGCGAATCCGATTAGTTGCGTTAGATCGCCTTGCTGCCGTAAACGCTCAGTTCTGTCCAGGAAGTTGTGCGACGGTTTTCGCGACCTTAGAGGCAGAATCAGAGGATCCCATCTCCTAGAGTTTTGTAGGTTTTGTTCTTAGCTTTCATTGGCCACCGAGTTCACTCGATTCCGAGGTCTGAGTCAAAAGTTATGGTCGATTTAGTTTCTGCTGCCAGAAATCTGACGAGAATAAACTGTCTGGATATTTCCTAAAATATGATAGGGAAATTGGAAGAATCTGAAAGTTCACCCAACTAGGTTATTGTATATAATTCGATAAACTTTTCAGATTGTTAAAGAACGATCAGTTCGGAGTTATATCGCAAAAGTTATGGTCATCTGAATATTGCTGTTGGACTGCTGTCCAGAGACGGTTTTCTGTCAGTAAGTCGGTGTTCTGCAGTGTTAAAGATTGTCGTTTTTGCGTAGGTTGAAGGTAGAATTGGGTCTGGGCCTCTCCTAGAAAGTTGTAGATATCGTAGTTACCTTTCATTGCCGACAAGAATCAAGTCATTCGGACTTCGGTAGCCAAAGTTATGAATTTCTTAGTATTTCGGTGTTTCTGGAGAGAAGCAGAATTACTAGTGTTGGTTAACCTGATAGAAGCGCATATTTAGAAGGGTTTCAGAGGGTCTCACCATAACGAAAACGAGGCTAATCCTCTTAGCTTTCAGGAAAACTAAAGATCACTAAATTCGGATGAACGTAGAGAAAGTTATGATAGTTTTAGTGCGCTGTCCAGAAAGGGTGACGTGAAATCGATGTTTTGTTAATCAGCTTAAAAGTGATTTTAGAAGGCCGAATCAGGGAAGCTCACCAACTAGGTTTAGATGGGAAATTTGATTGCCTTTCAATGAAGTCCAAGAACACTTAATTTGGACCACCGTACGGAAAGATATGAATTTTAGAACTTGACTGTTCACAGAAGGTACAGAACAGCAATTAGGAATTTGGAGTCGGGTTTGGGTTGCGAGCTATTGCTAGTTGTGTTTGTTTTTAGAATTCATGTGGTTCGTTACTGTGGTCTTAGTCTATGTTCTTGATTGAATTTAGGTGGGGAAGAGTACCGAGGCGGCACCGACTTCACGCTCCCAGCTCTCACGTGGTTAAGGCAAGTGCATTGTTTGATTCGTGATTGTGTTTGATTGGTCATGATTGTGTGTTTCTCGATATGTGGTAGCATAGTGAGATTGTTGGCTTGATGTTGATTTAAGATTGGTGGATGCGCCATATATGTCCGTGCTCTATTGTTATATGTTGTTACCGTCTTGTGGTAATTTGATGATGATTAATCGATGAGCATGTGCATATTGAGATCATATTGAGGCTTGGTCATGTGGTGACCAAGTATGTTTCTTGAGATTCCCGCCATGAAGGTGACGGGCTCGAGATCCCCACACTCGTGGAGTGTGGGCTTGAGGTCCCCATTACTTGCGAGTAATGGGCAATTGGTCCTCGTGCGCGCGCACAGCATGGGTATGCGGCGACGGTTGCATACTCAGACACGTGTAATGCACACGTAAAGATAAAGAGAATGGATCCTTGAGCATTGCATCCGCATGTGAAATGTTTTGTGGTTGATCTTCTATATATTGATGCTGATGTTATGACTTCTATTTCAGACTTGCTGAGTCCGTGGACTCACTCTTGCTTTTGTGGTTATTTTAGGTACCCGAGCCAAGAACGACATGCATGGGGGAAGTAGATCTAGTCACACACATGCCACATGAACTAAATAAAGTTGAATGATCTTCGATCGTAATTGTTTTTAGTAAATGGGCGAGATGCTCAAAGGTTTATTATATCTTGTGTCTTGAGGTGATTTAAGTGTAATAATGATGAGTAGTGGAACTTTATACTTCACTGGATTGCTAGAAATGTAGCATATCTTTGATTATCTTTTGATGTCTCTAGATGGTAGTTTGGTTAATTTATGATTCATTTGAATGTTGGAACCTCCGTGTAATTAACTTTACAAGGAGGTTCTCACTAAATTTATTAAGTTTGCTTTGATTAGAATTATTAGGGTTTGTTTGGTAGCATTCCAGTGCTCATGTTGGGTGTTATTAAGTTTGCTGATTGGTATCGAGCTCGATAGGTCCGTGGTGATTGGATTTACAACCTAGGCAACTTAAATTGCTAAAATTTTGTAATGGTTAATGAACTTGTAAACCCGACACATCGTGCATGAGGATGGGATGGGTCAAGCATTGCATTTACGCATCCGTTGAGTTGTATTAATGATTCTGCTTTGAGATGATCTCATTATATCTATAGTATAATACTATAGTTATTATGTGTGGGGTAACCCATGTTGAGAGGTGGAGGTAGTGGTTGTGGTCCCGGCTATACTGTGTTACACCACCGCTCGTGGTATAGGAATAGCGAAGTATCCACATGAGAGATCGTAGTACAAAGCGTTGGTAGCGAGTATGCTTAAAAGAGTTGTTCTCTTCCCGAATTTGAATTTAGTCAACTCTTATCCAGTTGAGATTGATGAGTTTCTCTTGGGTTATTTATTCTTGTGGTTGATGGGTTGCTTTGAGAAAAAAATTGGTGTGTTTTCTTTGGCTTAATTTGTCCTAAAGCAATCATTATTTTCCCAATCGACGAGTTATTCTTGCGGTGTGAACCGAGTTGATTGTCAAGTTTGACCTTTATTTTGGAGTTTTGTCCTTCTCATTGGAAAGCATGACCCATTTATCCTGTTGATTTTCTTGGATAATGAAAGTTTCCTTTGCAAGTCCTGTAGTACGTGGAAGTTTTGATTCAATATATTTCTTTTGGGTATCTTGAGTGTTGAAGTTGAAAAGTTCTTTTATAAAAGAAAACGCCAAACCCTTTAGCGATGTCATCTCGTGGTTAAGTGGGAGGTTATAATCGGAGAAGTTAGTGAATATGATATGAGTTATCAAGTTGGGACCGTAGTGTGTTGTATAATCGATCCTAACTAAGATCCTCGAAGGAAAGTTGATTAATTTGATGGTGTCATGTAGTAGTTCTTGTTGAACTGTGATTAGGTGTACGGCTATACCTAATTGGAATCAATAGAGTTATTAACCATCGTGGAACATTAACGAGTGGTTGATCCTCGAGTTGTTTAGTTTGCTAAACTAGTTAGATTATTTGATCTTAATGGATTAATCTAACGTATAAAAGAGAAATATAAGATGTGTTCGATCGTCGTCTTGGTAGATATTAATATAGAAATCTTCTTTAATTGGCTATTTGATGATCTTATTTATGCTCGTGGGAGTACAAATAGATATAGGACCATCACTTCGCCCATGATTGAATAATCATCAAAAGTTTATGATAACCTCTAGATTGGAGTTAGTGTGTACTAAATAAGTATGAGCATTCGAATATGTCGTGTTTTCATGGAAAGGTTTATGATGGGATTTAATAGGTGACATGTGTTTGCTTGATGGTGAGATTGTCGATAATAGTATGTCTTTGATGAAAGGGTTTTGGTGTAACCTTGTAAATTGTGTAGTAGGTTCCTTGAAAAATACGGTGGTTGTTATAGTGAGGGTGTAAGAATTTGTGTACCCTCATTTGAAGAAGAGAGGATAAAGTGAAATGTAACAGCTTGGTGGCTTTTGGGGACTTTATAAAGGAAGAGTTGATGATAACGAACCTTGCTAAGAGTGAAATATTCTTGATGTTAGTAATAAGGTCTACAAGAGATTGTGACGTGTTGGAGTGGTGATGATTCTTCCGAGAGAAAGTAAGTTGATTGTTTTAATAACGGTTAAATGAAATATTTGGAGTTTTGTATTCGTGACCTTTGGGGACTCATGATTTTTGCAGAGATAAAATTAGTTGAGCAATGTGACATATGGAAAGGTTCCGTTTGGTTCAAGTGATGAATGTGTTTTGGTATTAAAGACATCTCTTGTTTGGTTTGACAAGTAATGTTGTAATCAAAGAGATTACTTTCGTTGTGTTAACGGAAAATGTTTACCATAAGTATTTGAGGTTGGAGCTTAAAAAAATGTAATCCGCAACTTTCTTGTTGTCTCTACCAAGAGTTTCTTGGGTTTGCATAGCAATGTTTTATTATGATTTATGGTGGTGGAAAATTTCTTCTTGTGGGACTTGTGCCCTCGATGCTGGGCTCGATCTTGTTTTCTCGAGATCCTACTATTTGACTGTCTCTCTGGTCTCGTGCTCACTTGAGGAGCCACGATTTCTTGTCTGTTGAACCTTGTATCTTTTATTTCTTCCTTTTGATTAAGGAAGTAACCAAATTGTGTTGCCAAGTGTTATAAAGAGTAGCATAGTGATTGGTGGAGGTGGTTAAGTATTTGGAATTTGTTGAGATTTTTCAGAACCAATCTATTTGAAGAGCAAGATAAAGTGAATTGGTTTCATTTACAACACCCGAGAGAATTCTATTTAAATGGAAAGTTGTCGATGAGATAAAAGTGATTAGTGTTGCAACTAGTGGAACTTATTGCGAGTTATGATCCAAGAACCTTTGTCCGTGTTGGAATATTGGGATTATCGAAATTATGGACTCTTGATAAACTTATCGAGTATCGCAATTGGATACTTAGTATGATTGTGCGTATGTTGTGGTGGTGAAGTTTAATGAAAGTAGCGCGTGGAGGAATCTAAGTGTCATGTCGATTAATGGGATAGCGTAAATCGTTGAACTATTGTCAACTATGACTCACCTTAGCAAGTAACCTTATGGGAGTTAAATTATTTCTAAGGATGTCATGGTCAAAGGATATATTTATTTATTGACGCTAGTGATTGGGTATATTTGAATGTCTCTTAAACAGCTTAGGGTTTGGCGAATGGGTATATTGTGGTTGTGTAACCGAATTGGATTGGTGTGGATTAGAGAAGGTCTAAGACTTGTGAAATAAATCGTCTTGGGGTGTTACTTGATTATGTGCGTATGGTAGAATAAGAGTGGATTTGAGTAGTGGAATGATCATCGATAGTATCCTTTGGGGCTAGTATATGAGAGTGTGGGATGTGAATTTGAAATTTTTCATCCTTAACGGATTAAGGGATGTGATGGTGGGTGAAATCTATATTGAGTTGTGTTGGAAATTATTTTGACAAGTTCATTCGGTAGGGAAATTGGCTAGAGTACAATATTGTGGATTGGAAGAGTCTCCTACATAAGTGTGGATTTTGTGTTCGTAGAGCATAGGTTTGAGGTTGCCAATTTAAGAGAAATGAGTTAATGCGTTATACGATGATTTGGGATCCTATGGTTTAAGAGAAAGTTGGTTTCTTAAAAGAAAGATTTTGGTAAAGGGTGTGATCTTGGATAGTTAGATGCTTTCTTAGTTCTTACTTGAACTATGTGGTTATGATGGATGTCGATTATAAATTGAGTTGGTTCTTGTCGGTATGTGTGATTCCTACCAGCTTAGAAAAAAGGTAAGACCGGTTTTTCGAGTAATTTCGCTTTTGGCTTGTGTGGCATTATTTCTAAACTGCCTATTTTGGAAAGTGGAAAAGATTTCGTGGTAAATCCATTGATTTTGAATTGGGCTCTTCTAAGAGAAGGTGACTTTGAGTTGGTTGCATTTTGACTCCTTTGTTTTCGCTTGAGTTTTTCTGATAAGTGAGTTGACAGTGAGTTCTTTGTGCGTCCCTTGTTAAAGGAGATGTCGCTTGCTTAAGTAAAGTGATCGATTGAGTGTTGGAACAAGAGTTCGCGGTTCTGTGCAGCACGATGTACTTCGGTACAAAAAGGAAGTTTAACCAAAGGTGTGTTGGATAGGTTCCTTAGTCACGGAATATGTAGATTGGCGATCGCTAGGACCGCCTCGAGTACATGCGTGGAGTACGTAAGGTCTTGTATATTTGGTGATGAGAGAGTACATGAGAGGTCCGAAGCTTGAGTTTTTGGTTAGAGCTGTTGGCCAACGAGTAAGACCTTACCTTTGAGCCCGTGTGTTGAGTGTACCAGAAGGTCGAGACTAGTGTTGAGGTGGAAGACCTTAGTATCCGCAAGGTGTTGTGAGGCCATAAGTCCAAGAGGGAAGCGACTTGTGAATTGGAGTCTCACTTGCGCGCACACTATCTGGAGTTATTCAGTAGATTGTGGGAATGTTGGTAAGCTTTTGCTGTGATTATACCTTGGCGTAAGCGTTGTTAGAATTCGGGGACGAATTCAGTTTAAGGGGGGTAGAATGTAATACTCGCAGTAGAAATCGGAGAAACCAAATATTTTAAATAAAAAGTATTAATTAGAATTTGATCTGGGAGAAGGATCTATTGGGAAACCGTTACTTAAACAGTTATTGGAGGGCTTAGCAGCAAATTTTGGACAGCGTGGGCCAAGGCCTCAGGCCCATGGGCATTTGGCCCATTGGTGGAGGGAGGAGGCCGCCTTAAGGGGCCAAACCCTAGGATGCCCCCTCCTCCCCTTTGGCCGCCCCACTTCCCCATTGGCCGCCTCCCCATCTCCCTTGGCTGCCTCCTTGCTCCCTTGCGCCCCACCATGCCCCCGCTGCGGCGAGGATCGCCCACCCCGCTGCCCCGCTGTTGGAGGAGGAAGGCGAGGCTCTTCGCGGGCTGTTGTTCAAGAAGGAGAAGGAGAAGGAGGGAGGGACAAGGAGAGGATCGCTTCGAGGCTAGATCATCGCCGCCCCGCGGGTCTTCAAGGGTAACGGCGTTTCCCGCTGTTTGATGAGTTTTAGTTGCGAATCCGATTAGTTGCGTTAGATCGCCTTGCTGCCGTAAACGTTCAGTTCTGTCCAGGAAGTTGTGCGACGGTTTTCGCGACCTTAGAGGCAGAATCAGAGGATCCCATCTCCTAGAGTTTTGTAGGTTTTGTTCTTAGCTTTCATTGGCCACCGAGTTCACTCGATTCCGAGGTCTGAGTCAAAAGTTATGGTCGATTTAGTTTCTGCTGCCAGAAATCTGACGAGAATAAACTGTCTGGATATTTCCTAAAATATGATAGGGAAATTGGAAGAATCTGAAAGTTCACCCAACTAGGTTATTGTATATAATTCGATAAACTTTTCAGATTGTTAAAGAACGATCAGTTCGGAGTTATATCGCAAAAGTTATGGTCATCTGAATATTGCTGTTGGACTGCTGTCCAGAGACGGTTTTCTGTCAGTAAGTCGGTGTTCTGCAGTGTTAAAGATTGTCGTTTTTGCGTAGGTTGAAGGTAGAATTGGGTCTGGGCCTCTCCTAGAAAGTTGTAGATATCGTAGTTACCTTTCATTGCCGACAAGAATCAAGTCATTCGGACTTCGTAGCCAAAGTTATGAATTTCTTAGTATTTCGGTGTTTCTGGAGAGAAGCAGAATTACTAGTGTTGGTTAACCTGATAGAAGCGCATATTTAGAAGGGTTTCCAGAGGGTCTCACCATAACGAAAAACGAGGCTAATCCTCTTAGCTTTCAGGAAAACTAAAGATCACTAAATTCGGACGAACGTAGAGAAAGTTATGATAGTTTTAGTGCGCTGTCCAGAAAGGGTGACGTGAAATCGATGTTTTGTTAATCAGCTTAAAAGTGATTTTAGAAGGCCGAATCAGGGAAGCTCACCAACTAGGTTTAGATGGGAAATTTGATTGCCTTTCAATGAAGTCCAAGAACACTTAATTTGGACCACCGTACGGAAAGATATGAATTTTAGAACTTGACTGTTCACAGAAGGTACAGAACAGCAATTAGGAATTTGGAGTCGGGTTTGGGTTGCGAGCTATTGCTAGTTGTGTTTGTTTTTAGAATTCATGTGGTTCGTTACTGTGGTCTTAGTCTATGTTCTTGATTGAATTTAGGTGGGGAAGAGTACCGAGGCGGCACCGACTTCACGCTCCCGCTCTCACGTGGTTAAGGCAAGTGCATTGTTTGATTCGTGATTGTGTTTGATTGGTCATGATTGTGTGTTTCGATATGTGGTAGCATAGTGAGATTGTTGGCTTGATGTTGATTTAAGATTGGTGGATGCGCCATATATGTCCGTGCTCTATTGTTATATGTTGTTACCGTCTTGTGGTAATTTGATGATGATTAATCATGAACATGTGCATATTGAGATCATATTGAGGCTTGGTCATGTGGTGACCAAGTATGTTTCTTTGAGATTCCCGTCATGAAGGTGACGGGCCCGAGATCCCCACACTCGTGGAGTGTGGGCTTGAGGTCCCCATTACTTGCGGAGTAATGGGCAATTGGTCCCTTGTGCGTGCGCGCACAGGCATGGGTATGCGGCGACGGTTGCATACTCAGACACGGTGTAATGCACACAGAAAGATAAAGAGAATGGATCCTTGAGCATTGCATCTGCATGTGAAATGTTTTGTGGTTGATCTTCTATATATTGATGCTGATGTTATGACTTCTATTTCTGTACTTGCTGAGTCTGTGGACTCACTCTTGCTTTTGTGGTTATTTTAGGTACCCGAGCCAAGAACGACATGCATGGGGAAGTAGATTGCTAGTCACACACATGCCACATGAACTAAATAAAGTTGAATGATCTTCAGATCGTAATTGTTTTTAGTAAATGGGCGAGATGCTCAAAGGTTTATTATATCTTGTGTCTTGAGGTGATTTAAGTGTAATAATGATGAGTAGTGGAACTTTATACTTCACTGGATTGCTAGAAATGTAGCATATCTTTGATTATCTTTTGATGTCTCTAGATGGTAGTTTGGTTAATTTATGATTCATTTGAATGTTGGAACCTCCGTAATTAACTTTACAAGGAGGTTCTCACTAAATTTATTAAGTTTGCTTTGATTAGAATTATTAGGGTTTGTTTGGTAGCATTCCGTGCTCATGTTGGGTCAAAGTTACAGCAGTCTCGCCCAGAGAACCCGACGTGAATTTCGATGTCCGATAGTTTGGATTGCTAGGGGCAGTAAATGGCAGAATCAAAAGAGCTCCCCAACTAAGTTTATTTAGGTAATTTAATTACCTTTTCATAAAGTCTAAGATCATCTTATTTGGATTCCTGAGCAGAAAGTTATGCATTTTAGAAGTTGATCTGTCCGCAGTGAACACCAAATCGATCGCGTAAATTAGAAGATTGGAAACGCTGGGAGTTTAGCGAGTTAAATTGTGTTGTTATTTACGATTTTGGTCCAGATGGTGGTCTTAGATTGGGGTTATCTTTATGTTCGGTGGGAGCGTGATCTCAGGGGCGCGCCCTCTTCGCGCCCACCGCTCTCGCACTGCTTAAGGCAAGTATTCTGCTATTGTATATTTATGCTTGTACGTCAGGATCGTTTGTGTTTAGCTCATAATAGCTATGCATGGATGTTATGGTGGTGAGTTCCAATTCATCTTGGTGAATGCAAGTACTCTGTTTGAGTGAATAATTATGACTGTTTGATATAGGATGCTAATGCTTTGATGCGTAATAACCATGCAAGGTTGATAGTGTGATAAGTATGATTAAGGATGGTGAATACTAGAGAAATGATTAATTGATATTCATGAGTGATTGTTCAAGTTTGCTAATATTATGATTAAATGTGCTATTCATGGGTGCTAGAATGCTATGAATATCAATGATGTGGAATGCTAGAAGTATGAATAAGTTTATTCATGTATGATGTTGTTGTGAATACATATGTATGATGGTTTAAAGTTTTATTCATGTGCATCACGCAATCATATTAGAGGCTCTGGCCACGTGGTGACAGAGCATATTTGAGGTCCCCGCCATATAGATGACGGGCTTGAGGTCCCACATTCGTGGAATGTGGGCTATGAGAAGAGGTCCCCATCATTAAGATGATGGGCAAAGGTCCCTATACATGTGGTGTATAGGCTTTGGTCCCTGTGCCAGAGGGCACAGGCAAGGGTATACATCGACGGATGTACACCCCGCATTACCGGTAAAATGCGAAAAGAGATAAAGTTCAAAGGAGCATTGCATTGGTTGCATTTCATAAGTTAAAAAGGGCTATGTTTAGTGTTTTGTTATTGTGGATCATTGATGCTATGTTTGTGTTCTTGTTTATAGCCTTGTTGATACTTACTGAGTCTTTGGGCTCACTCTTGCTTTAATGTGTTTTAGGTACCAATGGCAGGAATGACATGCATGGGAGGGAATAGAAGATGGATGCACTCACTACCTCACACTCATAAGCGCTTACCACTTAGCTTCAATTTTAGAAATAAATAAACTGATGATTATCACTCATAGATCGTTTTGGTTTGAGTAACTATTTAATTGTAATAATGAGATTGCCAGGTCTTGGTATGTTCAATTGATTATCATGCTTGATCATGAGAATTTTGTTAAATGCTATGATTTATCGTTGAACTCTCGGTATAGCTAATTAAACAAAGGAGACTCATTAAATTTTTGTAGATTGTGCTAGATTAGTTTATTTCAGAGCATTCCGCACTCTTTGAGAGTTGGGGTGTTCTGCTTGGTATCGAGCGGCTGAGGTCCGTGGTGACTAGATTATTTAAAATTGCTAATGTTAATCAACTTAAAAGTTTGACACATCGTGCACATGAGGATGGGGATGGGTCAATCATTGCATTTACGCCGTTATATCGCTTTGATTATTGCCGATATGAATTGAGTTTGGCTGCTTATTAATTAATTATTATGATTATTATGAGTGGGAATAGTTGTTGTTGAGAGGTTAAGGTCGTGGTTGTGACCCGGCTTTACTGTGTTACACCACCGCTCGTGGAGTGGAATAGAGAAGTGCTACCCCTGATATCTTAGTACAGTGTTGATAGCGAGAATCTTTAGAAGAGTTGTTCTCTTCCTTGAATTTGAATTTGGTCAACTCTTATCCGGTTGCGATTGATGGGTTGCTTTGAAATTATTGGTGTGTTTCCATTCGCTTAATTTGTCCCAGAAATCAATTATTGTTTTTCCCAACCGCTGAGTTATTCTCGCGATTGGTGAACTTTGCTAATTGTCAAGATTGACTTTGTAGGGAGTTTTGTTTTTCTTATTGGAAAGCTTGACCTATTTATTCGCTTGATGTTTTTGGTTAATGAAAGTTTCCTTTTGCAAGTCCTTTAGTACATGAAGGCTTTGACTCAACGTATCTCTCTTAGGTATTTTGAGCGTTGAAGATTAATGGTTGTGTTATGAGTTTCAAGTTGAGTCCGCAGTGTGTGCATGATCGATCTTAACTAAGGTACTTATCAAGGAAAGTTGAAAAAGTGGAGGTTGTCCTCTAGTAGTTCTTGATGAGCTGTGACTATGAGTATGACAATATTTAGTTGGAATCAATAGAGTTATTAAGAGGTGTGGTATTTTGATGAATTGGTCTGATCGTTAGGATTGTGGAATCAGGTAGATTTATTGGATAGCATGGAGTAATGTATCTCTATGGATTAGCCTACCCATTTGTAACACCCTGACTATTCGGAAGCCAAGATGTCACCTAAAACATCTAACATACATCCATAAAGCGGAAGAATTTGAATAAAATCAACTAATGATAGTATCAAAACAACCAAGACATGATGAAGGTATCCTTCCTTCACCATCTAATCTATTTATTTCATTTCATTGATAATGAAAGTTCACATGCAGTAATAATTCAACATCAATGTGGAGAAGGTATCCTTCCTTCACCAATTATAAATTTATTATTACAGCTTCATCATTTACGAATGTAAGATAGAACTAAATTTAATCTTGAACATGAATTGACGATGTGAACAAGTAGTGCGTGTCTACTCCCTCCCAAGTGAGCCAACATCGGGGTTACCTAAAATAAACAAACAACGCAAGAGTGAGTCCACGACTCACAAGTACAAGAAAAGGGACATAACACACATATGAACAAGTCATCATCATAAGAGAATATGAGCATACATCGAATGAAAACATAGGAATGCATGGCATGAATGAATGTACTCAAGGATGGACTGCACACATGCTTATACCGGTATAGCGAGTGACACACCCGTTTGTGTTCACTTAAGCCCGCACCTTAACAAAAGTGCGGGATCCAAGTCCTATATGAAGAACGCTTCATATAGGTGTCCAAAGCTGCCCATACTGGAATTGATGGGTCTTACGTGCCCATACTAGAATTGATGGGTCTTTCAATCCACTCCCGTGACGGACATGATAATGTCCAAACTCGCCCACATTGGAATGGTGGGACTTACACCCACTCCGTGAACATAGCATGAATAAAAGGATGCATGATATGAACATGAACAATGCTAATATCATCTTTCGCATTTACTCCACATATTGATAGAACATAACCAATTCAGCATTTCGGTATCACAAGATGTCACATCATATTCATGTAAACATTCACAATCACAAAGACTTAAAACCAACAAAGTATTTGCCTTCGCGTTGCGGCGCGTTAGCAGTGCAACGATGGCGCTCCCAAACCGTAGACTCGCGCCTAAACAATTAAATAACCGAAATAAGAACAACATAGAGCCCATCATGAATTAATATTCTACACTACCCTCTTGCACACCCAAAACATAGTCATAACTCCGAATCTGAAATTCCAGCAGCAACATGGAATCCCATCAGACAGCAGCACGGTAAAGACCAAAACTAATGATCTGGGACTCCAAAAGAGATGAGCCCAGATCCTACACGAGCTTAACAAATATATCTACAACTTTGTAGCTGACGAGATAACCCAATTCGGCCAAACTGAATTGCTAACTGTCAAACGAAACAGCAGAACAGAATCTGACTGAGCAATTAGAACAGCAGAACTAAAACGTCCATAACTTTTAAACTACAACTCCGAATTGAGTGTTCTTTAACAATATGAAAAGGTTATGAAATTACCTACAATAACCTAGTTGGCACGACATTCATATTTTGCCTTTAACAAAAAGTGGCACACGGGTCAAAACTAAAGATAGAAACTGACATACAATCTGGACAGACTGACCTACAATCTGGACAGTCACAAAGAAAAGTGCATAACTTTTGATCTATAAATCCAAATGAGGTGTTCTTTATCAATCCTGAAAGCTAGTGATATCAACTTCAAAATTTGTTATGGGCAAGACCTCTGAATCACCCTCTAACTAGGCCATATAGCAACCTATACAGAGAATGCTAATTCTCGTCAGGATTCTGGACAGCAGATAATAAATATGTCATAACTTTTGACTCGAAAGTCGGAATTTAGTGTTCTTGGCGGCCACCGAAAGCTAAGAACAAGACCTACAGAACTCTAGAAGGTGGACAACTCAAATTCTGCCTCTAAAATCGCGAAAACTATCACGCAACGTTCTGGACAGAACCGAGTTTCTAACTGCCGCAATTCAATCTAATCAAATCTAATCGGTTTCCTTCCACGACTAAGTTTAACAACAACAATCGATGATCGTTACCCTTGAGACACGCTGCGTTCGCTGAAATACCCCGCTAGATGCTCATCTCCTCTTCTTCTCCTCTCTCCTCCACCTTTCTCCTTGGCCAACAAAGAATGGGAGAGCACCACCAAGAGAGAGCAACGGAGTGCAAGGAGGGCGCGCATCAGTAGCACATCAGAAGGGCGGCGCGGAACACTGTAGCAATGCGTGCTACAGTGGTGGGCTAGGTTTCCTCCTTTTATTAGTGGTCGCCCTCATGGGCCTCCTAGGCCAAAGCCCGAAGCCCAAAGTTGTCAAAGAATTGCAGATTTTCCTCGTCTAAAGTTTAATTTCTCTTTTCACCGCTCCTTCATTACAATAAGTTGGAGTATTACAGAAAAACCCCTTTTCGCTTACTCTCCTTCCGTAGAAACATTCATGGTATTACATTCTACCTCTTAACAGTGATTCGACCCAATCTAAACACACTTAAGCGAAAGAACAATCACGATCGAGAACGAACAACGGTAACCACGCACTGCTAGAACAACACCGCTAAAGCTCATGCACGCGAAACTCCAACTTCCCAAAGAGCCTCTCCCTCGGACCGAAAATACCACAACACAATGACGTAATACGACGCCCGATCTAACACTCAACCCGGTACTTCCGTACACTCATCGGACAAAACTCAAGGTAAGATCTCACTGATGGTCAACGGCGCAAACGAAACCTCAAACTCGGATCTCCTGTACTCACTCAACACGAATATACAAGACGTTACGCACTCGCGTAGGACTCGAGACATCCCGCGATATGCCAACTAGCTAAAACAACCCCAATGTATTTTGGGTTAACCTTCCCAATGATACCAACCACACGACAAGCATAAAGAACACGGAACTCTTATTCCGCCTCTCAATTGAACTCTTCACTGAAAACAAGGATCACCTCCTTTAACCGGAAACATACAATTGAATTCTTTTTAAGCAAACTCTTTTACCGGCAAAACACCTCTGAATAAGAAAGATTCACATCACAACTATACGTTACCAACTGAGTACTAAAGAGTAAAATCCAGAAATCAAAATTTCATTAAGAAAACCTTTCCACGTTCCAAGTGGCAAATTGCGAATAAACGTCACGAAAACTAAAGGAGGAATCATTTTAAATGCCCAAATCAAAACTTCCTTTATTCTTCCTGAACCGATAAGAACCACACATACCAAAATTGAGTCAAACTCGACTTACGAAAGTCATTGGTCAAAAGCACAAAGCTCAAGCGAGAATAAAAAAAACGATTCACTAAACAAGAAGACATCTTTTCCTTAGTTTCACTTTTTGGAATAAAACATCTATCCAACCTTGAAATTCGACTTCATCGCATACCACACGGTCTCAAACCTCTTAATTTAACATCCTCAAATTTAGGCTTAAACCGAAATACATCATCCACACCTTTGTGGAGAGACTCTATTGATTCCACTGAACACTCTAGACAACTCCTTCAACTGATGACATTAATTTGATAGAAGGCACCAAAACACCTCAAAAACCCATGCAATCTCATCACCTCCAACTTTCAAGAACAACACATCAGAATCCTCAACACACCCGCTCACGAACTACATCAGATGAGTTCTATCGACAATCATTCCACTGCTCAGAGTACTCCAGTTGTCTATCTCCTCTACACACAAATCTTTGAGCGACCAAAAGTCTAGCATGAAAATGGAAAGCCCAAATTTAACCTCCGAGACCTCTACCACGAATTTCCTCTTATAACAAATAGTGAAATCATCGGATTAAATCTCTAACATCCCCACGATTCCGACATTCTCACTCATTGACATCATCAGGAATCACTCACACAACATCGCAATACTTTCCAATTATGTTACTCAGAAAATTGATTAAGGTTTCATACATTTGATAATCCCCAACATTTCCACATGAACTAAAGTTCGAACTACACTATACCATAGGTTCTACTTAGTCAAGCACTATACGCTTTTTTTTTGAAGCCATACAATCCATCCGAATCTACTTCCTTCCAAGAGGTACAGTCAAAACCAATTCATCTTCTACCATTCCTCCAATAGCTTGGTAGCAAAATCTCATCACTACAATTACTTAACCACCACCACACAATTGCAAAATTACGCTTTGTAAAGATTTGCAACACAAAACTATTGATCCTTTCTCAAAAGAAAGAGGCGAACAAGGACAAGTTTCACCAAGACAGAAAATGTTGCTGCTCACAAAGGAGCACGAAACCAAAAGAAATAACTGTAATGAAGATCCGAAAACGAAAGTTGAGTTCACAATGAGGCACGATCCTCTAAAAGGAATAGCAAATAACCACCATTAAGAGAAATAGCATTGCGATTGAAACTCGACAACTCTTGAGTGAAAAGAGCTAAAAGTTTATGAACAATTCGAATAACTACAAGTTACAAAACTTGACTCAAATTCTCAAATATTCCTACTGCACTCTTCCTTTAACACTCAAATTAATTCTTTGACTAACATCGCTTGCCACAACGCATAAGATAAGATCTTTAGTCCAAACCATAAGGACTAATTAAGAACCAATGAAATTCTTCAATACGCTATATTTGCTCGTAACTGCTCAACTACACAAGAAACATGAAATCCAAATAATCTCAATCACCAAACTCAAAACTTTTCCAATTACGGGATGTCATGAAAAGCAAGCAGATTAATCTCCTTTTAAGGGAACCAACATAATTTTCTTTAATTGCACTTCACGCTGCCAACTCAAACCAGAACTGCTAAGATTCAATCACATGAATCTCTTAAGAAGCAACAAGACAATTCAATACCTCAATTTATTTAAAATAATTTCAGCTACCAAATGAATCAATAGCTCAAAGAAAATATCACTAAAGCTAAACTTGAAATATTCTCATTCGAACGATATCACCAAAGGCGATCAAATTACTATGGGTATTAACATCAATTTCACAACAACAATTAGAAAACACTTCAAAGACCCACGTGAAAAGAATGGGTTGATTCTTTCTCAAAAGAAGAGACAAATGGAAACGACTTTCACCAACTAGAAAACTCATCTACCACTCAGACCAACACGGGACCAAGGAAGAAACCAATTAAGCAATGAACTTATAGAACATAAGTGAAGTCCACGCTTGAAAGCATAAGCCTCACAAGAAGAGAATATCGAATCTTAACAGATAAGAACAAATAAGTATTCAAAATCAAGCACTTGCATCATCAAGAACCATTATAACTTTGCAACATATCGTTACTCGATAAACTTCATTTACCACATAAAAGCTCCGAACCTCAAAAGATCATGAACATAAAACTTGAAATTTCATCATTTAGAGAATATCACCATAGGTGATCAAATTACTACGAGAATTAACCTCATTCTCACAATTTTGACAATTTAATAACATCGACAACATACACTAGTACTGAGAATCATCAAACTTTATTACTCCATCCTAAAACTTCCCAAAGGGAATACAACCACAAGGTTGAAACAAATTTATTATAACAAGATTATGCTAAGCAATATCAATATCACAAGGCACGATAGCAAAGACTACTTACGAAATTAATCTACTCAACTATTGGTGTTGCTTAACACCTTCTTCAATACTCATTAACAATCGATGATGGTATTAATCATGTGTGTACATACAAGACTAATTCCATTTGTAATCACATAACCATATGTAAACATAGATTCACATTTCACCTTTGTTCGTAAATCATTTCAAAACATGATTAAAGATTCACTAACATAATTTTCTATAAACAAGGTTTCACGAATCGATACACCAGCACCCATCTGGTCCTTTATGCAAGTTTCAACAATTTTAGCATACCAGGAAATAGACAAATCTAGCTCTTACGTAAGATCTATAGGTTCTGAACGGATATGGACAGTCTTTATTTAACCTACACCATGTATCAAATACAAGGATATTTCAAATTAATCAATTTCACTTTCATGGATGGTAGTTAAGAATAATTGATTTGCACTATGCTAATAACCCAACTTGGTAACTCATATCGTAACAATTTATTCGTTTAGTTATAACTTCTCATTTTAAGCATGGCAAGACATCACAAAAGGATTCTTATAACTTCTCATTTTAAGCATGGCAAGACATCACAAAAGGATTCTAACACCTTACTACAGCAAAAGAGAGACTTCAAACCTCAACGCTCGATGTAATCCAAAAGAAAGGCCTAAAGCCAAAGCTTTCCCATGCAAACGAACTTACAAATGAAAACTCTCACTAACCAAGCTATCAAACGAGTAAATGAGTCATTCTTTTTCAATAAGAAAGAAGGAGCAACCATGAAAACATCAATCTTGTCGATTGACAACGACCACAAGTGGTAAAAGCAACTCAACAGCTTGAAAAGCAATATTTGTTTCAGAGAACCAAGAGAAATCTATTGAAAACCATAAACTATCATGAACCACAAACCCAGAGAAATTCATCAACCACCGCAGGACAAGAATTGCCAAATTCGAATTGAAGAAAGAGAACAACTTTCTAAAGCAACTCACGCTTAACACCAAACTATGGTACTGGGTAACTACTCCTCTAACCACGTTCGCGAACAATGGTGTAACTCGTGAATCCTGCAGTAACAACCACGACCTCCACTTCTTATCATCCATTAACAACACGCTTCACCAAAATACTCCATTATGAATATACAGGATCATCTCATGACAATCATAGAATTAGTTCATAGATATTGAATATCACAGCAGATCATAGATTAACCACAAGAATGATAGTACGGAAGCAATTCAAGAACAGTTCAACATGATGAATCACATCACTAGAAATACGGATATGCTGGATTACCCAAACCCCACCTAGTGTACGCAGGTGTTATTTTAATATCTTAATTACCACGGACCTAAAGCCCGCTCTGATACCAACTGTAACACTCTGGCTATTCGGAAGCCAAGATGTCATCTAAAACATCTAACATACATCCATAAAGCGGAAGAATTTGAATAAAATCAACTAATGATAGTATCAAAACAACCAAGACATGATGAAGGTATCCTTCCTTCACCATCTAATCTATTTATTTCAGTTCATTGATAATGAAAGTTCACATGCAGTAATAATTCAACATCAATGTGGAGAAGGTATCCTTCCTTCACCAATTATAAATTTATTATTACGGTTCATCATTTACGAATGTAAGATAGAACTAAATTTAATCTTGAACATGAATTGACGATGTGAACAAGTAGTGCGTGTCTACTCCTCCCAAGTGAGCCAACATCGGGGTTACCTAAAATAAACAAACAACGCAAGAGTGAGTCCACGACTCACAAGTACATAAAGGGACATAACACACATATGAACAAGTCATCATCATAAGAGAATATGAGCATACATCGAATGAAAACATAGGAATGCATGGCATGAATGAATGTACTCAAGGATGGACTGCACACATGCTTATACCAGTATAGCGAGTGACACACCCGTCGGTGTTCACTTAAGCCCGCACCTTAACAAAAGTGCGGGATCCAAGTCCTATATGAAGAACGTTTCATATAGGTGTCCAAAGCTGCCCATACCGGAATTGATGGGTCTTACGCCCCATACCGAATTGATGGGTCTTTCAATCCACTCCCGTGGGCGAGACATGACAATGTCCAAACCCGCCCACATTGGAATGGTGGGATTTACGATCCACTCCCGTGGACATAGCAGAATAAAAGGATGCATGATATGAACATGAACAATGCTAATATCATCTTTCGCATTTACTCCACATATTGATAGAACATAACCAATTCAGCATTTCGGGTATCACAAGATGTCACATCATATTCATGTAAACATTCACAATCACAAAGACTTAAAACCAACAGTACTTGCCTTCCGCGTTGTGACGCGTTAGCAGCAACGATGGCGCTCCCAAACCCGTAGACTCGCGCCTAAACAATTAAATAACCGAAATAAGAACAACATAGAGCCCATCATGAATTAATATTCTACACTACCCTCTTGTACACCCAAAACATAGTCATAACCCGAATATGAAATTCCAGCAGCAACATGGAATCCCATCAGGACAGCAGCACGGTAAAGACCAAAACTAATGATCTGGGACTCCAAAAGAGATGAGCCCAGATCCTACACGAGCTTAACAAATATATCTACAACTTTGTAGCTGACGAGATAACCCAATTCGGCCAAACTAAATTGCTAACTGTCAAACGAAACAGCAGAACAGAATCTGACTCAGCAATTAGAACAGCAGAACTAAAACGTCCATAACTTTTAAACTAAAACTCCGAATTGAGTGTTCTTTAACAATATGAAAAGGTTATGAAATTACCTACAATAACCTAGTTGGCACGACATTCATATTTTGCCTTTAACAAAAAGTGGCACACGGGTCAAAACTAAAGATAGAAACTGACATACAATCTGGACAGACTGACCTACAATCTGGACAGTCACAAAGAAAAGTGCATAACTTTTGATCTATAAATCCAAATGAGGTGTTCTTTATCAATCCTGAAAGCTAGTGATATCAACTTCAAAATTTGTTATGGGCAAGACCTCTGAATCACCCTCTAACTAGGCCATATAGCAACCTATACAGAGACTGCTAATTCTCGTCAGGATTCTGGACAGCAGATAATAAATCTGTCATAACTTTTGACTCGAAAGTCGGAATTTAGTGTTCTTGGCGGCCACCGAAAGCTAAGAACAAGACCTACAGAACTCTAGAAGGTGGACAACTCAAATTCTGCCTCTAAAATCGCGAAAACTATCACGCAACGTTCTGGACAGAACCGAGTTTCTAACTGCCGCAATTCAATCTAATCAAATCTAATCGGTTTCCCTTCCACGACTAAGCGAACAACAACAATCGATGATCATTACCCTTGGAGACACGCGTGCCCGCTGAAATACCCCCGCTAGATGCTCATCTCCTCTTCTTCTCCTCTCTCCCTCCACCTTTCTCCTTGGCCGACAAAGAATGGGAGAGCACCACCAAGAGAGAGCAACGGAGTGCAGGAGGGCGCGCATCAGAAGGGCGGGCGAACACTGTAGCAATGGGTGCTACAGTGGTGGGCTAGGGTTTCCCCCTCCTTTTATTAGTGGTCGGCCCCTCTTGGGCCTCCTAGGCCAAAGCCCGAAGCCCAGGTTGTCAAAGAATTGCAGATTTTCCCGCGTCTAAAGTTTAATTTCTCTTTTCACTGCTTCCTTCATTACAATAAGTTGGAGTATTACAGAAAAACCCCTTTTTCGTTTACTCTCCTTCCGTAGAAACATTCGGGGTATTACACCATTAGTGATGGTTATGTTAAGAATGTGTTTGAACGATGCCTTCGAGGATATCAAATTTGGAATTTTTCTTAAACTGGTTACTTGATGATCATACATAATTGCTAGATTGAAACATGTATATTAGATTAGACGAACGTTGAGGTAGCATGTTGTGAAACCTCATTGCAAAGCGATGAGATTATTAAATGTTGACTTTGTGTTTATAGATGGTTATGTGACTACAAACAGAAGTAGGACCCTATTTGTATACATGATACATACAATTGACAATTGTTAAGGACAGTTGGAGCGGGTGTGAGTAACACTAATGGTTGAGTGGATGAATGAGTAAGTGACCTCTGATAGTGTGCTTTGCGAAAGTGTCATTTGATAGTATGAACTAGTTAAAATGGGTTTGTTTCAACCTTGTGGCTTGTGTTTCTTTTGCAGAAATTTATGATGGGATAAGAGGCTATGATGAGTCTCGCTAAGAGTGTATTATTACATTACTAGTGTGATTGTCAGTAAGGGATTATGATGATAATATTGAATATTTTGTATAAAGGGACTGGATCGCTCGCCAGATGTTGATTAATTGAATATGTTTCTAGTTCGCATTTGTGATCTTTCAGACCTCATATTGATGTGATAGCTGAATTTGTTTAGAGCAAAGTGACGTGTTGAGAGGTTTTATTACTTTCTAAGTGGATTAGGTGTTGTGATCTTCAAATACTCTTTGTTGGAATTGTCATGGTGATGCTGTAACCAACGAAAGTCGAGTGAAGTAGAAGTATTTGAGATTGAATTAAAGTTTCATAACTTGCAGATTATTGAAGTTTGTCTAAAACTTTTTGTTCTTGCCCATAAGAGTTTTCCCGAATTCTAAAAGCAGTGTTTTATTCTCGTCTGAGGTTTGATATTCTCTGCTTGTCGGACGTGCGCCCTCAACTTTGATCATATCTTTTGGTTTTTGAGAACAGTTTTATCTGATTGTTTCTCTTGATCTTGTAACTACTGTAAGTGGTAACGTTTTCCTTTGTACTGAAATTTATTTCTATTTGCCTCTTCTTCTAAGAAAGGGTTAACCGAACTGTATTGTAAAGTCTCGTAGGTGGTGTTTTGGCATCTAGATAGTGGTGGTCTAGTAGATGGTTTGGTGAACCCTTAGGTGTCAGGTTGTCTGAGAGGCCTGGAGTAATAAATCGATTTATTAGAATAATCCTTGGAGAGGATTTGAGTTAAAAAGAATATTTGTCTTTGGAGCTAACAGATTTCGTTGTTGCAACTAGTAGGACCTATAGCGAGATGTAGTCCAAGATTTGGTGTTCTTTTTGACCGAGCATTAGAAAGTGCAATTTCTAATTTTTGGACAGCAGCACGGAAAGTGCCATAACTTTTAATTGGCTACATCAAACTTTGCGTTCTTTAACAATATCAAAAGCTAAGACCGAGGCCTACAATAACCTAGTTGGGTGAAAGCCCTAAATTTTCCAATAACACATCCAAAATTTAAAAGACAACTTGACAGTTTATTCTCGTCAGGATTCTGGACAGCAGAGACGAAAACTACCATAACTTTTGATCCGCTCGACGGAATTCAGTGTTCTTGGCGGCCACCGAAAGCTAAGAACAACGCCTACATATCTCTAGGAGATGGACAACTCAAACTCGGCTTCTAACATGACGAAACAAGCCACGCAACATTCTGGACAGAACCGACTTTCTACTCGCAGCAATACGATCTAATAAAAAATGAACCAAATCGCATCTACCACTAATCAAACGACGAGGGTCGACATCCGTTACCTTTGCAGCAACCAGGAAGTAGGCGGGAGAACCTCGGAGAAGATGATCTTCCTCCTTCTCACCTCCTTTGCCCTAAGCAAGCTGCTGTCCTCCTCAAATCCTTGCGCAACCGGCAGCGGGGGATGGTCCGAAGGCAGGATGGGGAGGCAACACAGCAGGGATCAGCAACCAGGGAGGATGGGGCGGCTCCTAGGGGTAGGGGCGTGAGGGGGAAGAGAGGAGGGTGGAGGGGGCGGCGGCCAAAAGGGGGAAAGGGGGCTCAGCCAAAAAGGGGGGGAGAAAAAGGGGCTGGTTAGGGTTAGGAGGGGGATGGGGCACATGGGCCTAGGCCCATGGGGGACACCCTGGCCGGCCACAAGGCCTGGATGGCCTGGCCAGAGGCCCAACCCACTAGACTGCTCCAAAATCGGAAAAAAACACTAGCAGCCTTTTCCCGAATAAATCCCCTCTAAACGAAACTCGGAGTATTACACACACAATACTTTAGGACAAGCACAACAATAGTCTTATAGCAGTTCAAGAGGATCAAACATAACAGATAAGATAAACAAAGACCATATATGGTCAGATCTGAATTACAAAGATAAAGATAACTAGGTAAATACACAAATAATCATATTTTGTATTTTCTTTATGTGTCATTTAACAAATCAATAACTAGGGAAATAAATTAGTGGGTATGTTCATCCATACTTTCTTATCTTTTCAGGGATGTTGTCAGAGGATGCAATCACCACAGGGAGATGCTCCAAATGGGGTGATTTCTAGATGCCAATCAATAAAATTTGGATTATTAGATATTGAGGTTTTCAAATATTTAGAGAAACTTGAGTGGAATATATAATATCAACTCAATGTATTGCCATGATGAATATGAAAAGTATACTTTTCATGAGATTATTCTACCTTCACTTCTATAAGCAAATCATAGCGAGTCATCTCTGGCATAGAGTAGTCGCTGACAATCATGTCCACATCATGTTCCTGTTTCCAAAAACGATAAATACAAATGCATTTATGTTAACCATTTAAACAATCCACAATCCCTTATAGAAGTAAGTGTATTCAAGTAAAATAAAACTAATATAAACTATATAAAACTCCTAATTTACCATGGCCAAGAACTTCAATGCTTCGTGAACTCCTTCTACTGTAGTGACTGCATACATCAGGCATGGAAACAATTAGGTCGACAACAGAAGAATGGAAATAAGGATAGAAGACATTTTGTTTGTATCATTATTAGTTTCTATACTTTAATTCAAGTTCATTTGATTCAAAACCACAAAGAAAACTAGATGAAACCTGATAAGCTTCCTTACATCATTTAGTACATAATTATTTATTCATAACATTATGTAAGAATAAAGTATTCATTATATGCATCCTAAAATCACTATTATAATATTATTTATCGGCCTAAAATGAGCCTGATTTGAAAGCTATACATAATGAAAGACTTGATTGTACAAGAAAAAAAAAGGAATTTTATAAGCCATCAAACCTCGAATGTTGGAGTGTTTTAAGACCCTACAAACAATGAGGCGATCAAGAAGGGTATCATCGACAATGAGAATGTGAGGAGAAGCACCTATCATGACCTTCTCCTCACTAGTCCCTCTGGGATCATTTCCAAACTTAGGGGTCGGCATTCCAAACCATTGATCTAGAGTTAGTAGTTCACAAAATTGTTGATGGAGATGAAGCTACGATACACATATTTATACGGTAAAATGTATTAATAGCGACGATATGTCTAAGATATGAAATCAATGAACATATGAGAAATCTTGCTGCCATAACTCACTCGATCAAAAGTTGGCATATCTTGTATAAATTCGACATCATATTTGCTAGATACAAATTTACAGATTTTCCCTATTTTCTTGATTTGATTAAATACATAATAGATATGCAAATTAATATTTGATTATTTCCACTTTCTGAGTGCATCTACAACCAGTTGTGGTCATTCAATTATATACAAAAAAAACTATTTATTTGCATGATTTGATCGCAGCACCTGAGCCACGAATGAATACAATGAGCAAGGGGTGCTGGAGGGTTGGTGATCTAGTAGGAGCTTTATTGGACTCAAATGGAGTTGGGCTAGTATGCATGCTAAAAAAATGATAGTGGATAGGCAGCAAACAGAAACGAATGCCTTGGTCCTAGGGTTTGAAGGGGCAAAAAAGACCTGGTGATTCCGGCCTCGGTTGAAGCTATGCTCAAACCGAACACAATTCCACCTAAGTAGAGAGACACTACCAATCCATAATAACATACTTTATCCAACTCCTCTACCAAAGGAATTAATTTGATAAATAATTCGCAATGCACCTCAATAACAAAATCACCAGAATCTCCACTACCTCAATTATCTAATGTTAGACAAATTAAAATCTCTGATATACACATTTACCATAACCAAAAGAATCCAATCAGAGATCACCACAACTCTCGGAACCCAACTTGTTCCACTCTTTTTTTCCATAATCATGGGCAACTGTAACATCCCAATTCCTGGTTTGTGTTTCAAATGTGAGAAAATGTGTAGAAATTAAAACTTTTTCTTGCATCTTGTTGTTGTTTGAATGTTCTAAGAATTCTTGTAAAGGAATTATGGAAATTCAAAATCATAAGCCTCTTTTAACCAAGTCTCGAACCTTGAAAACTTTTCTAGATAATCTTGTGATCATCATCTGGAAATAATTTTCCTTGGTTCTAAGGATGTTGTGTAACTCCTCTAAAAAATTTCACAATTTTTAGAAATTGTTTGAATATTTTAAGACGCCAATCAAACCAGTTTGACTTTGGATCAAACCCTAGGTCAAGACCTTAAGAAATTTTTGGAGAAAAATGCTCGCACAAAAAACCTCTGAAAATTTTATACAAGGTAAATCCTGGAGTTGGGAACCTCCTGTAAAAATTTTGGAATCTTTGGAGTTAGTTTGCTCCATTTAAAAATTCCTCAAAGTTGCAGCTCAAAATTCAAACCCTTGGTCAAAATTGCTGTTAGACTCGAATCAGACTCGAGCCCAACCTCCATTCTTGGTTAGACCCAACCATTCTCACGCCAGCTCAGCTCTCGCTAACGTGTGATTGTTATCAGCCGTTGGATCTTCATCGGGTGGCCCTCGTTCGTTGAGACCTTTGGACCTCCGATCGCACCACCGCTGTTCAGTCGTTAAATTCTAAGCGTACCGCCGGCATCGATTTGAGCATTTGAAACCCTCCGTTTGGCTCATTCAATCCCAGCCATCCAAATTAGATCTAACCTTGAATGGTGTTGGGTCTGTGCCTTTTTGGTTGGACTGAACCCATTGGTCCTGTTGGACCCGAGGCACTCCTTTTGCTCTCGCTGACTGGTGGGGCCTTTGAGCCTGGTCATCTTCATCCTCCCCACGCTCATGCGTGTGCCAGAGCACACAGCATGGGAGAGCCTTGTCCCTTCACACGTCAACAGCTCCTTGCCACAGCTCATTTAATGTGGGCCAGAGCTTCTCCCCCAAGGTCTTGATCTTCAACTGCTCTTGTCGCTCAGCTTGTCCATGGCAGTGCCATAAGCCAAGTTCACTGTGGATCTTGGTTTTGCTCCACTCCTTTGCCTTCCGGCTATAAAAGGCCCCCGACCTCCTCCTTCGCTCTCTTTCAACACCACCTTGCTAACCCTAGCTCCCTCTCTGTTGGATTGTGCTCAAATCACGGAGAGCCCTAATCCGCCATTGTCGATCGCTCAAGCTCATCACCGACAGTGCTCCAGTGGTCCCCTCACCATTTCTTTCTCGCCCTTGTGCACCTCTTGTCGCCTCAAGCTTGTCCCCTAACGTAATTTTGGATTTCATTCTCAGGAATAATCTAATTTTGCATTTCAACCGTTGTGGCCGAAGGTGGTCCCCTTCGTCCCCGACCCTAGTAAGGACATCTGTGCTTCAATTACTTGCTCCTAGACCACCTTGGAGGTCTTTTGAAGCTATCCTTACGTTTGGTTCACTTTCGTTCTGCTCAGGACCTCTTCTCCGCATTGTCTTCCTCAACGCCAATGGTGGTCATCGTCGCTAGAGCCCCCCGACCACCTCTGGACCTTTTTCTGTGCTCAGGTAGCTCCTTGTTAGTCCCTAGTTGCTTGGGCACTTGCTATCTGTACCACTGCAGAGCTCTTTTGCTGTTTTCGCTTTGGTCGTGGTTGTCACCGTCGCCACTTTCCGGCTCGCTGACGTTTTAGGTCGCTTCAGCCGTTGAGAGTACTTCCCGTGGGTGCGCAATGTTATTGCGAACTTTTTGCTGCCTTTGGTTGGCGCCACCATGACCGGAGTCGCCGGCGGCGAGCCGGCGAGCAAAGCTGCGTGCTACTTAGAAATCTTGTTGTCGTAATCCACGACCTCCTTGCAGATCTTGACCATTCAGGACCACCCCCTGGGTAGATCTTGATCGTTCAGGACCTCACCCTCAAGACCACCCTCTCTGTCATTTTTGCAAGGATCACCCTCGGTCATTTGCAAAAACCACCCTCAGGACCACCCTCTGGGTCCTCCTTGCAAAAGACCACCCCGTGGACTTTGGTAAGTTAACCTTTAGGACCTCTCCCTTTGGAGATCCCGACCGTTAAGACCTCCTGTGAGATCTTAGCCGTCAGGACCTCCCTCCGCCTAGATCTTGACTGTTAAGACCTCCTCCTATGAGATCTTAGCCGTCAGGACCTCCCTCTGCCTAGATCTTGACCATTAAGACCTCCTCCTGTGAGATCTTAGCCGTCAGGACCTCTCTCCGCCTAGATCTTAACCGTTAAGACCTCCTACTGTGAGATCTTAGCCGTCAGGACCTCCCTCCACCTAAATCTTGGCCGTTCAGGACCTCCTCTTGTAAATCTTGGCCGTCCAGGACCTTCCCCCTTTTAGATCTTATCGTTCAGGATCTCCTGTGAGTAAATCTTGACCATCCAGGACCTCATCTTATAGATCTTAAACCTTAGGACCTCCCGGTAGACCTGGACCGTCAGATCTTGATCTAACGGTCCAGACCTCCTCAGCACATTCGGAGTTCTAACGTTCCAGTCCTTGTGGACCATCCATTTTTAGATCTACAGCTCAGATCTATTGAACGTTCGGACCTCCGGTTGTCCCGTTCACTCTGAGCTGTCCATCTTTAGATCTACGCTCCAGATTTGTTGAGGCATTCGGAAGTCTGAATGCCACCCTCATTGTGGACCGTTGGATCCAATCCAACCTCTGAGATCTTAGGGCCGGTCACGCGGTCGTTCTCTAGTGCGCTTGGGCCATTGGATTCAATCTCTACGGCCCAAGTTTTTCCGCTTTGGGTTAGTATTAAAGAAATCTGGAAATCCTTTATTTGTGAGCCGTAAAAGGTGTTAAACTTCAAAATAGCATAACTAATTCATTTTAACTCCTTTTTAGATGATTCAAATTTTGTTAAATTTTTGTTTAACCAAACTTTAATCTAAAAATGTGTTTGAACACTGTTATGTACCAAGAAATTGTGTAGGTTGTATTAACTTGCTTTAGCATTTAATTATTGCTCTAGAAATTCATTAAAACTTAAAAAATGCATAAGTTTTTCTCTGTAACTCCAAATTGAGCAAACTAAAATGTGTTAGGTTCCTCCATTAATATGCTTTGGTGTAGAATAGGTTTTATTTATGTCTTTGCCTCTGAAAAATGTTGTGCACTAATTTCATAACTTAGAAAAATCATAAGAAATTCAATTCAACTCCAAATGAAGTGAACCCATTTTTACTATGCTTAAAATTCCATGATCTGTCTACCATAAAAATTTCATGTTCAAGAACTTTTTTGGAAATTTGTGTGATGAACAGTAACATAAATATTTTTAATTTGAATTTTCCAGTAGATTGAAATTGTTTAGGCTATAACTTTTGCATGCTTAGTCCAAATCGTTTGATTCTTGTTGCTAAATTCATTTAAAATCATACTCCACCTGTTGTGTAAAATTCATGGATTTTGGATGACTTTGGATTTTGAGCCTTTTCGGTGTTCTTCGTCTTATTCGATTTTTTTCGTTCTTGCGATAGGTTCCGAAGAATTTTTGAAACCAAGAGTGATCCTCTGTAGCAAGAGAGCTACCAGCAAGGTAAGCAGATGTAGCATTCATTTGATCATATTGCTTCTATTATTTTCAAAGTCTAATATCTTGTTTGCAAAGTCTATGTATGCATGTGCTATTTTGCTGTTAAACTATTGTCGGTTAGATGATCCTCTAGATGCATAATCTGTAGGTAAATATTTATCCTCTACTACTGAGCCTAGGATTATCTTGTTGTGATTTAGGGTTCATTGGATGAGCTCTTATCACTTAGTAGTTTACGAGTTAATGCTTAGTCATGCTTAGCTACCAGTAGAATTGGGCGGTTGTCGACTTGGTCGATAACCTTGATCACATAAAAACTTATTATGAGTTTATGTCCAGCACCTTGTGCTATGATTAATTTGAGAAACTGAAACTAAAAACAAATTGTTTTAGACTTGGGAACAATGGTAAAATGGTGTGCTTTTGGGTGTGAATGGTTGGTGCCCGAGTCAACAAGGACCGAATTACTTGCGCCACCGTACTGAGCATTTTTGCGTGCTAACCACACTAGAGGGATATGGGACCTCTCTTGACTTAGTACTTGTCGACGATCAAGTCGCCGATCTTACAATAAATGGAAAAAGAGAGAATGATGTGGGAAATCTTGGGATTGCAATGGGACTGCTCTTTATTAGTATGAACTGAGATTTTACAAGGGGTGTATCTTGACAGAATGACGGACTGCTTTCTAGAATACAAGGCAATGCTTCTTTCTTTCTATCTTCTGATGATCTGATCTCTGATGCGATGTTCCCCCTTGATCCGCCCAGGTTCCATCTTTAAATAGCCCTCGAAGAGGTGGCAGTTACTTCCGGAGAAGGCGCCTGATGTGAAGCGTTGCGTCTGGTCGGAGTCAAGTGACGGTTGATACAGAATCAACCGTTTGGTGGTTATATGTCTATGAAACATATAACTGCACGGAGGTTGTTCACTGGTGTGTCTTGGATAAGATACGTCGTATGGAATATGCACGTGTTCCATTCATCATACGGTAGAGAATATACCTTGGAATCGCCTTACCTTCTACGAGCGTTCTCACGGTCGGAAGCTTGACTCGGGCCTTCGTCCGACCAGGGTACCCATTATGTAACCTCTGGAATTCCTACGACTAGTGGGGTCGTGCATCTCAGGAGTTACGACCATGAAGACGTATGGTCTTTTTATGTATTAAAGATAATACATAGTGGTTTTAACCCTCGTCAGCTAGCCCCCGAACTTTAAATGAATAGGTAGTGTGAACACCTTTCTTTCGATGAAATCGTATCGAGATGACGCTTATTAAATACAAAGGCATTTGAAGCGGTTTATATTCACTTTAAAGTTGAGAACTTTGCCTTGGGATTTGAAGAGTTTCTGTGTCCGTTGGACTTTTTTGGGTAACTCCTTATTACGGTTTAGGATTTCTGAAGCTTATAAAACCCCTTTGTAAACTTAGGGATTTTTCACTACCTCCTTTCTTTTCTCATCTTCCGAGTAAAAACTACCTCCGACCTCCTTTGCTTTTCTCACCCAAAAAAAACCTAACCATGTCGGACCAAATCACCAACTGGTCGGTTTCTGACCTAAGTGAGAAAAAGTTGGAGAATCTGGAGAAGATCGGGATGCTCCCCAGCAAGGATGTGATTTCTTGGAGATCCGCAGCCGGAGAACATTCCCCGAGCAGTGAAGATGGAGAAATTCCTGTTTTTCTCGCATATATCGAATGCGGATTTCGGCTACCAACTCACTCCTTCCTTCCTCAAGTTTTGGAGTATTATGGAGTTGAATTGGTGAATCTGGCTCCCAATGCCATCGTCAATCTCAGTATTTTTATCTACCTCTGCGAAGCGTACTTGGGGATTCCAGCAGATCTGGATCTATTCAGGTACTACTACAGGATGACAAAGTCCGGAAAGGCGAGTGAGACGCCTGGAGAGTGCACCTTGCGTCTCCATGATAGAAAAACTGATGAGTACATTTTTATGTACTCAAAATCTTCGTGGTCGTCGTGGAAGAAGAGTTGGTTCTATATGAAGATCACGAAGAGAGACAACCTTTATTATTCTGGTAAGAAGGCGGTCGAGAATCCGAGATGGCGCTCTCTCTGAGAAAGAGGGAAATGTAGGGAAATGGGCTGAAGCAATCAAGCTTTTAGTGTCAAAGGTCTAACATCTTGGCATGTGGTGAAGGATTTTTCCACGCACGGTTAGCCCTTTGAAAGCCCGAGCACATAAGATGCTCGTACATTGGTCGTGATGATACGACCGGAGACTCTAAAGATGGTAAGCCATTTTGAGGATTCCACCAGTTTACCTATTTTAGTTGATTATTTCTTAACTCTTTCATTTTACCTTTCTGACTCTATCCATCGATCGATTAGAAGCTGGATCAAGATGATCTGCGCCGGAGAGCCTGGCGATAATGCTAGTTTTCCTCGGATCTTAGCGGCCGTTTCCGCTGAAGAGACAATTGAAAGACTTAAGGTAAAAACATCAACTACTGTCTTGTTATCGTACATATTATTTTTGATCGGTATACTATAAATCCTCTTTGATGTGTAGTTGGTTGGGTTGAGAATCAACAAGGTCACTGAGAGATGTGAGCCAATTGATGATACGATCTCCCCTTCAACCACACAGGATGTAAGCCTTCCAGAGGTAGGTAACCGAACACAAATAATATTTTGGATAAATTATGTTTATCGCCTAACTATCTTTGATGATGAATTTAGGCGGTCGTCGTACCTTCCAACAAGGTCACCAGAACCGCCCAGGTGCCTCACGAGGCCATCGTTGTGGAGGTAGACGAATCTACATCTATCGACCCGCGATCGGGGACCTCGACCAAATGGTCGCGATATCGCTTCGATTTCGATCCAGATGTGCAAGATCTAGTCAACCCTACCGGTTTAGAACCGGTGAGATCGATTGATAGGATAGGAAGAGCTAGCGCAACGAACTTTAGTTCGATGCGCTATAAGGGTCAATTCAGAAAAACAACAAGGTATATATATAAAAATGAAGAGGTCGTATTTATACATACTTTGGATCTTCCTTACCTTCTCTCTCTCTTGTTTTAGATCTTTTGGTGTTCCATCGTGTCCGACTCAGAGCACCCCTCGGAAAAAGTTCTGAAGTAGAGGTGGTCGTGGAGGCTCTGACTGTGATACTCCTAAAGCAAAACTACCGAGGATGAAGTAGCAAAAGAAGCCCCGAGGAGGTTTCAAAGATCCGCTCAGATCCTTTAGTAATCCTTACTCCTTCTCCAGGGTAGTCATCCCGTGAGACCATCAACGAGTTCCACCTCCTCCGTAAAAATACTTCTCAGGTTAACAAATTCCCTTTTTCTCCCCGATTTATCGAGGATAAGGAACTTGATGAAGCCTAGGGAAAGATATCGGACCATCAAGCAAAGATTGGTCCAGATACCATCTTTTCCGAATATAATGATATAGCAATTCGGTAAGTGTTCTACGACCATCCTTACAACTCTTTCTTTTGCAGTTTCTTTGAAAGCTTGCTAAAGAAAGGAATTTTTGTTTTTGTAGCATTTGGTCGAAAACTATGCTGTGATCGGAGGACTGACCCAGCGAATAAGAACTTTGGAGCAAAAACACTCCGATATGAGAAGTAAGTACATTTCTCTTTTTGATCTCCTAAGGTTTATTATCTTGATTCTCCTTATAGATTATCCTTCTCTTTCTATCATATTTGATAGATTTAGAGAAAATTAAAGAAGAGATCAAGGCCAAGGAAGCCATAATAATAAAGCTGAGGGAAGAAAATCAGAGTAAAGACCGGTCGATCGAGCATGCGATGACCAGGCAAAAAGAGGTTTTCGACTCTTGTGAGAAGAAAATCAAAGGTAACTGGTCGGAGACCTAACCAGTATTCCATAACTCCAATTATAAAGAGTATATCAATTTTGTTTATCTACTCGTGCAGAAAAAACTGTAGCACTTGAACGAGCAGAGAAGACCCTCGATTTTGAGCGTGGCCAAAGGAAGCTTTGTATTTGGCCTTGATGAGAAGATCAAGGCTCTTAACAAGATGATTTTCGATATGGGATCGGATCAAGCTTGCCTTCTTTAGGAGATCCAACGGAAAAGATGATCTACTTTGGTCAACTTTTGGAAGATCTCAAAGGTCCGCTCAAAACTATGAGGGAAAACCATACCTGCACAATGAAGGAAGCTATTGTAATCGAGTTAGTGTTGCTTTAGCAAAACTAAAGGCTTCCACCCCTCCTGTTAGTCTTAAAGCGTGGAAGAGGACTTCGATCGCTCTGAAAGTGAAGCAACAAAACTTCTCGAGGAAGTAAGACTTCTCGAGAGAAAGTTGCGAGAAGAAATGGAAGTCGGATCTCCATCACATAGCGACTTACCGGTGGTCCTAATATGTAAACAGATGTAATATTAGACTATGTAAAATGAAAATCTTACCTTTTATTAAAGAAGATCCTGCTTGTCTTATTAATGTTGTTAAATACTCATATATCTCTAGCCCCGATCGCTTATGTTAGTAGATGAACGTTACTAAAAGAGCGAGAGACAGTAATTGAGTAATAACTATGACCATGGTAAGAGTCTTTGATAAAGTGTATGACAATGATCTAGGAAATACTAGGAAATCATGTGGTCGGAACCATCCGACGATTTCGACTAGTCTAGATCTTATCCATTATCAAGTACTATGAAATACCACTTGTAGCGGAAGACATAACAAAGGCTAGATCTTGCTTATAAGAAGATATGCATTAAGAATGTATGCAAGAAATGAAATGAAGAGATAAGTACCGTTGTTTAGGAAATATTCGATCTGGTCGTATCGAATCTTAAGAATCAAGATTTGTAAAATATTTCGCGAACGTGCTCATGCTCAAATCCGACCGCAACGAGGATCGAGGAAAAGGACCGTCACTAGAAGCTCCTTCCGCAAGGTGACCACGTGCGAGAGGAGAGACTTCACCAGAGGTTTTCGTGTCCCACCAAGAGCGGACTTGAGTAGAACGAAATGTTGAAATAAAATAACAATCTTCAATTTCAAGAAACGAAAGCCAAGTAAATCGTGCGAGTTGGTACTCCTTATACTGTATGACTCTTTTAAGAAAAG
The DNA here is from genome assembly GCA_036346255.1 of Ampelocalamus luodianensis. Classification (NCBI taxonomy): domain Eukaryota; kingdom Viridiplantae; phylum Streptophyta; class Magnoliopsida; order Poales; family Poaceae; genus Ampelocalamus; species Ampelocalamus luodianensis. The sequence goes on along the minus strand of JAYEVH010000533.1, from coordinate 57,409 downwards.
AATGTCCGGTCGTGAATGTGTATCATTGAAGCAATGATCACGGCTAAAACCAATGTGATTGGTGACATTTAAGTCAACAACCATGAGTAGTGGAGATCCCAAAGAAGGAATATCGGAGAGAATGAGAGTCTTCTCCGACCAACCAGTAACGGGAATGGCATACGACCAGATGCAACAAATAATAAGTATAAACAACCATACTTATCATTTTTAAGGAAAAGCATCTTATTGAAGAAAAAATGAATAGAAATGAAATACATGAAATTAAACATAGAACTTACGCAATTGATCAATATTCCAAGAATTAGATAAAACCTGCCCATCTGACATAGCTAACCGTACCGATCCTGGTCGGGTTACTTCGACCACAGTGTATGGACCTTCCCATTTAGGTGAAAGTTTATTGCAATTTGCTTGGTTCTGGATTTTTCGAGAACTGATCACCTACGCCTAGGTCGCGGTTGTACCTACGATCGTGATACCGACGCATGGCTTGTTGGTAGATTGCTGATTGTATCAAGGCTTGATTTCGCCTTTCTTCAAGGAAATTGATGTCGCAAGTCGTCGCTCGATCGATCACTTCGTAAAAGTAATCGCCGAGCGAGAACCAATTTTAGTTCGAGGAAGCATAGCCTCACCAGTAAACTAAAAAGAATGGTGTTTCCCGATCGCACGACTAGTTGTGGTACGAACACCCATAATACGAGGGAAGTTCTCGAACCCAAGCACCGACCGTTGAAGTAACGGGTCGAACACTCGCCGCTTAATCCCTTGCATTATGATACCATTGGCTCGCTCAATCGCTCCATTGCTCGTGGATGAGCAACGAGCGAAATGTATCTTGACACCTAGTTCTTCACGCACTCACAAAATTGTCGCTGAGAACGGGCACCGTTATCGCGATTATACGATCGGGTACACCAAACCGTAATCACGTTTCTTGTTAGGAACCTCTTGGCGGCTTCAGCTTGTAGTTTTACAACCGGCTCGGCCGATCCACTTAGTGAACGTGTCAATCATGACGGTCAGAACTCAAAGCCCCCGGTGCCTTTGGGAAAGGTCCCGAATGTCCAAATTCCTAGGTTGCAAAAAGGCCAAGAAAGAGGGATTGTTTGCAAAGCTTGAGACGGCCGATGTACTTGTCGGCTATGAAACCGACATTGCACGCGCTTCGCACGAGCTCTTTTGCATCATGAAGGGCGGTTGGCGGTAGTATCCTTGCCTAAAGGCTTTACCGACCAGTGCTCAGTAGGAATGATGAGCTCCACAGACTCTCCATGAATTTGGTTAGCAATTTAATGCCATCCGATTGAGATATGCATCTCATCAACACTCCGTGAGATCCTCGCTATATAAGGTAATGCTCAATGAGAGTGTATGATTTGGCTTTTCGCAATACGATCAGCCTCTACATCATCTTACTCGGAATTATGTCATGTCAAGATAATTGTAGATCGATGTCATCCAATCTCTACCGTGATCGTGATGGCGCCAACCATCATCGACTGTGGAGCATCCATGTTTGCGTAATCAAGGTGTGCAACCTCCTTGCTAACATCTATGTCCTCGAAAGGCTCGACTACCGAGGGTGAATCGAGTTTCTCGAGAAAACTCCGACGGGACGGATGTCCGTGTGGAAGCCATCCGCCAATCGTGCGCGAAAGTTTCCCTTTCTAGGAATGTGTTGGATCCGAAACCAAGAAATGCTTTTCAAGTTTCCGCATTTCCGCCGATATGACGACATCTTGGTAGTAGAGCATTGATACTCTTTCCCTACTTGATTCGCTACTATTTGAGAATCACCTTTCACTAGCAATCTGCGAATCCCGAGCGAATGAGCTGCCGATGTCCCGCCAAAGAAACCTTCGATTCTCACGCATTATTTGTAGCGGAAAGTTTAACCGAATGGCGATTTAAGTTGTTCGCCATGGGGGAAATCAAAACGACCCGACCCCGAGCCTTGAAGCATCAAGGAACCATCAAAGTACATTGTCCATCGGTCGTGAATCTCGCATCGGGTTCTTGGGAGGGTTCGTGGTTTGTCCATTCGCAATGAATTCTGCTATTGCCCGAGACTTAATCGCCGTTCTAGGACAAAATGGAGGTCAAACGCCCCAAGCTCAACCGCCCATTTCGCTATTCGCCCCGATGACTCCTGTTACCTAGGACTTGACCAAGCGGATATCCGGTAGGTACGACCACTTTATGGGCACGAAAATAATGTCTAAGTTGCCTTGAAGACATAAGGAGACCATAGAGCAATTTCAGATCTGGATATCGTTCTTTGGTCCATGCAAGACTTCGCTTACGTAATATATTGGTCGTTGGATACGATCACGCTCTACGACCAATACACCACTAATCGCCCTGTGGCGCTTGCGGACGTAAATTAGCAATGTCTCTTCCAATCTTGGAGAGACTAAGACCGAGGATTCGTAAGATACCGCTTAAGCTCCTCAAAAGCGCCGCTTGCCTCTTTAGTCCATTCAAACTTCCATGTTTCCGAGAAGCTTGAAAATGGGAGTCCTTTTTCACCTAACCGTGCTATGAAACGACTTAACGCCGCCATACACCGTTAGCTTCGACTTCCTTTTTGTGGTCGGGAACGATCGATCGATAGCGTTATTTTCACCGATTTGCTTCAATGCTCTAGCGTAAACTAGAAACCCGAGCGCTTTTCCGATGAAACTCGAACGCACACTTTTCCGGATTTAATTTAAGGTTATGACGCCTTAAATTATTGAAAGTCTCTTGTAGGTGCGAATGTGGTCACCAATGTTGATACTTTTTACGACCAAGTCATCAACATAGGCTTCAAGATTCGACCTATCTGTGTACTAAAGGTTTTCTGATCAACCTTTGGAACGTCGCACCAAACATTTTTAAGACCAAATGGCATCTTTACATAACAAGAGGGTACCAAATGGAGTGATGAAGGAAGTTTTCTTCATCTTCTTTACTCATATTAACTGTGGTATCCTCGAATATCCATCTAAAAACTTAATAACTCACACCGGAGGTAGAGTCTACAAGTTGATCAATGCGAGGAAGGGAAAATCATCCTTTGGACAAGCTTTATTTAAATCAGAAAGTCGATACACATACGCCATTTTCCATTGGCCTTTTAACCATTACAGATTGGCAAGCCATTCGGGTGGTCGACTCACGGATGAATCCACTTGGAGTAGCTTGTCGGTTGATCGATTGCTATTTTCCGATCGGTGCAAAACGCCTTAGCTTCGCTTGATCGGTCTTTTATCGGTACGCAATGCTAGCCTATGCTCGATCACCTCCTCGGGACTCCGGCATGTCGGATGCCCGCCAGCGAATACATCCCGGTTTGCTCGAAGGAAGGAGACGAGCGACTCTTCCTATTTGGGGTTGAGTCCTTCCCGACTGTAATCTTGGCACTCTCTGGCGCTTTCGAGTGGTACCTCTTTCATCTGGTCGGAAGGCTTTGGTGCCATCTTTGGTCTTGAGTGTTTGACCCGCATGGTAGCGGTGTTAGTTCCTCCGGTGGAAGCTCATCGACTAGTTCTAAACATTTCGATCACATGCGTAAGCGATTTTACGATCACCTCGGACGTGATGACACCCTTTGGTCCTCGGCATTTTCAAACTCGTAACCGTGTGCGTAGCTACCAGAATTTTGCTAAGGTCGGACGACCAGGATTGCCTTATATGTCGTTTCAAAATTCACTACATCGAAGAAACTTTTCTCGCTCGAAATTGTCGGGTTTTCGAACGTAACCAATAGGGATAATTGTCCTATTGGCTTGGCGGTAGATCCAGAACTATACCATGGAAGGCATATTTCACAAAGCTTTACCTTAGAATTTGGAATCGCATATCTTCCAATGCGCTTGCAAAGAGAATATTTAAAGAACTACCCCATCTATCAAAACCCGATTAACCTTGCGATTATTAATAGTAGGCTCAACGACAATTGGAAACCTACAGTCGAGTTGAAGAAATTGGGCAATCTTCTTTGCTAAAGGAGATTATTGTCTCCGACCACCTTGAAGGTTTGGTGATGATCGGAGTTTCAGCAAGGTTGACTTCTCGCTCCATGGCCTTCAAGTGACGTCTGGATTCGTATGAAGAAGATCCCCTGAAAATTACATCGACCGTATGCTGAGGTTCTTGATACTCCATCTCCTCGTCACCATCCTTGTCCTTTCTGGAGCTTGTTTCCCCAATTTCTTGAATTGAAGGAAGTGGACCTTTACCTGCATAATAATCATTCAATTTCTTCTCCCAAGCGCGATAGTTGCGTAAATCGTGTCCTACTTGTTTATGGAGAGGACACCATTTTTTGCTTTTCTTATACTCATTGGTCGGAGCTTTTGCTTTGCTATGACCGTGAGTAATCTTTTCTTCCTTTAGAAATTTCAGAACAGCCGTAACCTCCTTATTGTTAGTTCGCGTGTGTTTCTTCTTCTTGAGAGCTTTCTTACGCTTCTTTTCCGACTTATCGGACGGTGGGGATCTTGTCTTTTGATCAACGGCCGTTCCACTCGATCGCTTCGCTAGCCGCTTGCGTTTGTCACCATGTCGAAGAGCTCGATGGTTGTTCGTGGGGATGAATTGCTAGATCCTCCGTGAAACCTTCGATTTCTTAATCCCGATTTAAAAGCCTGGATAACGTAAGACTCGCAACCTCTGGAATCGAGTTGCGGACTTGGCTAAACCTCTTGATGTATTGTCGAAGAGTTTCATTAGGTTTTTGCCGTATCTCGTGGAGGTCATCCTCCTTTCGGCGATCATCGACGCACTCGAAAGTTCGCAATTAGAAGATCGCAAAGTCGCTCCCAAGTATACACGCATCCGATAGGTAAATTTAGCAACCATGATCGGGCTGATCCTTCTAGTACCGTGGGAAGATAATTAGCCATTACATTTTCATGCGCCGCCTCTACGATAGCGGTGGTATAAATCAAGAAATTCTAAAGGATTTTGGGTCCCATTGAATTTATCCAGTTGGCGGTCGGAACTGTTTGGCCAACGACGGCTTGGAGCCCTGCGCAGAAAGCTCGACAACTGTGATCGCCTCACGGCGCCTTCTTTGAAAAGGTGCCTGATTATAATCGATCGGGGACCGATTCCGGGACCGATCGCTGATTTTCTCGTATCCCGATCCGGTTGTGTACGCTTTGAGAACGCCTTTGACCGCTGTTCGGTTAAGATGATACCAAGATCATCGTCCAAGCGCTTGCTCTTGTTGGCGAGGTGAAGATTCTTGAAACAATCTTCTTCCCTCATGACTGCCGGTGGAGAAGCGTCGAAGTGGTCCTTGTGTTAGTTGACCCTCAACACGACCACGGCTGCCGCTTTCGAGGAAGAATGCCGAGATGAAGTCATGGTCCGACTGCGTGGTTGCCTTCGCCTCCCGATATGCTTCCGTGCGCCGCATGGTCTGCTGGATAATCTCCGATACTTGACCTACAAGTCGTGCAAAACACGAGTTTCTACCAAAACAGGTCGGTATTTAACATATTTCTAACTCGCTGCGAGTTTTGTATTGTTACCGAAGGTCTTACAGGTTTCTACGAAAAGAGGCGTTTGATAGCTCAATTCTCTGTTCTCCCCATCGGTCTTGCGATCTCTGCATGGCTAAGGCAGATCGGCACTAATGTGATGGACGCCCACCGCCTGTGACCTCGGCATTTGGTGCACGACCGCTCGTATCATCTCCATCATTATGTGGTGGCGAGGTAATGTGTGGAGGACCGTACCGGCATCTTGATTTGAATCTCCGATCGCATTGACCTCGTGTTTCCAATCGCTTATCCTCCGATGAGCTTCCATCGTAATCAATGGAGAGCCTTTGAGTTTTCACCAAGAGTTTCCACGATGGAGAATAATCGATGATCGGTACCTCTGTGGTCCTTGTAATGGTCTCACTGATGCGCGACTCGCCGATCGTATCTCGAGCCTTATTATCCCCATCCGTTTATCACCGGTAGGTTTCATCGACATCGTCACCAAGTGCGGTTGGCTCTGAATTGCTAGAAGCGTCGGTGAGTATCTATCAACCATGATCGCATCAAAAGTATATTGGACTTCGAGTTGATGAGTTCGGTTTTCTTCACCTTTCTTACGGCCGCGAGTCCAGGCTTCTTGAAGCCTTCGGCTTCTCGAACCGGCCGGGAGTGTCTCTCCGGAAACACCACCGATCGTAGGGGTGTATCCTCATCCATCCGGCCGATTTAAGCTTGTTTTCGCAACAAAGCGATTCGATGGAAGAGGAGGATGATGAAGAGGCTCCATTTTCCTCCATGGCGCGCATGCATGCGCCCATGTCAAGGTTGGCGAGTCCGCGAGTCAAACCAATTCTCTTCGCCCCAACTTCCCGACATAACCGCATGAGCGATTACGAGTGGGAAATGGACAAAGAATCGGTGAGCAACACCGCCTTCAAGATTCCACGCCGCTCCCCACGGACGGCGCCACCGCCGACGATCAAGTCGCCGATCTTACAATAAATGGAAAAAGAGAGAATGACGGGAAATCTTGGGATTGCAATGGACCGCTTTATTAGTATGAACTGAGATTTTACAAGGGGTGTATCCGACGAGAATGACGGATCGCTTTCTAGAATACAAGGCAATGCTTCTTTCTCGCTATCTTCTGATGATCTGATCTCTGATGCGATGTTCCCCCTTGATCCGCCCAGGTTCCATCTTTAAATAGCCTTCGAAGAGGTGACAGTTACTTTTGGAGAAGGCGTCTGATGTGAAGCGTTGCGTCTGGTCGGAGTCAAGTGACGGTTGATACAGAATCAACCGTTTGGTGGTTATATGTCTGTGAGGACCCCAATTTATTTGGCTTGTAATGCTTAACCAACCACCTGGTCCTAGCATCACAAATCGAATAAATTGATCCTCGAGATATGTATATACTTCGAAGCAAAGATACACACCTGTTACAAAATTAGACATCAACTCCATTCCAAACATAGAGTCCAAACACCACACTACCAAACAGAAGATAAACAAATAGTAGAGTTATTACAGACAAAGGCCGACAGGCCAAGATACACAAATAAACAAGACGGACAGCGGAAGCAAAAGTGCCATAAGATGGCTATAAACAAAGCCAATCAGCCTGCCTCCAACCCACAAGGCATCTGACTGGACCGCCAAGTCTAGTCGTCCACGAAACGGCAACACAGGTCACAGAAGTGAGGCCCCTGAGGCTCACCTTCTTCCTCTGCAACAAAAACATTAAGCAAAGCACCTGAGTACAAAGATTGTCTTTGTACCCGCAAGACTAACGTGTGAACTAGCAGACCTGTCAATATGCCACATGCAGACTTGTTTAGTGGAGGCCATATGTTTCATTTGCATAAAGCCAATTTTCATTTGCAATAACATAATTGTAACAGCCCTCACTTTGGGTTTGTATTTCAAATGTAAAATTTTGAGGAGAAATAAAAACTTTTGTTGTCTCTTCAAATCATTTGAAAGTTTCTACAATTTTCCCTAGCAATTTCCAATTTTTAGAATTTAATTCTTGTGATTGGAAATTATTGTTATCAGATTCTTAGCTTTCAAACTTGTGATCATCCTCTGAAATTATTTTTCCTACCATCTTGATCATCCTATCTACCTCCCTGAATTATTTCACAATTTTTAGATTTTGTTTGCTATTTCATATGGCCAAGTCAACTCTGCTTGAAATCTGGTCAAACTCCTGACAAAGAGCTTGTGAATCTTCTCTAGAACAATGCAGTGCATAAAAGTTCTGGAAAAATTATACAAGGTTGTCCTCTGTCCCTAGTAGCTACCATAAAAATTTCGAAATTTTTGGAGCTCAGAGCTACCTCTAAAAATTCCTCAAACCTTCTTTGTCTTTTAAATCAAATTCTAAAAATCTTGTTCGCCCAACTCAACTCGGGCTCGAGTCCGACTGCACACTTGGTTCGGTCGCGTCAACTAATCGCACCGCTCGAGTCCAATTGATCGCGACCGTCCGATGCAAATCGAACGATCCATGTCGCGTCGCAACCGACCTGTCCGAATGCATACATCGATCTCACCGGTCAATTCGGATCCAACGGCCGACACGCCTCGATCAAATCAAACCACCGGTTCGCACCGCTTTGTGAGTCATCGATGGTGGACCCCACTTGTCGCCTTCGTCCTCGCCCTCTCGCTGCCTCACCGAGCGCACCGGCGATCACGCATGTGTGCCCACGTACCTGCCGCCGCCACCTATTTGCCCTCGTGTTCGTCCGTGGAGCATCGCGAGCTTTATAACCTCACCGCACTCACTCATTCATCGTTTCCGCGCTCTCTCACTTTCTCGCCCGCTGCTTTCGGCGCGAAGAGGGAAGGCGCGCGCGCCGCGTCGCGACCGCCTTGATCCCGCAACCACACCGCCGTGATCCACGCCGACGCCGCCCATTTTGCCCAACCCGGTCCTTGGCGTCCATGGATCACGAAGCGGTATCGTCGCTCATACTCCGGTTGCGGCGGTCCCGCGAGCTTGCTAGTTCTCTGGTGAGTCTCTAACCTCGCCACTTGGTCCTCGTGATCGCAATCCTCCTCCGAGTCTAACGGTGGGCTCGTTTATCTTTCGTGCATCGTGGAAGTCGTGCGGGTGTTTCTTCCTCGCGCCGGTGTTCGCCGTGGCAATTCCGCCGCCTCGGACCTTCTTCTTCGACTTGGTCTTGTGCTTATTGCTCCCGGAGTCGAGGCGATCCTGCGGCGCAACTTCGAAGCCGCTTTCTCAGTGCAGCGCCTTCTGCGAGCCGTAGCTTCTTCTCCGCCTCCGCCGTCGTGGGCCCATCTCGGCGACCATTGGGCTCCGCGTCATCGGCATCAAGTTCGTGGGCTGCGGTGCACCGTCGCGTGCCATCCCGAGCTCGAGCCTCGGCCATTCTCCGATCCCCACCTCGCCGCCGCGCGCGCGTGTGGGAACTCCGTCGAGCCGCCGGTAGCTAAGGTCTAATCCCTTCTTAAGCTCTAATCGTCTTTTAGTTTGTATCTACGGCTTGTGGGCCCTTCTTTGTTAATCACGTTTAGAAATCGTTTAATCCAACCGTTGCATTTCACTTTGTGTCTCTGTCATGTGGGCCCGAATGTCGGTTGGGGTTGTGTAGTGTTAATGTCGTTTTCTCTGCGGCAAGCGTATTTCTCGTGAGTATATGTTAGAAGTACACTTTGATATGTCAAAGCGTATTCTTAGAATACGCCGAGCGTCACCTTATGCGAGCAAACCGCTCTGTCAATGCGTTTTGCGCCCGCTGCTGATGGTCAGCTAGCCGTGCGTCGGTAGAAGAAGTATTAAGTGCTTTAGTATTTACGAAATGCTTTTCATTTGCCTTCGTTAAATCAATTAAACTTGTAAAATGCATAACTAATTCAATTTTTATCCAAACTGCATGAAACAGTCTTTGTTAATTTTCATTTAAATGTACTATTTACTAAAATGAGTGTCAACCTTGTATCTGTAGCAAAAATCTGTTAATTAATTTAATGTTGTAAATCGTAATCTCCAAATTAGAAAATGCATATCTCTTTCAATAATTGTCCAAATACAGTAAACCCAATTCTGTAAAATTTCATTTTCAGTATACTAACTATTAGGATAGGTTTTACACATTGTTTCTGTTCATGAAAAATTTGTTAAGTAATTAACTAGTAGCATGTTGTGTTTTTAGCTTAGAAAATTCATAGAAAATTATTAATAACTTAAAATGATTTGTTCTCTATTTCTAAAATTTTGTTATATCATGCTTTAGGCTGCTGTGTGAGTTTTGGCTTGTTTTGATGTTGTTGTATGTTTGAGTTTTGTCGGTGTTATTCGTTCTTATTTGCTGTTATGTTCGATCGTTAGGCTTGATATTTGCGGCAACCACGAGGACGATCCTCACTAACAACTCGAGCAACAACAGCGAACAGCGGTTTGATCATGTTTATCCCAAGATTTTAAAGTCTAATATTTTGTTTCAGCGATATGTATGCATCGCTTAATTTGTGTTAAATTGATTAGTTAAATCCGTAGATGCATATCCGTAGTCAAAATATTGATCTCTACTACCCGAGCCTAGGTTATTTCTTTGTGATTAGAGGTCATTGGATGATCTCTTGTCACTTAGTAGATCGGGTCAACTTGCTTAGACATGCTTAGCTATCGGTAGAATCGGTTATCGACTTTAGTCGTTAACCTTGATCACACAAAACTACTAGAACTTTTGTTTCAGCATTTCTGCTATGTTTAATTGCAAAACTAAAAATGAAAACAAAAATGATTTGGGCGCGCACAATGGTAAGATTGGTGTGATCTTTTGGGTGTGTCCGGAAAGGTGCAGGTCAATTAAGGACCGAACATCTTGTGAGTGAATTTTTATCCAGGCATTTAGCGTGCTAACCACACTAGAGGGTATGGGACCTCTCTTGACCTAGTACTTTGGCGTGTATTGGTCAGGTGCGGGAGTCGCGGGAGGATGGAGGTGGGAGCATGGTAGTTGTCAGAAAGCTTTATCTGAGTGGGTAGTTGTCTTTTCGGCTTTACCATGTAGCGTATGGGTTTCTATCCATACGAGCGCACGGGTCGATACACAATATTGGAAAAAGTCTCGTGAGACTTAGTTGTGCAAAGATACCTTCGGAAGTGTGCTTTGGCTTAAAGGCGATGCGAAGTGTGGAGTGCGATGGTACACCTGCGGGTTAAAACTATTCGAATAGCCTCGTCCTAGGTGATGGACACGCTTGGTAAGCTTTTCAAGAGTTAGACTACAACATTTAAATTAAAACTTGATGGGTGGTACGAATGCGGGATTCGTGCTATTGTTAATGGTGACTATTGGGATAGTCACTTCTAGGTTGTTTATCTTTCGCTTTTGTTATTATTATCTTTACGTTATATCAATCTTAAAAATGAATTGCAAACTTGCTTTTAAAGCTGTATCATTATTGCAAAGAAAGTTGGCTTTATGCAAATGAAACATATGACCTCCACGAAGTAAGCCCGCATGTAGCATATTAGCAGTGCGCTAGTTCACACGTCGATCTTGCGGGTACAAAGACAATCTTTGTACTCGGTGCTTTGCTTGATGTTTTTGTTGCAGAGGAGGAAGGTGAGCCTCGGGGTCCTCACTACGTGAGTCAGTGTTGCCGCTTCTTGGGCGACTAGACTTGGCGGTCGGTCCGATGCCTTGTGGGTTGAAGCACACGATTGGCTTTGTTTATAGCCATCTTATGGCACTTTTGCTTCATATGCGTTCTTGTTATTTGTGTATCTTGTGGCCAGTCGGCCATTGTCTGTAATATCTCTACTATTTGTTTATCTTCCGTTTGTAGTGTGATGTTTGGACTCTATGTTTGGAATGGAGTTGATGTCTAATTTTGTACCGGGGTGTATATCTTGCTTTGGAAGTATACATATCTCGAGATCGATTTATTTGATTTGTGATGCTAGGACCAGGTGGTTGGTTAAGCATTACAAGTCAAATCAACTGGGGTCCTCACAAACAGTTCGAAAGCAAGTTTGCAATTCATTTTTACTGTTGAAATAACTGCGAAATAAAGATAGATACAAGTAACCACCTAGAAGTGACTATCCCAATAGCCACCAGCATATAGCACGAATCCCCAGATTCGTACCACCCTGCAAGTTTTAATTTTAAAAGGTTGTAGTCTAACTCTCGATAAGCTTACCCAAGCGTGTCCATCACCTAGGACGAGGCTATTCGAATAGTTTTAAACCTGCAGGTGTACCATCACCCACACCTCATCGCTTTGCCAAAGCACACTTCCAAGGTATGCTTGCACAGCAAGTCCTACGAGACTTTCCAATATTGTGTATCAACCCGAGCGGCTCGTATGGATAGAAATCCATACGCTACATGGTAAAGCCGAAAGACAACTACCCACTCAGATAAAGCTCTTCGACAACTACCATGCTCCCACCTCCATCCTCTGCGACCTCTCCCGACCGGAGCCAATACGCCAAAGTACTAGGTCAGAGAGGTCCCATACCTCTAGTGTGGTTAGCACGCCGAAATGCCCGGATAATGTAAACTCACAAGATGTTGGTCCTAATTGACCCGGCACCTTTCGATCACACCCAACAGATCACACCAATCTTACCATTGTGCCAGCGTCTAAATCATTTTTGTTTTTGGTTTTAGTTTTGCAAATAAGCATAGCAAAATCTTTGAAACATAAAGTTATAGTAGATGTTGTGTGATCAAGGTTACCGACTAAAGTCGATAACCGCCGATTCTACGATAGCTAAGCATGTCTAAGCAAGTTGACCGGATCTACTAAGTGACAAGAGATCATCCAAATGACCTCTAATCACAGCAAATAACCTAGGCTCGGTAGTAGAGATCAACATTTGTCTACGAGAATATGCAACTGCGATTTAACTAAACAATTTAACACAAATTAAGCAATGCATACATACAAATTGAAACAAAATATTAGACTTTAAAATACTGGGATTATCATGATCAAATCGCTGCACGGTCTTGTTGCTCAATTTGTTGCGAGGGTCGTTCTCGGGGTTGCGCAAAATATCGAAACCTAACGATTTGAACAAAGCAAATAATAAGAACGAATAACACCGACCAAAATCAAACAAACAACAACATCAAAACATACCAAACTCACACAGCAACCTAAGCATGATATAACAAAATTTTAGAAACAGAGAACAAATCATTTTAAGTTATTAAGAATTTTCCATGAATTTTCCAAGCTAAAAACACATCAAAACACTAGTTAATTACTTAACAAATTTTTGTGCACAAAAACAGTGTGTAAACCTATCCTAATAATTAGTATACTGAAAATGAAATTTTACAGAATTGGGTTCATTGAATTTGGACAATTATTGAAAGAGATAAGCATTTTCTAATTTGGAGATTACAATCTACAACATTAAATTAATTAACAGACTTTGCTACAGATACAAGGTTGAAACTCATTTTAGTAAATAGTACATTTAAATGAAAATTAACAAGACTGGTTTCATGCAATTTGGATAAAATTGAATTAGTTATGCATTTTACAAGTTTAAATGAATTAACGACTCAACGAAAACATAAACGAAATACTAAATCATTTCGAAATCTATAATGCACTTATTCCATTTCGCACCCACGCCAGCTAGCCTGCCACATCGACGGGCCCAAATAAAGTCTTGACGAGCAGTTGCGCCGAAGGTGGCGTTGAAGCGTATTCTAAGAATACGTCTTTGACTTATCAAAGTGTACTTCTAACATATACTCACGAGAAATCGTTTCAAACAGAGAACACGAAGCATCAAAGCGCACATCCACCAACCGGCGGCATGGACCCACATGGCGTTGACTAAGAAAATAACATAACGGTTGGATTAAAGGATTTCTAAACGCGTTTGCAGAGAGGGCCCACAAGTCGGTGACCTAACTAAACAAAGTTTAGCGATAACTAAACTCGGCGGCTCACCAAGACGCGCGGGACGGCGGCGGCGCGACAAAGTGGATCTCGCAAACGGTGAGTTTCAAGGCGAGTGAGTGATACCTTCGTTCCACGAGACTTCGCGAACCAGAGGTGGCGGCGAGGTCGATGGTCACCGGAGTTGAGCTCGCGGCGGCCGAGGCGGAGAAGAAAACACGGTGCTCGCGGAGAAGGCAGCTGCGAGCCGAGAAGACCGGAAGGTGTGCTTAAGCAGCCTCAACACCGGAGCAAGAAGCACACGATAACGCCGACGAAGAAGGCGAAAGCGGCCGGAATTTCCGCGGCGGAAAACGAGCTTGGAGAAGAATTGGCGCATGCCCACAACGATGCACAAAAGCGGCTCAATACCGCCGTTAGACTCGGTGCATCGATGCGATCCTAAGGACCAAGTGACGAGGCTAGAGACTCACGGATCGCAAGCGAGCTCACGGGACCGAGATCGCCGGAGGCGAGACGACGATCGCGCTGGTGATTCATCGGGCGCCAAGGACCGGGTTGGCAAAATGGAGCGGCGTCGGCGTGGATCGCGGTGGTGCGATCGCGCTCAAGGCGGCGCTAATTGGCGGCGCTACGCCGTTCTCTTCTCGGCGAAAGCGAGCGGGAGAAAGCGAGAGCGAAGGAAGCGAAGAATGGATGAGTGCGGTGAGGTTATAAAGCTCGGCGATGCCGGAGAGGGACACGCGTCCCCGGCGTGGCGGCGGCGGCGGCGTGGCAAGCATGCGAAGTGCGGCCACGAGCTCCGTGAGTCGCGGAGAAGGCGAGGCGACTTGGCAGGTGGGGTCCATATGTCGGCGACGAAACAAAGCGGTGCGAATCTGCCGCTGGACTCGATCAAGAATGTTTGGCCGTTGGATCTAAGATGAGCGGTCGAGATTGATGTATGCATTCGGACGGTCGACGAGACAAGCAACGAGGACCGTTCGATCTCCATCGGACGGCTGACAGCCATCGGGCTCAGGCGGTGCCGCTAGGTGGTGCGACCGAGTCAAATGGCGCGGTCGGACTCGAGTCGGGCTCGGGTTCGAGCAGAGGAGCGATGAATGCGATTTGGAGTTTTAAAAGGCTGAGAGAGTTTGGAGAATTTTTAGAGGTAGCTCCTGAGCTCCAAAAATTTCGAAAGTTTTATGGTAGCTACTAGGGACAGAGGACAACCTTGTGAAATTTTTCCAGGAGTTTTCATGCACTAGATTTCTCCCAATAAAATTCACAAGCTGCTGTCCAGAGGTTTGACCAGATTTCTAAACTGGTTTGACTTGGGCTTTTGAAATAGCAAACAAAATCTAAAAATTGTGAAATAATTCAGGGAGGTAGATAGGATGATCAAGATGACAGGAAAAATATTCCTAGGGGATGATCACAAGTTTGAAGGCTAAGAATTTGCTGACAAAAATTTCCATTCACAAGAATTTAATTCTAGAAAATGGAAATTGCTAGGGAAAAATGTAGAAACTTTCAAATGATTTGATGAGACAACAAAAGTTTTATTTCTCCTCAAAATTTTACATTTGAAATACAAACCTAAGTTAGGGCTGTTACAAATCTCCCCCTTACAGAATCTCGCCCAGATTACGATCATCTGGAGAAGAAGGGCGGGTAGTGCGCTCGAGACGATCTTCCGGCTCCCAAGTGGCTTCATCCTCGGAGTGGTTTGACCACGAACTTTAAGGAACTTGATCACACGGTTCCTTGTTCTGCGTTCAGCTTCTTCGAGGATACGAGCGGACGCTCACGATAAGACGGATCTTCCCGCACATCGATATTTTCCAATGGCGTTTCCTCAACCGAACACTGAGGCACTTCTTCAAGCGTGACACATGGAAAACATCATGCACCCTTCAAGTGTAGCTGCAACTCAAGCGGTATGCAACGGCTCCCACTTTCTTGATGACGCGATAAGGCCCGACATACCGAGGAGCCAATTTGCCCTTGACACCAAAACGTCGATGGCCCTTCAAAGGTGAGACTTTGAGATACACAAAGTCATTGGGCTGGAAACTCAGCTCACGACGACGACGATCTGCATAGCTCTTCTGCCTGGACTGAGCTACGCGCAAGTGCTCACGAATCAACTGCACTTGGCTTTCCGCCTCATTGATCGAATCCGGGCCAAAGAACTGTCTTTCCCCAGTTTCTGACCAGTTCAACGGGGTTCTGCATCGCCTCCCATACAAAGCCTCAAACGGTGCCATACCGAGACTAGCCTGGAAGCTGTTGTTGTAGGAGAACTCGGCAAGTGGTAGGCACTTCTCCCAATTCTTCCCATAGGAAAGAGCACAAGCACGGAGCATGTCCTCTAGAACTTGGTTGACTCGCTCCGTCTGACCATCTGTCTGAGGATGATAGGCGGAGCCAAAGAAAGACGGTCCCCATGGCTTCCTCGACTATGCCAAAATCGAGAGGTGAATAGAGAACCACGATCTGACACAATTGTTCGTGGCACACCATGCAGACTCACAATGCGGGATATGTAAAGATCTGCTAACTGATTCACATCAATCTTCGATCGCACTGGAAGGAAATGAGCCACCTTCGTCAATCGATCGATGATAACCCATAATGCATCCTTCCTGCGAGTGCGGGTAGACCGGTGATGAAGTCCATGCCTCTGAATCCACTTCCATTACAGTGCGGCAAGGGCCGGAGGAGACTTCTTTGGGCCGATGCTCGGCCTTCACGCGACAACATCGTCGCATCCGGCAACGAACACGCAATCTCGCGCTTCATGCGAGTCCACGAGAACCTCTGCGCGAGATCTTGGTACATCTTGGTAGCCCGGGATGGATGGACAAAGGCGAATCATGGGCTTCCTGAAGAATCAAACCCCGCAACTCGGGGATCTTTGGGACCACGAGGCGCCTCCCAAACCATACCACACCGTGCTCATCTTCCGAGAAACACCGCTATCCCATCCTTGATATTCTCGCTTGATCCGGTTCACACCGTCATCCGATCGCAGTCTTGCCTTGACTTGATCCACCAAGGTTGGTTGCACAACCAAGGCGACAAGGGAACCATGCTCAACCAAACCCAAGTTGAGACGCCAAACTCGCAAGAAGTGCAGGTTCTTTGCTCTTGGATCATCGAGTCTTGCAATACACCTTTCGGCTAAGTGCATCAAGAACCACATTGGCCTTGCCAGATGATCTCAATACCCATGTCATAATCTTTGATCAATTCTAGCCATCTCCTCTGCTGAGGTTGAGATCTGTTGAGTGAACAAGTATTTCAAACTCTTGTGGTGGAATATACCTCCACGTGATTCGATCGATAATGCCGCCAAATCTTGAGTGCATGCACCACGGCCAACTCTAAATCATGGGTGGGATAATTGAGCTCGTGAGGTCTCAACTGCCTGGATGCATAGGCAACTGCCTTGCCTTCCTGCATAAGAACACATCCAAGTCCCTGACGAGAGGCATCGCAATAAATATCGAAGCTCTTGTGGATATCAGGAAGAGTGAGGACTGGGGCTGAAGTCAATCGCTGTTTGAGCTCCTGAAAGCTCTCATCACAAGCAGAGGACCACACAAACTTCTAGTCCTTCTTGAGCAATTCAGTCATCGGCTTAGCGATTTTGGAGAAGTTCTCGATAAAGCGGCGGTAGTAGCCTGCTAAACCAAGAAAACTCCGCACATCAGTGACTGACTTGGGCTGCCCCCAGGATAGAACATCACTGACTTTGCTGGGATCCACAGCTATGCCTCCAGCTAAAAGAACATGGCCCAAGAATGCCACTTCCTTCAACCAGAACTCACATTTGCTGAACTTTGCATATAGCTGATGCTCCCGCAATTTGCCCAAAACGATCTTCAGATGCTCCGCATGCTCTTTTTCAGTCTTGGAATAAATAAGAATATCATCAATGAAGACCACCACAAATTTGTCCAAAAACTCCATGAATACTGAATTCATTAAGTTCATGAACAAAGCTGGAGCATTGGTTAAACCGAAAGACATGACGGTGTACTCGCATGACCATAACGAGTAGTGAAAGCCGTCTTGAATATCCTCCGATCCGATCCTCGACTGATGATACCCCATTCTCAAATCAATCTTTGAGAACACACAGGCTCCATCAACCGATCGAACAGATCATCGATGCGGGCGAGAGGTATTTGTTCTTCACCGTCACCTCATTGAGAGGACGGTAATCAACACACATGCGCAAAGTCTTGTCCTTCTTCTTCACAAAGATCACCGGACAACCCCAAGGAGATGAACTGGGACGGATGAAACCCTTTTCTTGGAGCTCACCAAGCTGCTTCTTCAATTCTTCTAGCTCATTGGGAGGCATCGATCACGGCGCCTTGAAATCGGGCGGTACAAAGAACTCAATGACAAACTCAAGGTCTCGAACTGGAGGCATCCCGGGCAAATCTTCAGGAAAGACATCCACAAAGTCAGATACTATGGGAACATCCTGAATCTGCAAGGCTGGCTTCGCCTCTAATGCACATAGATGTGGCCCCTGTAGCTGCGGCGAAAATCCGACTCGCTCGCCTGAAGGGCTGGTGAGGTAGACAATCTTCCTGGCACAATCGATTTGTCCCAAGTGTTGGGCCAACCAATCCATGCCAAGAATCACATCCAGACTCGCTGAACTGAGTAGAATAAGATTTGCCAAAAATCCCACTCCCTTGACTATGATAGGAACATCCCGACATCAGAATCGGCTCTCATTTCCACCACGGAGAGCGAATGAGCAAAGGAATTCCCAAAGGAACACGGTGAAGACCACTAGCGGCAAAATGATCTTGAAATAAAAGAGTGCGATGCTCCGAATCAAATAATACCGCAGCGGGACGAGAATTAACAAAGTGTACCCATCACGACATCCGCGCCTCCGAGCCTCCTCGGTGAAAGGTGGTTGACTCGACCACGCTCGCACCACGGGCTTCGGATCATCTTACGTCGGTGGATGACCACTCCCGCCCGTCCTCCATTAGGGCGAGGCGCATCGCAACACTCGAGGGCAAGCGTTGGCGTAGTGGCCCTTGTTGTGGCGGCGAAAACAAGTAACCTCGGCCGCCGGATTGCGGAGGCCACCTGTCTTTGGATCGCATGCGCCGCGTGGTGGCTCACGGCTGCGGTGGGCGAGAGCTGGTGCGAGCGGTCTCGGCGCCGGTGGAGTAAAAGAACGGCCACCGTGCCGCCCACCGAGGCGAGTGAGGCGGTGTGAGTAGATTGATGCGCCTCCCATTTGCGCTTGCGGGACTCGCCCAGCGCCTTTGCCTTATGCTCTGCAACAATGGCTTTATCTACCAAGGCCTGAAAGTCAGGGAAGTCCACAATAGATAGCTTGTCCTGCAGCTCCTCGGACAAGCCATCCATAAACTTCTCCTGCTTAGCCTCATCTGAGGCCACCTCCCCCGGAGCATAACGAGCCAGGTGATTAAACTCGTACAAGTACTCCGTCACAGATTTGCGCCCTTGCTTGAGCGCGAGGAATTCTCTCTTCTTGACTTCATCGAGGCCATCGGGATGTGGGCCCGACGAAAAGCCGACTGAACTCCTCCCACGCGACCACATGGCCCGCGGCCGCATGGCGAGATAGTTCTCCCACCATGAGTGCCGCGCCCTCAGGCGGTGGGGCGCGAAGAGTGCCTTGTCTGCGCTGTCCATCGAGCTATGTTGAGCTTCGCTCAACCATGCGCACCAATCATCCGCATCGAGGGTCCTCGAGGCGGGAGAAAGTCGGCGAGTGTATGCGGAGGAGCTGCAAGTCCCCGCGAGTCCGGTGGCGCCACCACCGCAGGAGTGGAGGTATTCCTAGCAATAACCTCCAAGATGCGCGTCGGTCCATGCGGTTTCGCTCGATCGGCGAGAACCTCGACCATGGTCGGAGGAGGAAGCTCCTCATCATGACCACTGTCTTTGGCTCGCCGCGCGTTCTCCGGCCATCTGTTTCACCGAGACAAGTTAACAATAGCGGAAAACACGAAGTCGACAACCCACCGCAAATAACTTACTAACAAAGACAAAACAAACACAAGACTTTTAAGTTACAAAACCAATTGACAAAAGTCGATACTTAGCAAACTCATACATATCTTACCCTTATGCCCCCACAAATTTTAATTAGACTAATTCTCTATGGTTCTCCCAAAGACTGATTCTACCGGTAGTAACTATCTTTTGATAGGAAAGAGAGAAACCAAGTTTTAAACTCAAATTAGAGTAAGATGAGAGTAGAAGGCTAAGATAGGTAAGGAGTAAAATCTGAGAATCAGCCTAGGTTTTCATAAAAACCCTTTTTATACTTTGAAAATAAGCCTTTGCAAAATATCCTAAGGACGACTATGCTTGGGTTACTACGGTCAGAATGGCTCTGATACCAACTTTGTGAGGACCCCAATTTATTTGGCTTGTAATGCTTAACCAACCACCTGGTCCTAGCATCACAAATCGAATAAATTGATCCTCGAATATGTATACTTCCAGAAAAGCGATACACACCCGTTACAAAATTAGACAACAACTCCATTCCAAACATAGAGTCCAAACACCACACTACCAAGCAGTAAGATAAACAAATAGTAGAGTTATTATGGACAAAGGCCGACAGTGCCAAGATACACAAATAAACAAGGCGGACAGTGAAGCAAAGTGCCATAAGATGGCTATAAGCAAAGCCAATCGTGCCTCCAACCCACAAGGCATCGACCGGACCGCCAAGTCTAGTCGTCCACGAAAGCGGCAACACTGACTCACGGTAGTGAGGCCCCGAGGCTCACCTTCTTCCTCTCGCAACAAAACATTAAGCAAAGCACCGAGTACAAAGATTGTCTTTGTACCATAAGACTAACGTGTGAACTAGCGGACTGTCAATATGCTACATGCGGACTTGTTTAGTGGAGGCCATATGTTTCATTTGCATAAAGCCAATTTTCATTTGCAATAACATAATACGATTCAAAGCAAGTTTGCAATTCATTTTCTTGTTGAAATAACTGCGAAATAAAGATAGATACAAGTAACCACCTAGAAGTGACTATCCCAATAGCCACCACCATATAGCACGAATCCCCAGATTCGTACCACCCTGCAAGTTTTAATTTTAAAAGGTTGTAGTCTAACTCTCGATAAGCTTACCCAAGCGTGTCCATCACCTAGACGAGGCTATTCGAATAGTTTTAAACCTGCAGGGTGTACCACTGTACCCACACCTCGGATCGCCTTTAAGCCAAAGCACACTTAGAAGGTATGCGGCACAGCTAAGTCCTACGAGACTTTTTCCAATATTGTGTATCAACCTCGAGCAGCTCGTATGGATAGAAATCCATACGCTTACATGGTAAAGCCGAAAGACAACTACCCACTCGGATAAAGCTCTTGGACAACTACCATGCTCCCACCTCCATCCTCCTGCGACCTCCTGCGACCGGAGCCAATACACGCCAAAGTACTAGGTCAAGAGAGGTCCCATACCCTCTAGTGTGGTTAGCACGAAATGCTGGATAATGAAAACTCACAAGATGTTCGGTCCTTAATTGACCGGGCACCTTTCCAGTCACACCCATCAGATCACACCAATCTTACCATTGTGCCCGCGTCTAAATCATTTTTGTTTTTGGTTTTAGTTTTGCAAATAAGCATAGCAAAAATGCTGAAACATAAAGTTATAGTAGATGTTGTGTGATCAAGGTTACCGACTAAAGTCGATAACCGCCCAGTTCTACCGATAGCTAAGCATGTCTAAGCAAGTTGACCCGGATCTACTAAGTGACAAGAGATCATCCAGCGACCTCTAATCACAGCAAATAACCTAGGCTCAGGTAGTAGAGATCAACATTTTGTCTACAGAATATGCAGCTACGGATTTAACTAAACAATTTAACACAAATTAAGCAATGCATACATACAGCTGAAACAAAATATTAGACTTTAAAATACTGGGATTATCATGATCAAACTGCTTGCCTGGCTGCTGTTGCTCAATTTGTTGCGGAGGGTCGTTCTCAGGGTTGCCGCAAATATCGAAACCTAACGATTTGAACAAAACAGCGAATAAGAACGAATAACACCGACCAAAATCAAACAAACAACAACATCAAAACATACCAAACTCACACAGCAACCTAAGCATGATATAACAAAATTTTAGAAACAGAGAACAAATCATTTTAAGTTATTAAGAATTTTCCATGAATTTTCCAAGCTAAAAACACATCAAAACACTAGTTAATTACTTAACAAATTTTTGTGCACAAAAACAGTGTGTAAAACCTATCCTAATAATTAGTATACTGAAAATGAAATTTTACAGAATTGGGTTCATTGAATTTGGACAATTATTGAAAGAGATAAGCATTTTCTAATTTGGAGATTACAATCTACAACATTAAATTAATTAACAGACTTTTGCTACAGATACAAGGTTGAAACTCATTTTAGTAAATAGCACATTTAAAATGAAAATTAACAGCACTGGTTTCATGCAATTTGGATAAAAATTGAATTAGTTATGCATTTTACAAGTTTAAATGAATTAACAGCTCAACAGAAAACATAAACCAGAAATACTAAATCATTTCCGAAATCTATAATGCACTTATTCCATTTCGCACCAACAGCCAGCTAGCCCCTGCCACTGACAGCGGGCCCAGCGAAAGGTGTTGACCAGAACAGATTGCCCGCCGAAGGTGACGTTGATGGCGTATTCTAAGAATACGTCTTTGACTTATCAAAGTGTACTTCTAACATATACTCACAGAGAAATACGTTTCCAAACAGAGAACACGAAGCATCAAAGCTGCACATCCACCAACTGACAGCATGAACCCACATGGCAGTGACTAAGAAAATAACATAACGGTTGGATTAAAGGATTTCTAAACGCGTTTAACAGAGAGGGCCCACAAGTCAGTGACCTAACTAAACAAAGTTTAGCGATAACTAAACTCCGCCGGCGGCTCACCGGCACGCACGGGGACGGCGGCGCGGCCGCACAGTGGATCTCGCAAACCAGTGAGTTTCAAGACGAGTGAGTGATACCTTCGGGTTCACAGAGACTTCGCGAACCCAGAGGTGGCGACGCGGGGTCCGATGGTCACCGGAGTTGAGCTCGCGACGACCGGAGGCGGAGAAGAAAACACGGTGCTCGCGGAGAAGACGCTGCGAGCTTCGAGAAGACCCCGGAAGGTGTGCTTAAGCTTCGCCTCAACACCAGGAGCAAGAAGCACACGATAACGCCGACGAAGAAGGCCCGAAACGGCCGGAATTTCCACGGCGGCGGAAAACCGAGCTTGGAGAAGAATTGGCCGCATGCCCACAACAATGCACAAAAGGCAGAAACAATCCCGCCGTTAGACTCAGTGCATCAGTGCGATCCTAAGGGACCAAGTGACGAGGCTAGAGACTCACCGGATCGCAAACGAGCTCACGGACCGAGATCGCCGGAGGCGAGACGACGATATCGCCTGGTGATTCACCGGGCGCCAAGGACCGGGTTGGCAAAATGGAGGCGGCGTCGGCGTGGATCACGGTGGTGCGTCGGCGGCTCAAGGGCGGCGCTAGTCGGCGGCGCTTTCGTTCTCTCCGGCGAAAGCAGAAGCGGGAGAAAGCGAGAGAGCGGAGGAAACGAAGAATGGATGAGTGCGGTGAGGTTATAAAACTTTGGCGATGCTTCGGAGAGGGACACGCGTCCCCGACGTGGCAGCGACGAGCAGCGTGGCAAGCATGCGAGTGCGGCCACGAGCTCCGGTGAGGTGCGGAGAAGACGAGGGCGATACTGACAGGTGGGGTCCATATGTCAGCGACAGAAACAAAGCGGTGCGAATACCGCTTAGACTCGATCAAGAATGTTTCGACCGTTGGATCTAAGATGAACGGTCGAGATTGATGTATGCATTCGGACAGGTCGACGAGACAAGCAACGAGGACCGTTCGATCTCCATCGGACGGCTGACAGCCATCGGGCTCAGGCGGTGCCGCTAGGTGGCGCGACCGAGTCAAATGGCGCGGTCGGACTCGAGTCGGGCTCGGTTCGAGCCCGAGGAACGATGAATACCGATTTGGAGTTTTAAAAGGCTGAGAGAGTTTGGAGAATTTTTAGAGGTAGCTCCTGAGCTCCAAAAATTTCGAAATTTTTATGGTAGCTACTAGGGACAGAGGACAACCTTGTGAAATTTTTCCAGGAGTTTTCATGCACTAGATTTCTCTCAATAAAATTCACAAACTGCTGTCCAGAGGTTTGACCAGATTTCTAAACTGGTTTGACTTGGGCATTTGAAATAGCAAACAAAATCTAAAAATTGTGAAATAATTCAGGGAGGTAGATAGGATGATCAAGATGACAGAAAAAATATTCCTAGGGGATGATCACAAGTTTGAAGGCTAAGAATTTGCTGACAACAATTTCCATTCACAAGAATTTAATTCTAGAAAATGGAAATTGCTAGGGAAAAATGTAGAAACTTTCAAATGATTTGATGAGACAACAAAAGTTTTTATTTCTCCTCAAAATTTTACATTTGAAATACAAACCCTAAGTTAGGGCTGTTACAATGTCTATGAAACATATAACTGCACGGAGGTTGTTCACTGGTGTGTCTTGGATAAGATACGTCGTATGGAATATGCACGTGTTCCATTCATCATACGGTAGAGAATATACCTTGGAATCAGTTCTTACCTTCTACGAGCAGTTCTCTGGTGGAAGCTTGCTCTGGCCTTCGTCCGACTAGGGTACCCATTATGTAACCTCTGGAATTCCTACGACCAGTGGGGTCGTGCATCTCAGGAGTTACGACCATGAAGACGTATGGTCTTTTTATGTATTAAAGATAATACATAGAGGTTTTAACCCTCGTCACTACTTTGGCGTGTGTTAACTTTGAGTCGCAGGAGGATGCGTGTGTTGCGTTGTGGTAAAATGAGGATGGTGTTTATGTGTTGGGTGCACGGGAGTGGAATCCTTTCTAGCTTCTCCACACCGAGGGGCATTGTAGTTGTCCAGGTTGCTTTACCCTTTATGGGTAGTTGACTCCTGGCTTTACAATAACTCCGATGCAACGTATATGTTTCTATCCATACGGGCGACTCGTGGTTAATACACAATATTGGAAAAAGTCTCGTAGGATTTAGCCGTGCCAGCATACCTTTGGAAGTGTGCTTAATCATATGGCGAAAAGGCAGTTTGAAGTGTGGGTACATTGGTACACCCCTGTAGGGTTCGAACTATTCGAATAGCCTCGTCCTAGGTTATGGACACGCTCGGATACGCTCCGTGAGAATTAGACTATAACCTTTTCACTAAAACTTGAATTGGGTGGTATGAATTGGGAATTCGTGCTATGTTGTAGTGGCTATTGGGTTAGTCACCTCTAGGTTGTTATTTATGTTACTTATTGTTGCCTCGCTGTTATTTCAACAATTAAAAACAGATTTGACAAATTGTCTTCAATCTATTACATTATTGCAAATGAAAATTGTTTTATGCGTCCAATTAACCATATAACCATCTCCTTTGTTTCAGCTTGCATGTAGCTATGTATAGGCTTGTTACTCGTAAGTCTTGTGAGTACATTTTTGTACTCAGTTGTATTGCTTTATTATTGCAGAGGAGGGAGTGGATCCCCAAGGGATCAACTTTTGTGAGTTTTGCTGTGGTGGGTGCGACTAGCTTGGCGGCCCGGTCGATTGCCTTGTGGGTTTATGGCTAACCGATTGGTTTTTGTTATCGCCATCTTATGGCATTTTGCTTCCGCTGTTATGTTGTCACTTTGATGTCATTTGGTCGGTCGGCTCTTGTTGTAATAACTCTATATTATCTATGTCTTTTGCTAGACTTAGCTTTGTAAGTTTGTATGGAAATGATGCATGATTTTGTAAGGGTGTATGTGCACTGCATTTCTGGGAAGTACATGTCCACTAGGGCTTAGGATATTTGATTGGTAATAATAGAATCATTTGGAGGTTAAGTATTACGAATTAAATACCCCGGGTCCTCACAGCTACCAAGATGCTAGCATAAAAAAATACAAAGCCTAAATTCAACCTCCAAGACTCCTACAATAAACTTATGGTATAATTGATAGGAAATTCTTAGATTCGATGACTAAAATCCTTGTGTTCAGAAATTCAGGCAAAATGTTATTAAATATTTAATAACATAATCTTCTATAAAACAAGGTTTCACAAAGCAATACATCAACATTCATCTAGTCCTTTATACATGTCTCAACAATTTTAGTATGTCAAGAATTAGGTAAATCTAGCAATTATATATCATGAAGTAGCCAATTAAAAGATAAATTCTAGATTAATATCCAATTTAGCACATTACACATCTTAATGATCAAACCAGTTCATCAACATTTTACACTTCTCAATAACCCTATTGATTCCAATTAGGAATAGATATACTCTTAGTCACAATTCATCATGCAACTATTACAAAGAAGCAATAAATTAATTAACTACGATATCAAAGAAATTAGTTTAGATTAATTATGCATCACACTACTGAACCAACTTGATAACCCATAGCTTATCAATTAATTTATATGATTATAACCTCTTGCTTAAGTATAACAAGACATCACCAAAAGTGTTTTAACATTTTCTTTCATAAAAAGGAGTCATTAAACTTCAACACTCCAAATACTCCAATGGAAACATGTAGGGTCAAAACATCCACATGTTAAAGAACTCGCAAAAGAAAACATTCATTTCCCGAAATACCAAGCGAATAAATGAGTCATGTTTTCCAATAAGAAAGATGGAACTCCGATGAAAAGACCAATCTTACCAATTAACAATGTTCACAAGCCGAAAGAATAACTCAACAGCTAGGAAAACAATAATTGTTTTATGGAACAAATAAAACCAAGAGAAACCGATCAACTGCATTATAACCACTAACCAAATAAAGTTTCATCAACCACAAGCGATTGTAATCAGAATAACCAAATGCAACTCAAGGAAAACAACAATCTTCCCAAAGAAACTCATTCTCATCCTCTATAACTAAGTTACCAGAGGAAAACCTTTCACTCATCCCATACCACGGGCTGTGGTACAATCTGGCCAAACTCATGGCCACAACCATAATCTCTACCTCTCAGCATCAACTATCATCACACGTAACAGTAATACAAACAATAAGCTCAAAACATCAACTCATACCATAAATCATTAACACGACATAGCATAAACGTAAATACAATACTTGACTCATTCCCATCCTACTATTCATCAGTGTGTCTAATTTTAAGTTAATTAACCATTAGCAAATTTTAGTTAATTTTACTAATCCTATAGAAAATTTTAGCAAATTAAGTTCACCTAAGTTGTCAATCTATTCACCACAGACCTAAAGCTCACTCTAATACCAACTGTAACACCCCGATCCAACAATGAGCCCGGAATGCCATTGAA
Organism: Ampelocalamus luodianensis; assembly: GCA_036346255.1. NCBI lineage: Eukaryota > Viridiplantae > Streptophyta > Magnoliopsida > Poales > Poaceae > Ampelocalamus > Ampelocalamus luodianensis. The sequence goes on along the minus strand of JAYEVH010000533.1, from coordinate 30,575 downwards.
CTACATCAACTACTAATTTAAAGTACATATTACAATAGATTCCAGCAAGCATGTCAAGATTACAGCTAATCCACGGGTCATAATAGAAAATTTTAAATACAACTAAACTACATAAGAATCAATGTAATATCCTGATTATATTTGAGAGAGAAAAGTGTATTAGAAAGGAGGATGGATTTAGAAAAAAAAGGATTTAGTAGTTGTTTCAGGGCAATTTTGCGTAATCAACAGAACCTGGATCATGGGCTTTCGGCCCACGGTGTCTGGCCCAACTGGAGAGCCGGCCACATGGGAGGGGGCAGCCAACCCTAATCCCTCCCCTCCCATGTGCCACCCCCTTTCTCCCCACATTCCAGCCGCCACCCCCTTCTCCTCCCCTTGTCCAGCGCCACTCCTCCTGCGCAGTCTTCATCAAGACATCGATCGGAGTACCAAACGTCATCCGATCGGGCTCAAACTTGGTCAGTGTGTTCTTGACTTGTTGCTCTTCGATTTGTATGGTTGGATTGAGGATTAGATGAGAGGAGAACCTGTTTTGGTAGTAGTTGTTATTAGCCAGGTCTAATGCAGTTTTAGCACAAAGCAGTGTTGGTAGGTGATCTGTTTGAGTGGTGAAACGATCACAGCATGAGCTGAAATTTTTACAGCTTGTAGAGAACTTTTGTATATATATTCCTACCAATTTGCATGAAATTCTTAGCTGTGGTTTATGAGGTCTATTGAATAACCTAATGGGATAGAGCTATAGTTTCAGGTAGCAGATCATTTTTCTGCTGATCGTATTGCTCTATAGCTTTGGGTTCTCTAATTGCAAAATTTGGATTTTTTGTCTACTAGAGATTTGTAGATGATTTCATTAGCTTTCTATAGAGTTCTAGATCATATTTTTGGGATGGATAGATTGAAAGTTATGATTTTTGTAATCCGACTGTCTGTTTAGTTCTTTGGTTTCTCACAACAAGCATGGTTATATAGATTAGAAATAGATAACGGCCAAATCAGGGATGTTGACCAAAATAACTTTTGTAGGTAATTCAACTAGCTTTTAAGATTGTTAAAGAGCTTAATTTTGGGATCTTCAAAATGAAAGTTATTGATATTTAAAACTTACTGCCCAGAATGCCTGTCAAATTCTGACTGTTGTTTTGATCTGTTTGTTATAATTAGTTAAAGGTAAAATTTGAGAATCTGGCCAACTAGACTTTTGTAGACAAGCTCGTATGCTTTCCAAAGAGACCTAGAATGCATTTTTTGTGATGAATAGAATAAGAGTTATGTATTTTAGAAAGTCGCTATCTAGTATTAAGTTACTGCTAGTTCGTCGTTTCGCTTGAGTAGAATAAATATATGAAATATGGGTTTTTGGGAGTGCGAATTAGAGCATTGCAAATAGCGTTGTTTTATCTTGTCAAAAATTATTTTGAGTAAATTATTTATTGTAGGCGGAGTGACCTTGGGTTTGGTTTCACTTTCTCTACATTCCAATTTGTCACAACGTGAAAAGCTAGTACAATTTAGAGTCATATTGGATACTTGATTGTACAAATTGGTTGAATGGCTATGATATGGATAAGCTTATGAAGTATGAGTATTCTTCCACTGATTTCATGTTTCCGTTAAATGTTTATAACAATTGGAATGTATGGAAGTGTTCATTTCGTTTCATTTCATTCATTCCAAGTTTTCATGTTTAGCCACAGGAGTGGCTATTGAGGTTCATTTCATCCAATTCAAGCATTCATGTTTAACCCACGGGAGTGGGTATTGAGATCCACATATTTTTAATATGGGCAACTAGACCCCCATATGAAAGATCCTTTATACGGGCCATGGATCCCCGTATTTTGATAATGCGGGCATAAGTGAACACCGACGGGTGTTACACTGGCTATACTGGTATATGCAGAAGAGAAGTGGAGACGTGTGCATGATTTGCATTGCATTCATGATATTTACTTATGTATTTGAGTTAATGAGAATGATCTGTCAATACTTTGAAGTTTCTTATGTTGTATAATAAGAATGAATTGTCATTGATATGAGGTTTTGTATGCCATTTATTTGTACTTGCTGAGTCTTGGACTCACACTTGTTTATTTAATGTTTTAGGTGAATATTGAGGATGGCATACTTTGGGAGATAGTACAACGTGGAACTTTTGCACTTGAGAAGCACTTCACACTTTTCATGACTCATTTATTCTAGAAATTGTAATAATTGAATAGGTTGTGGTTCCCTTAGTTCCTCATGGTTGATTTTATTCTTTTGAAACTTATTCATGATGCAGATAATCTTGTTTGAATTGTCATAATTGTGGTTTTAGTATTTCTTGCTGAACTTATATTAGTAATGTTTTTTAACAATGATTGGTTGATGTCTAGCTGTCATTCGTTATTGATTTGATCAAGAAAATTTGTAATGTTGATTAGGGATAGTAATTGTATGGTACATATTGGCTTCTGCAAAGTCGGGGTGTTACAGTTGGTATTAGAGTGGGCTTTAGGTTCGAAGTAAATAAGTTAACAACTTTGGTAAATTTAATTTACAAAAAATTGCTTTATGACTAGTAAAATTAACTAAAATTTGCTAATAGATAATTAACTTAAAACTTGACACACTGGTGCACAGTAGGATGGGATGAGTTAAGCATTGTATTTACGCTTTTGTTATGTTGTATTGATGATTCATGTTATGAGATGATCTTTTGTACTTATAATATGATTCTATGATTTGTATGAGTGATGGGTGCGGATGTCGAGGGTTAGAGATTGGTTGTGGTCATGGGCATGGCTATGTTGTACCACTGTTCGTCGTATGGGGATAGTGATGGTTTTTCTCGAGTAATTTAGTTACCGAGGTTGGAGATGAGTTATTTGGGGAAGTTATTGTCTTCCTTGAGTTTGTATTTGGTTTTCTGGTTGTAGTTTCTTACGGTTGATGAACTTTCTTTGGATGGTGGTTACAATGTAGTTGATGGGTTTCAATTGGCCTCTCTTTGTTCTTTGAAACAATTATTGTTCTTCTAACTATTGAGATACTTTTGCTACTTGTGACCGTTATTGATTTGCAAGGTTGGTCCCTTCATGGGAGTTTTGTCTTCTTGTCGTGAAGTGTGACTCATTTGTTCGCTTAGCATTTTGGATAATAGAAATTATATTTTGCAAGTTCTTTATCATGTGGAGTTTTGGCCAATGTACTTCTTTTGGGAGCAAATTGAGAGATGAAGTTTAATGCTTCTTCTTTAGGAAAGAAAGTATCAAAACTCTTTTGTAATATTTTGTTGTGGTAAGTGAGATGTTGTAAGCGTGGAAGATCATTGATTTGGCATGGGTATCGAGTTGGGTCAATGGCGTGGTGCATAATTAATCTTAACTTGTATCTTTGGAAGTGAAATCGATTAAGTTGATGTTGTTCTTGTAACACCCTGGCTATTTGGAAACTAAGATGTTACCTAAATATTCTAACATACAACCATAATACGGAAGAATTTGAACATTATCTCATCTAATGACATAAAGAGATCAAAATTAAATAGAACAATAGAAGGAACATAGTCTGAATCCAAATAAGTATATCAAAGGGGTGATCAATTATCACAAGTTCTACTTAATCAACCATAACATAGAGATAGATATCAAGCACATCTAACTTTAATTATTACAGTTCATCTCTTAACGATTGAAAGCCATAACTAAATTCTATTATTGAAACTGGAATATGGTGAAGTGAATGATTAGTGCATGTCTACTCCCTCCCAATAGAGCCATCATCAACGTTCACCTAAAATAAACAAACAAAGCAAGAAAGAGTCCGAGACTCAGCAAGTACAATGAATAATTCGACATGCAACAATTATGAACAAGTTAACATCTTTAAAGAATACGAACATAACACCGAATGAATATCTAAATGAATAGATTGAATGAAATGAATGGACTGCACTCCTGCTTATACCGGTATAGCTAGTGACACACCTGTCGGTGTTTACTTAAGCCCGTATTTAACGAAATACGGGGATCCAAATCCCGTATGAAGAACGTTTCATACGGGTGTCCAAAACTACCCACATTAGAATGGTGGGTCTCACATGCCCATACTGGAATTGATGGGACTTTAAACTCCACTCCCGTGGAAACTCCACTCTCGTGGATGGAACATGAAAATGGATGCATGAATGAACTTATGAATAATGACTAACTTCATCTCCAAACACGTGAATTTCACATATGAAAGGAATATAAACATTGAAGCTTCTCACGTATCAAATAATAACACAATACTAACATCAAGCAACCAGTATTCACAAATCATACGAAAGTCAATGTACTTGCCTATCACGTTGCGATGCATTAGGAGGCAAACACGATGCCGCTAACCTCAGAGCCTCACCTCCTACACCATTAAATTACTCAATAAGAAACACGACATCAAGACACTACTCACAACGCTCCTAGCTCATACCCCAAAACCCCAACGTTTAATTTTATATACTTTACTCAAATTGAACTACACTCTAGCAGGAAGCCAAAAAGGGCAGCAGTATTAAAAGAGACATAACTTTTGCTCTGAAATTTCTAAAAATGTAAACTCGGGCTTGTTTGAAAGATAATGAAATTATCTACAACAACCTAGTTGGTGTAAATCCCGAATTCTATACGTATCTAACTCCAAAAGATTGATGAACACACTTCTCTCAGAACTACCAGACAAAACTGGGCAGCAGCACGAAAATGGCCATAACTTTTAATTGGCTGAACCAAACTTAGCGTTCTTTATCAATATCGAATGCTAAGACCAAGGCCTACAATAACCTAGTTGGGTGAAAACCCTGAATCTTTCATTTACTTAATCATAATTTTAAAGACAACTTGACAGATCAACCTCGTCAGAATTCTGGACAGCAGGAATGAAACTATCATAACTTTTGATCTGTATGTCAGAATTAGGTGTTCTTGGTGGCCACTGAAAGCTAAGAACATTATATAAATATCTCTAGCAGATCCTAGGTACAAATGTGGCTTTGAACTATGCGACAACTGGCTCACAACAAAGGAGAAGGGGGAAGGGGTTGCCAAGGAGAACAATGGAGAGGGATGGCACTGTAGCGGCGGCGCTACTGTAGGTAGAGTGTCGGCCTAGGGTTTTCCCCCTTCTTTTATAGGTGGTCGGCCCCTCATGGGCCTCCTAGGCCAAGGCCCGAGGCCCAGGTTGTCTAAAGAACTGTAAAAATCCTCTTTTTCTTATGTCTAATTTCACTTTTGAACACTGCCTTTCTTAGAATAAATCGGAGTATTACATTCTACCCCTCGTAACAGGATTCGACCCCGAATCTAAACATTGATCTACACAAAAGAAAACTGTAAGACCCCAGCCCCACACGAGCCTGGAATGCTACTAAGGTAACCTTACACAAATATAAGCTAAGACAATTTACTAAATTTCGGCAGAACCTTCTTTATATTTCTAACTTCACAGGGGTTTCAACAGATAAAAGATAACTAAATATTGCAACATTCAAAATCATCAATAAGCGAACAGGAACTTGCTAATCAACTAAACAAATCCTCAAGCATCCAACTATGCTACTCATCATTATTACAAATAAATCAATGCAAAAATATAATCATGAAGAATCCTTTAAGCAGTTGCTTAATTATTAAGGCATAGTCTGAGAATTAAGGTTCATGGCAGTGTGTGTGAGATCATAATGTTACTCCCTCCCATGCATGTTTTTCTTGCTCTGGGTACCTAAAACAACAAAGAAAGCAAGAGTGAGTCCACAGACTCAGCAAGTACATATAAAAGAACATAATTCTAATCACCACATCAGCATCCATTTTCAGAAGCATGACATTAAATCATTCCACATGCATATGCAATGCTCAAGGATTCCTTCTCTTTATCTCTTTTTGTATTTTACCGGTAATGCAAAGTATGCAACCGTCGCTGCATACCCATGCCTGTGCTCGCAAGCGCAAGGACCAATTGCCCAATACTCCGCAAGTATTGGGGACCTCAAGCCCACACTCCACAGGTGTGGGGACCTCAAGCCCGTCACATACATGACGGGAACCTCAAAGATGTGCATGCTTGGTCATCACAAGACCAGGCTTCAACATGATATCAATATTCATATGCACCATCTCTATTCAGCATCAAAGTACCAAAGGCAATAACAACATTCATGAATAAAGCATAGCCATACTTGGAAAATTCACCACTCTTATTATGCATACTTGCCAACAGCCATACGACACTAACATGCATCAAACACGCATTCATGTCCAAGCAATCACAAACAAGGTAACAACGATGCACTTGCCTCAACCGTGCGAGAACGAAGGATGCGAAGAGGGTGCCGCCTCCGGAACCAGTCCCACACCTAAATTCATTTAAGAGAATGCTAAGACAACAGTAATGGACCAAACAAACTATAAGAGTGTAACACCCCAGCTCCGCATGAGCCTAGAATGCTACAAGACTTACACTAACTAGAACAATCTATAAATTTTCGACAGAGCTTCCTTTGTAATAACAACAAAATCGTGGTAACAACAGATAACCAAGGCATTTATTATCAATTCTATAATCCAAATCTTTCATGCAAATAAGATAACCATACGATTGTAAACAATTAACATCAGTCACATAACCAAGGGTAATCCAACCATCAACATCAAGAACATCCATATATAGTCACCACACAGTTATTTATTCTTAAGTGACGCTAATTAGCAATTGCATAAATAGTGTGAGGTAGTGCGTGCTTTCCAAAGTCTACTCCTCCCATGCATGACGTTCTTGCTGATGTACCTATAACAAGACAAAGCAAGGTGAGCCAAGCGACTCGGCAAGTATCAACAAGGATGCATAATCTTAAAGACATGACAAGATAAACAACTTTAATCAACTTCATTCATGGCATTTCAAATATTAGAAATTTAATGATAATGCTATGCACTCTTTGTTCTTTATCTCTTTACGCATTTTACCGGTAATGCGGGGTATTCATCCGTCGACGAGTACCCTTGCCTGTGCCCTTTGGCACAGGGACCAAGAGCCTATACATCACATGTATAGGACCTTTGCCGTCATCACAATGACGGGGACCTCTGTATCCATTGCCCACATTCCATGAATGTGGGGACCTCAAGCCTGTCATTACATGACAGGGACCTCAACAATATACTCTTGATCACCACGTGACCAAGTCTCAATATGCTCAAACATGCATAAGTACTACCACATCATACTTTCAATAACATAAATCAATATGTATCAGAGTATGTAAACAATAGCATCATGAAGGAACCTCAGGTAAAACTTGCAAACATCCAAACAACTAGAATCATCTCCACAACACAATCACATGGCAATGATGAACAACACACCATTCAATTATGACATGCAACCAATTCTACACATAAACCCGAATACTTGCCTCAACCGCGCGAGAACGGCGGACGAGAAGTGGGTGCTGCCTTTGGGATCTCGCTGCCACCTGGACAAGAAAATAACCCCAAACTAAGACCAACATACTGGACCAAAATCATACATTTCATTACAATCGAAATCGCTAACTTCTTATCACGTCTAGTTTTTCTAATTTCCAGCGATCGGTCACTGCGGACAGCAGACTTCAAAATTCATAACTTTCTTCTCAGGAGTCCAAATAGGATGATCTTGGACTTTCTGAAAATATAATTAAGTTGCCTAAATAAACCTAGTTGGGGTGACCCTCTGATTCGGCCATCTTCTACCCCTACCAATCCCTTTAGTCAGAGCAGCTCAACAGCATTAAGTTTCTGGACAGAAATAAAGAAAATAGCATAACTTTCTCTACGTTCATCCAAATTCAGTGATCTTTAGTTTTCCTGAAAGCTAAGAGAATTAGCTTCATTTTTCGTTATGGTGAGACCCTCTGGAAACTCCTCTAACAGCAAGTTTAAATCAGGTTAAACCGACACTGTCAAAACTGATACCCACAGAAACATCATAGCACTAAAAAAATCATAACTTTGGCTACCGAAGTCCGAATGACCTGATTCTTGTCGGCAATGAAAGATAACTACGATACCCACAACTTTCTAGGAGATACCCAGACCCAAATCTGCCTCTAACCCAGACAAAACCGACAAACTTCGCTGCTGCAGAATACCGACGAACTGACATCCGAAAATAAGACAACTAGAAATTGACCTAAAGCGACGAACCACGGGTTACCCTTGCCGAAACGAGGAGAGCGCACAGCGGGGATGAAGATCTCCACAATTCCGCTGCGGATCCCTTCTCCTCCCTCTTCTTCTCTTCTCTTCTTCCTCTCCTTCTTCCCCCTTCTCTTCTTTTCTCCTTCCCCTTCTTTCTTGGCCGGCTGCAAGGGGGATCCTTCTCCTCCTTGGCCAGCAACAATGGGGGTGATGTGGGGATGGGGAGGGGTGCAAGAGAGGGTGGAGAGGAGGTGGAGAGGTGGGGAGGTGGGGAGGTGGGAGTGGCGGCCGAAAGGGGGTGGGGAGAAGGGAGGGGGAATTCGGCTAGGGTTGGTGGGAGGAGCCCCTGGCCGGCCACCCCAAATGGGCCTTGGCCCAGGCCCAAGTTGCCGCGAAATGCGATTTTCCCCTCTAAAACTGCAGCACCGACTCTCAACCAAAAGTCCCTCCCGCGCTCTTTGATCCTTCCCGAATAATCGATCTCTCCGAAACCAAAATTTAATCTTCCTCGATTCAAAACTTAACTCACTTTCGGGTATTACATTCTACCCCTTAACGAGATTCGACCCGAATCTAAACGTCTCGAGCACAAGAGAAACCAAGGGTGAACACTTAACAAACAATGGATACACACCAAGTGAATAATTCGGATAAATCTCGCGCATGCGAGATTCCAATCCCATGTAGCTTCCCGCGATCTGCTGTGACCAAAGTACCTTAACATACTTCAAGGTCTTGTTCCTTAGTGCCTTCTCGACTTTTCCAATATTCTTCTCGGCTTGGACTCGAAGGACGATCTTGTTCAATGGTTAAAGGTTCCAATGAAATGTGATGTTCGGATCTCGCAAGTACTTCCTCAACATGGATACATGAAACACGTTGTGCACACCCTCATGGACTCGGAGGTCGGGCGGTATGCCAACTTCCCAATCCGGCCAGATCGCGAATGGGCCAATGTACCTCGGGCTAAGCTTCCCTTTGGTACCAAATCTTACCACTCCTTTTGTGGGTGACACCTCAAGAGTACCGGTCACCACTTCAAATTCTAAGTCCGTCTCCTTACATCTCGCATAGCTTTTCATGCGCTCGAGCCGCTAATAAGTTACGCCTCACTAAGGCCACTCGTTCCACCGTCTTTTGTACCCAATCGGGCCTAGAATCGCCTTCTCACCCACTTCCCGCAAAGGGGTGATCTACACTTACGTCCATACAAAACCTCAAACGGAGCGGCCTTTATCTTTGGAGTGATAATCGTTATTATAAGCAAATTACGCCAAAGGCAACCGATCTTCCCAGCTACCCTTCCAAGATAGGACACGTGTTCTCAACATATCCTCCAAGGTCCGAATAGTGCGCTCTGTTTGTCCATCCATGCGAGGATGAAAAGCGGTACTCAAGCGGAGTTGTGTGCCCAAAGCATTCTGCAAACTCTCCCAAAACTTGGATACAAACTTAGCATCCATCGAAATGATGGTTTTGGCACTCCATGCAATCTCACAATCTCACGCACATAGATAGGGCCAAATCACTAGTGAGTTCGTCGAACGGACATGAATAAAATGTGCGACTTGCTGAACCGGTCCACTATAACCCAAATTGCATCCTTACCTGCAAGCGGCGAGGTAACGCAACAACAAAATCCATAGAGATATCATCCCATGGCCATTGGGGTACCTCCAAAGGCTGTAATAATCCGGCAGGTCGTTTATGTTCAGCCTTTACCTGCTGACAAACACCACAAGAAGCTACATAATTGGCAATATCCACCTTCATTCTTTTCCACCAGAAATTCTGCTTCAAATCACGGTACATCTTCGTCTCTCCTGGATGAACAGTATACGGAGTGCGATGTGCCTCCTTTAAAATGTCATCCTTAACTCCTGCTTTCTGTGGCACACATAATCGTCCCTTGAATCGCAATGCTCCAAACCCATCCAAACTGAAATTCCCTTCCTTTCCCAGGTCCAAACGCTTCCTGACCCTCTGCAAAAATGGGTCATTTGCTTTGCGCTTCTTGTACTCGCTGTGGAATGGCTGACCCCAAAATCAGCTGCGTCTCGGTATGAGCCGTCCCTGCATAGCAATACGATATCTCCATGCGGTCAAAATCCGCAATAAGACAATCCAAAGTAGCCGGTGTCACCTTGCGACTAAGAGCATCAGCCACCACGTTAGCTTTGCCAGGATGATACTGAATTGTGAGATCATAATCTTTGATCAGCTCTAACCATCTTCATTGTCTTAGATTCAAATCCTCGTGTAAAAATGTACTTAAGACTCTTGTGATCAGTAAAGATATCACAAGATTCGCCATAAAGATAATGCCTCCAAAGCTTCAAAGCGAACACTACTGCAGCCAATTCTAAATCATGAGTTGGATAATTCTGCTCATGCTTCTTCAGCTGTCTAGACGCATAAGCCAGAACCTTCCCGTCCTGCATGAGCACACAACCCAAACCAACTCGGGATGCATCAGAGTACACTGTGAATCGCTTCCCAGGCTCAGGAATAGTAAGAACCGGAGCAGTCACCAACTTTTCCTTCAAAGTCTGAAAACTGCGCTCACAATCATCGTCCCACAAAAACTTCACATCTTTCTGAGTGAGCCTGGACAACGGCTTTGCAATGATGGAAAAATCTTGCACAAAACGCCGGTAATAGCCTGCCATACCCAGAAAACTTCTCACTTCCTTGACATTGGTCGGTCTTGCCCATTCAACCACTGTGGAAATTTTCCCTGGATCGACTGATATACCTTTATCATTTATAATATGCCCGAGGAACCCCACTTCAGACATCCAGAATTCACACTTTTTGAACTTGGCATAGAACCTATTTTCTCTTAGTGTTTCCAACACCAACCTCAGATGACGCTCATGCTCAACTTCAGTCTTTGAATAGATCAAAATATCATCAATAAAAACTACGACAAAATCATCCGGATACTCATGCGATATCCTCGCTCATAGTTTCCATAAAAACAGCAGGGGCATTCGTTAGTCCAAATGACATAACTTTGAACTCAAAGTGCCCATACCTTGTTGAGAACGTCGTTTTCTCAATATCCTCCTCTCGGACTGGAATTTGGTTGTAACCTGACTGAAGATCTATCTTTGAAAACACCTTTGCCCCTCTCAACTGATCAAATAAGTCTTCAATGCGAGGCAAAGGATATTTATTCTTGATGGTCAGCTGGTTAAGAGCACGATAATCGATACACATGCGCCAACTACCATCCTTCTTCTTGGTAAACAATACCGGAGCTCCCCACGGAGACACACTGGGTCGAATAAGATCTTTCGCTTTTAGATCATCCAAGCTGTTTCTTTAATTCCTCTGGAATGGGCGCGCGAGCGATGCAGGGGTCATAGAAACCGGTTGAGCACCCGTATCAAATCAATCCAAACTCCACGGGGCGAGGAGAGGCATCCCAACAACTCTGCTGGAAAAACATCTAAGAACTCCCGAACCACCGAACTAGTGCGAAGCCAAAGAAGAACTTGGCTTTCCAATTAGAGACAAAAGAAATCCACTCTTCGCAATTGGCACGGAAAACAGACTAGCCAACATGCAAAGAGAGTAGGAAGAGCACCACCTCAAAAACTACCTCAAGACCAGATGGTGCCGCAGAGTTCTTGTCTTCCAAAAGCACGATATAATCGCTCAAAACTATGCAACCATCCATACCCAATATAACATCAAATGGCTCCATTTTCGGACCATTAAATTAGCAATGAAATCTTCCCCATCCAATGAGATCACACAACCGGACTAAGCTGTGGAGCTAGCAAGAATTCCACCAGAGAATTAACTACAATCGATCGAGATAAAGACGCATACTCAAATTGGCCCGACTAGCAAACTCTAATGATACAAAAGAAAAGTAGCTCTGAATCAAAAAGAACATAAGCCTCCATCGAGTCCACTAAGAGCGTACTGTCACCACATCGGGACGACTGCCGACTCTGCCGTCGGCATGGCATAGAAATCGCTATCGCTCTCGCTGGTGCGGTAGGAACTCCGACACCTGAAAAGGGGTGCGGCAATCTGCGAGAGGTGCTTGAAGGCACCGGAGCAGAAACGGTGCTGAAGGCACGGTGGCCAAAAGTACCCGTGGCGGAATCCCTCCGAGATGCTTGAAAATACCGAGGTGACCCAAGGCCCGAGTAGGTGTGGTGCTAACATCTGAACCGACCCTCGCGAAGGCGCGCTGCTCTGGTCGCGGCGCGGTTCGGTTCCCATTTGATATCTTGGCGGGATTCGCCGACAAACCAATGCCTTGTGGCCCTCCCGACCATAGTGGCGACAAGATCTCGACCAAGAACATTCGGCGCCCGATGCTCATTGCCACACTTGAAACATTTCATACCTCGCCTCGGCTCGGCGCAACCTAAACCCACTCACCGTGATCCGAAGTAAAGATGATTGTGGCCTTGTGGTTCTGGACTTGAAGGAATTCTCACGCCCTTGAACTTCTTGGAAACCGGCCTGAAATGACCCACTTCCTCCTCCAATATTCTTCTTACGCGCCACTAGCCCCATCTCGGACCATGGTACCTCCACTGCACTGTAGATCCTCCCAAGCTGCATCTCTAGCTCCATGCCCCGGCTTGCTCTACCAGGAGCTAAAATCACGCAATTCAAGCGCTCCCAAAACTGACGGAATTCTGCTGAGCCCCTCTGAAACCTCTTAGCCTTTTACGCCTCATCTCAGCAGCCACGCTGGTATAAAGCGGATCAGTTGTTAAAACCCGCTTCATATTCCGACACCGTCATCTTACCTCGCTTGTAGCTCTGCAGTGAGACTTCCATCCTCTCCAAAAATGATCTTGGATAAAACCTCCTCAAACTGTTCCACAAACAACTCCCATGTATGAGGCCATGTGCAGCATCCTAGCTGTCAAGACTCCCTCCCACGGATGTCCGCTGCCCTTAGCCGAAATGCCACAACCGTGCCCTCATCTCGACGACATCCCCAAAGCACCAAAGTGCCTCTCCATGTGACGCACGGTTGGCGCATCCACTGGAGTGCCCAATCCATCAAAGGTATCAAGCGCGGGCGTTCCACCGATGCAATCCCATAGTAATCGCGCGGGTACCACCGTAGGGGCCACCAATGGGACATCAACCGGAACAAGCGGAGGAGCTTGATCCCGAGCTGCTGAAGCAACCTCTTCCTCGACCTCGCAGGACTTGCTTCACCACTCTGAGTGAACTTCGGCGGGGCATTGCACGCCTCGCGGCACCGCCGGCCACGACCACGACCTCGCCTCTTGCCATCTAAGAACACCACAACAAAACTAACCACAATGAGCAAAAGAATAACTAGACGAGAAATTCAAGAATAAACATACAATGACAATAGCGTAGTGCAATGCAAAAGAAAACCCAATCCCACCTCTCAGGCTTAGTGTGTCAAAATTAATTAATTTTTTTTTCGATGCCCGCGGACCTACAGACCGCTCGATACCAATCAGAAACACCCAGACTCCGCATGAGCCTAGAATGCTACAAGACTTACACTAACTAGAACAATCTATAAATTTTCGTGAGCTTCCTTTGTAATAACAACAAAATCGTGGTAACAACGAGATAACCAAGGCATTTATTATCAATTCTATAATCCAAATCTTTCATGCAAATAAGATAACCATACGATTGTAAACAATTAACATCAGTCACATAACCAAGGGTAATCCAACCATCAACATCAAGAACATCCATATATAGTCACCACACAGTTATTTATTCTTAAGTGACGCTAATTAGCAATTGCATAAATAGTGTGAGGTAGTGCGTGCTTTCCAAAGTCTACTCCCTCCCATGCATGACGTTCTTGCCTGATGTACCTATAACAAGACAAAGCAAGGGTGAGCCAAACGACTCAGCATGTATCAACAAGGATGCATAATCTTAAAGACATGACAGCATAAACAACTTTAATCAACTTCATTCATGGCATTTCAAATATTAGAAATTTAATGATAATGCTATGCACTCTTTGTTCTTTATCTCTTTACGCATTTTACCGGTGTCTGCGGGTATTCATCCGTCGACGAGTACCCTTGCCTGTGCCCTTTGGCACAGGGACCAAGAGCCTATACATCACATGTATAGGGACCTTTGCCCGTCATCACAATGACGGGGACCTCTGTATCCATTGCCCACATTCCATGAATGTGGGACCTCAACTGTCATTACATGACAGGGACCTCAACAATATACTCTTGATCACCACGTGACCAAGTCTCAATATGCTCAAACATGCATAAGTACTACCACATCATACTTTCAATAACATAAATCAATATGTATCAGAGTATGTAAACAATAGCATCATGAAGGAACCTCGGTAAAACTTGCAAACATCAAACAACTAGAATCATCTCCACAACACAATCACATGGCAATGATGAACAACACACCATTCAATTATGACATGCAACCAATTCTACACATAAACCGAATACTTGCCTCAACCGCGCGAGAACGGCGGACGAGAAGTGGGTGCTGCCTTTGGGATCTCGCTGCCACCTGGACAAGAAAATAACCCCAAACTAAGACCAACATACTGGACCAAAATCATACATTTCATTACAATCGAAATCGCTAACTTCTTATCACGTCTAGTTTTTTCTAATTTCCAGCGATCGGTCACTGCGGACAGCAGACTTCAAAAATTCATAACTTTCTTCTCAGGAGTCCAAATAGGATGATCTTGGACTTTCTGAAAATATAATTAAGTTGCCTAAATAAACCTAGTTGGGGTGACCCTCTGATTCGGCCATCTTCTACCCCTACCAATCCCTTTAGTCAGAGCAGCTCAACAGCATTAAGTTTCTGGACAGAAATAAAGAAAATAGCATAACTTTCTCTACGTTCATCCAAATTCAGTGATCTTTAGTTTTCCTGAAAGCTAAGAGAATTAGCTTCATTTTTCGTTATGGTGAGACCCTCTGGAAACTACTCTAACAGCAAGTTTAAATCAGGTTAAACCGACACTGTCAAAACTGATACCCACAGAAACATCATAGCACTAAAAATCATAACTTTGGCTACCGAAGTCCGAATGACCTGATTCTTGTCGGAAATGAAAGATAACTACGATACCCACAACTTTCTAGGAGATGCCCAGACCCAAATCTGCCTCTAACCCAGACAAAACCGACAAACTTCGCTGCTGCAGAATACCGACGAACTGACATCCGAAAATAAGACAACTAGAAATTGACCTAAAGCGACGAACCACGGGTTACCCTTGCCGAAACGAGGAGAGCGCACAGCGGGGATGAAGATCTCCACAATTCCGCTGCGGATCCCTTCTCCTCCTCTTCTTCTCTTCTCTTCTTCCTCTCCTTCTTCCCCTTCTCTTCTTTTCTCCTTCCCCTTCTTTCTTGGCCGGCTGCAAGGGGGATCCTTCTCCTCCTTGGCCAGCAACAATGGGGGTGATGTGGGGATGGGGAGGGGCGCAAGAGAGGGTGGAGAGGAGGTGGAGAGGTGGGGAGGTGGGGAGGTGGGAGTGGCGGCCGAAAGGGGGTGGGGGGAGAAGGGGAGGGGGAATTCGGCTAGGGTTGGTGGGAGGGGAGCCCCCCTTGGCCGGCCACCCCAAATGGGCCTTGGCCCAGGCCCAAGTTGCCGCGAAAATGCGATTTTCCCCCTCTAAAACTGCAGCACTGACTCTCAACCAAAAAGTCCCTCCCGGCGTTCTGTTTGATCCTTCCCCGAATAATCGATCTCTCCCGAAACCAAAATTTAATCTTCCTCGATTCAAAACTTAACTCACTTTCGGGGTATTACAAAGAGTAAACACGAACTCGCAATAGTTCCTTTAGCGCGAACCCAACTCCAATTCCTAAATATTGTTCTGTCCCCTCTGTGGACAGTCACATTCTAAAATTCATAACTTTTAGTACAGGAGTCCAAATGAGGTGTTCTTAGACTTCATTGAAAGGTTATCAAATGCCCCAACTAAACCTATTTTGTGGGCCTTCCTGATTCGGCCATATATTATCCCTTTTATGCTGATTAACAAAACATCGATTTCACGTCAGGTTCTCTGCACAGTACACTAAAACGACCATAACTTTCAGCTCGTTTATCCAAATTTAGTGTTTTGTACTTCCCTGAAAGCTATGACAATTATCTACAACTTTCGTTATACTGAGATCCTCTAATTATCCATTTAACGGATCGCTCAAGTCCGATTACTAAAACCTATCAAAATACTGACAGATTCGCAGAAAAGTCGCACTAATAAATTCATAACTTTTGCTATAGAGGTCCAAATAATACGATCTAGCACTTCATCGAAAGGTACTGATGTCCGCTACAACTCTCTAGGAGAAGCTCAAGACTGAATCTATACTTAACTACATCAAAACATCTGTCTAACGCGATTTGTCCTGAGGAGACAGAAATACCGACATTGATTAACTATCCAAAAACGCATCGGATCAAAGGGGAATTGAGGTTACCCTTGAAGAATCGTAGGAAGATGACGAACGACCCCTACGAAGAAGATCCTCTCCCTCTTCCCCTTCCTCTTCTTCTTCTTCTTCTTCTTGGTCGGCAACACCCGAAGGAGACGGCGCAAGGAGGCGGGGGCGGCACTGTTCACGGGGGGTACTGTAGCAGTGGCGGCTACTGTAGCACACCATGCTACAGTACCACCCCTAGGGTTTCCCCCCTCCTTTTATTGGTGGTCGGCCCCTCCTAGGCCTCCTGGGCCAAAGCCTGAGGCCCAGGTTATCGAATAATTGCAGAAACCCCCTCTAATCCTCTGTTAATTCTAATTTTTTCTAGTTGGTTCTTCTCTCTAATTCTTTCTTTTCACTTAAATAGACTTAGGGTATTACATTCTACCCCCCTTAAACAGAATTCGACCCCGAATTCTTCTCACTGATCCACTTGAATGAGCACCGAAACTGAACTTAACAAGTGTTAACACATACACGGTGTGAACGACTCTACATAAGGCTCGCGCATGCGAGACCTCTAGCTTCCAAGTCATTTTCCTCTCGGATATATGGGACCACCGCACTTTGATGCAACTGACGTATTACGCCACATTACACTTACTGACCTGACCAGAACCACTTAACAGATAGGACTTGAAGATGCGACATTACTCGCTGGTTAACAGATCTAATGAAACCTCACACTCCAAATACCTCAAGCCTCCTCCTCGACGCCGAGTCATACAAAGCGTTATATTCCCACTCCGGGACTCGAGATAGTTCTAGCAATTTGCCATCTTCCAATATCCCCACATCTTCCAGAACAACCAAATATACTTTAGGCTATCTATCTCTTCGGATCCAAACCACAAAAATTGCACGTAAACATATGAAACTCTTGTTCCATCGCTCAGTCGACCTCTTCATCATAACAAGTAGATCCTCCATTAAGCAGGGACACGCAACAAAACTTAATTTAGTCAAGTTTTAATAATTAGATTCAACTGAAAACAAAGGTTTTCATAATGTAATTCCAATTTTCCTCCAAAATACTCAAATCCAAAATCAGAGATTCTTCACAAAAACCTTCAATCCTTCCAACTCGCCAGTTTGCAATTGAGCACCACATAAGCCAAAAGAGAATTCGCTCAAATGCCCAAATCAAACACTTTATTTTTTTCCTGAACCGAAAAGAACCACCTTGCCAACAAAGAGGCAACTCAAATTGTACATGTTCTCCGTCATAAAACCCAACTCAACCAAGAACCACTAGAGCACTTCTCTACTCGAGAGAACATTCTTTTCTCAGATGTTTGTAACACCCTAGCTATTCAGAAGCCAAAATGTTACCTAAAGAACCTAGCATACGACTTCAATACTAGAGAATGTTGACAATGGCTGAACCATAAGCATAACAAAAGCGATGACCAGGTTTCACAGGTAGAATTAACCATCCGTAACTTAGAGAGGTAATCAACCATATATAACCGTTTATTCTGTTCATCACTAAACAAGCGAATGGCGAATCAAATCTTATTATTGAAATGAAATGTAGTGAATGAGTGGATAGTGCATGTCTACTCCTCCCAATAGAGTCATCCTCAACGAACACCTAAAATAAACAAACAAAGCAAGAGTGAGTCAGAGACTCGGCAAGTACAACGAATTAATAAACATGCAGCAAAGATAAACATGACCACAACGTTAAAGAATATGAACATAACACTCGATGCTTAATGAATGAATGGAATGAAAGGATCTTACGAATTGAATGGACTGCACTCACCTTATACGGTATAGCTAGTGACACACCGTTGGTGTTCACTTAAGACCGTGTTATCAAATACGGGATCCAAAATACCGTATGAAGAACGTTTCATCTGGTGTCCAAAGCGCCCACATTGGAATGGTGGGACTTCACATGCCCATACTGGAATTGATAGGACTTTAGACTCCACTCCCGTGGACGGAACATGAACATGGATGCATGAATGACCTTATGTATTATGACTAACATCATATCCACATATATGAAAAGAATGTATCATCGAAGCTTGTCACATATCAAATGAAAATACAACACGAACAACAGGCATCCAGTATCCACAAAACATATGATTGTCGATATACTTATGATTAAGGACTAGCATCATCTCCGAATATATTAGACTCCACTCCCGTGGAGCTCCACTCCCGTGGACGGAACATGAACATGATCATCGAAACTTCTCACGTATCAAACGAAAACACAGTACGAGCATCATGCATCAAACATACACAATTCATACAATCAACAGTGTACTTGCCTTTAGCGTTGCGATACGTTGGGAGAAAACGATGATGCCGCTAACCTCGGCGCCTCACGCCCTACACCAATAAGTTACTTCAATAAGAACCAAGGCATCAAGACACTACTCGCATCGCCCCTAACTCATACGCCAACCCCATCACTTAATTGTACACGTTGCTTGAGTTAATCCACACTCTAGCAGTAAGCCTTATCGGACAGCAGCAGTAAAAGGAGCATAACCTTTGCTCTAAAACTCGAAAATGGGTGTTCTCAGGTTTGATTGAAAGGTAAAGAGATTATCTACAACAACCTAGTTGATGGAAATCCCGAATTCTATTTGTATCTAACTCCAAAAGACTGACAAACACCTTCTGTCAGAACTACCAGCAATTCTGGACAGCAACACGGTGAATGCCATAACTTCTAATTGGATAAACCAAACTTAGAGTTCTTTATCAATATCAAAAGCTAAGATCCAGGCCTACAATAACCTAGTTGGGTGAAAGCCCTGAATTTTCCATTAACCTGAACATATATTAAAAGGCAATTTGACAATTCGTTCTCGTCAATGTTCTGGACAGTCAACTTAAAACATGCATAACTTTTGTTCTACAAATCCAAACTGGGTGTTCTTTATCAATCCTGAAAGCTATTGAGATCACGTACAAAAGTCGTTATGGGCAAGACTTCTGAATCTTCCTCTAACTAGGTCAAATATTAACAATTACAGAGTCTGCTAATTCTCGTCAGAATTCTGGACAGCAGAAACTAAAACGAACATAACTTTTGATCCGTACGTCGGAATTTAGTGTTCTTGGTGGCCACCGAAAGCTAAGAACAATACCTACATAACTCTAGGAGATGGACAACTCAAATTCGGCTTCTAAGATCACGAAACAGACCACACAACATTCTGGACAGAATTAACTTTCTACTCGAAGCAAAACGATCTAATCAAATATGAACCAAATCACATCTACCACTAATCAAACGATGAGGATCGGCATTCGTTACCCTTGCAGCAAGTAGGAAGTCGCTGATCAAACCCCATGAAGAACTCCTCCTTCCCCGATCCCTTCTTTTCACGTTTGGCGAGCACACCCGCTGTTTCTCCCTTCGTCCGCCGTCTTGGACAGCAGCGAGGAGGCACCACCAATGGAGGGGAGGTGCTGGTTCTTGGTGGACAGGAGGGGAGGTGGCTGCTTAGGGGAGAGGAGGGGGTGGCGACTCAAGGGAGGGAGGAGGGGAAGAGAGGTGCGGCCAAAGGAGGAGGAGAGGGGGAGGGTGGCACCTCCCCCCCTATGGCCGGCCAGGCCTCATGGGCCAAGGCCCAGGCCCAGGTTGCCGGGAAAACACGGAAAACCCTCTCTATTCTCCTGATTAAACGTTTTTTTCCAAAAGAAAACTTCTGCCGATTAAATATTCTCTCCCGAAAATTATTTCTAGCACTATCTTAGAATTACACTAATTCTCTCTCAATTTGTATTGCACTCTCAAATGAAAGTCGGGATATTACAATGTTCTTTTAAGAAACAAACCCTTTTCCGAATCATGGGTGTCCAGAACTATCACACTAACTCCTTCCTCTTAACCGACAATCCCAAAATGATCCTCAAACCAAAAAAGACAACCATACTTATTTAAAGGGACTCTATTAATCCACAAAAGGATTCTCTAGTCCACTTCTATTCCAAAGGATTTTTCTTGACAAAAGGTTGCAAATACCTCAATAAAGATTTTTCACCCACAACCCCATAATCTCATTCTGTTAAAGATAATCAACTTCAAATTCTCACCACACACACACTCTTTTACTTTAACCAAAGTATTCTATCAAAGATCAACATATTATTCAAAATTTGCTCCTGTTCATCTACCTCTACACATAATATTGGGTCTTCAAGATCCTAGCATAAAATACAAAGCCCAAAACCAACCTTCAAGTCTCCTACCATGAATCTCTGGTGTAATCGACACAAAATCCTCAAATTCGTTTACTAAAATTTCACACCGCTTAACTATAACCTCAGTCATTAATATCAAGATTCCTCACTAATCAAGTAACCGCCCCAAGGAGATTTATTTCACCAATCTTAGACGTTCTCTAATCCACACCAATCCAATTCAGTCGCACAACCACAATATACCCGTTCGTAAAACCTTGACTAATTGACCAGGATTCAAACATACTCAATCACCAACGTTAATAAATTAATATATTCTTTGACCAATATTGTAACACCCTGGCAATTCGGAAGCCAGAATGTTACCTAAAGACCTAACATGTAACCATACAGCGGAATAATTTTAAAGTAATTCATCAACTAAGTTAAGTAGATCATCAACAATTGGAACATAAACGGAAATATAATATTGGATCCACTAAGATAATCCTATCAACGAATAATCAATAAATATAAACAGTTATTTCAACAAACTCAATGATAAGGAAGATACCATCCAAGTCTAAGTTTATTTATTACAATCCAACAATTCACTAATGTAAGGTAGCAGCGGATCTTTTATTCAACTAGTGTAAAGTGATGTATTTGAGTAGTGCATGTCTACTCCCTCCCAAGAAAAACTTCATCAACGATCACCTAAAAATAAATAAACAAAGCAAGAGTGAGTCCAAGACTCAGTAAGTACAATGAATAAGAACAGACAACCAACATGAATAAGACAATCTCTTCTCAACCCCTGAACATACAACAAATGAATACTTATGAAGATATGGGATGAATGTTCAAATTCAAAGGATTGGACTGCACACAAGCATATACCGGTATAGCCAGTGACACACCCGTCGGTGCTCACTTAAGCCCGTATTTATCGAAATACGGGGATCCAAAATACCGTATGAAGAACGTTTCATACGGGTGTCCAAACTGCCCACATTGGAATGGTGAGACTCACATGCCCATACTGGAATTGATGGGACTTTAGACTCCACTCCTGTGGACGGAACATGAACATGGATGCAACTTTAGACTCCACTCCCGTGGACGGACTTGAACATGGGTGCATGAATATACTTAAGAACAACGACCAGCATCATCTTTGAACATATGAATTTCACATACGGAAGAAACATAATCATC
Organism: Ampelocalamus luodianensis; assembly: GCA_036346255.1. NCBI lineage: Eukaryota > Viridiplantae > Streptophyta > Magnoliopsida > Poales > Poaceae > Ampelocalamus > Ampelocalamus luodianensis. The sequence continues at coordinate 8,521 of JAYEVH010000533.1, read as the reverse complement.
GGAACTTCTCACGTATCAAATGAAAACACAGTACGAACATCCAGCATCCAACATACACAATTCATACAAACGTCAGTGTACTTGCCTTCCGCGAAGCAACGTGTTGGCAGGAAACGATGGTGCTCCTAAACCCGAAGCTTCACCTCCTAAACAATAAAATAACTGAAATAAGAATGCGAAGAACATGATATTATTGAATAACATCCTACAACGCTTTCCCAGCGATTCAATATTTAACTAGAAGCTCTAAACTGAAAACCAACGCATTCTGCCCTAAACCGCCTCTGGACAGCAGCACGGTAAACATCATAACTCTTGATCTGGAACTCCGAATGAGCTGAATCTAGTTTCTGTGGATTTTTAACTAACAAATCTACAATACTCTAGTTGACAAGATAATCTAATTCGGCCAAATTAGTACGTCAACAGACTGATGAACTTTCAGCATAGAGTAGAAAAAACAGCAGCACTAAAACGATCATAACTTTTAATCTATAACTCCGAATTGAACGTTCGTTAACAATTTAGAAAGGTTATCAAATTACCTACAATAACCTAGTTGGGTGAAAACTCAGATTCTTCCAATTACAAATTCATATTTTACGAAATAATAAAACAGACTAATCTCGTCATAAATCTGGACAGCAGATACCAAATCTATCATAACTTTTGACTCGAATGTCGGAATCAGGTGTTCTTGGCGGCCACCGAAAGCTAAGAACATAATCTAGATATCTCTAGCAGATTAAAACTACTGGTTCGGCCTCTAAGATCACGAAAATGCCCACACAACAATCTGGACAGATTGATGTGAACAGCAGACCGGCATTGATCCAATCAAATCTATTCGATTTCTCCTCTACGACTAAACAACCAACGATAATCGAGAATCATTACCCTTGTAGAACCTTAGGAAGACGCTGAACGATCCCCCACGAAGAAGATCCCTCGTCCCTCCTTTCAGCGAACCAATCTGCAGTCCTTCCTTCTCCTTCCTTTGCGAACACCGGCAGCGGGAAGGAGCGGCTCCAAGAGGCAAGGCACTGTAGCAGTGGAACTGTAGCTACAGTGCCGGCCTAGGGTTTTCCCACTTCTTTTATAGGTGGCCGGCCCCCCATGGGCCTCTTGGGCCAAGGCTCGAGGCCCAGGTTGCCGAAGAAAAGCGAAAAACCCCTCTTTCTTAATCCTATTCTTCTCTTTTGAATGATTTCTTCCTTAGAATAAATCGGAGTATTACAAATATATCCTTAGAATTAATTTAACTCCCATAGGGTTACTCATTGAGGTCGGGTCATACTTGACATTAGCTCAACAGTTCCTACTATCCCATTAATTAGCACGACGCTTAGGTTCCTTCACACTGCTACTTTCATTAAACTTCGCCACCACAACTTTTCTGCACAATCATACTAACTATCCAATTGTGATACTCTAACAAGTTTATCAAGAGTCCATAATTTCGTTAATCCCAATATTCCAACATGGACAATGGTTACTGGATCATAATTCACCATAGGTTCCACTAGTTGTAACACTAATCACTTTTATCTCATCGACAAACTTTCCATTTAAATAGAATTCTCTCCAGTGTTGTAAATCAAACCAATTCACTTTATCTTGCTCTTCAAATAGCTTGGCCTCAGATTTGTGCGATCATTTACTTGATCACCAACCAATCGCCACATTACACTCTAAAAGACCTTGCAACCCAGGTCGGTTAATCTTTTCGCAATAGGAAAGTGCAAACAAATACATGTTTTAACACACGAGAAAACACTACTCCTCATAGTGAGCACGAGACCAAGAGAAATAGTCAAATAGCATTGATCTCGAAAAACGAAGGACGAGACCACAATTGAGGGCACAAGCTCCACAAGAAGGGAGTTTCAAACATTAATAAATCACAATAAAACATTACTTTTGAAACTCAAGAAACACTTAAGCGGCAATGACAGAAAAGTTGCAGATTACAATTGTTATCTCCAACCTCAAATACTTATGTACTCATTTTCTGTCAACAAATAAAGCAATCTCTTTGATTACAACATTACTTGCCAAACCAAACAAGAAATGCTTTTAATACCAAATCACGTTCATCACTTCGGAACCAAACGGAACCTTTCCATATGTCACACTGCTCAACTAATTTCATCTACTACATAAATCATGAACCCCCAAAAGATCACGAATACAAAACTCCAAACATTTCATTTAACTATTATTAAAACAATCAACTTACTTTCTCTCTAGAAGAATCATCACCACTCCAACGCGTCACAATCTCTTGTAGGCCTTATTACTAACATCAAGAATAATTCACTCTTAACAAGGTTCGTTATCATCAACTCTTCCTTTATGAAGTCCCCAAAAGTCACTTCAAGTTACATACCACTTTATCATCTCATCCTCAATTGATAGTATACCAAATTCTTACAACCTCACTACAACATCCACTTTATTTTTTTTAGAGAGAACCTACTACACAATATAAAGGGTTACACTAAAACTCTTTCATCAAAGGCATACTATTATCCAACAATTTCACCATCATGCAAACACAGGTCACCTATTAAATCCCATCATAAACCATTGATGATTATTAAATCATAGATAAAATTGATGGTCCTTTCTCTATTTGTTTTCCCATGAGCAAAAATAAGATCATCAAATAGCCAATTAAAGAAAATTCCATATTATCATCTATTAAGACAACGATCGAACGCATCCTTATATTTTTCTTCCTACACAGTTAGATTAATCCATTAAGACCAAATAATCTAACAAGTTTAGGAAACTAAATAATTCTAATGATCAACCTTTTCATCAAAGTTCCACACTTCTTAATAACTCTGTTGATTCCAATTAGGTATAGCCATACCCTTAATCACAGTTCATCAAGAACTACTACATGGCACCATCAAATTAATCAATTTTCCTTCCAAGGATCTTAGTTAGGATCGATTATACACCACACTACAGACCCAACTTGATAACCCATTTCATATCCACTAATTTCTCCGATTATACCTCTCACTTAACCACGAGACGACAAAACTCCAATACAAAGGTCAATCTTGATAACTAACCAAGTCCACCAGCCGCAAGAATAACTTAACAGTTGGAAAAATAGAAATCGCTTTAAGGGACAAATTAAGCCAATGCAAACACATCAACCTGTAACATCCCAAATTCTGTACTTGTGTTTCAACTGTAAGAAAATGAGTAGAAATTAAAACTTTTTCTTACATCATGTATTTCCTGTGTGTACTAAACAACTATTGTACAAGAGTATGGAAATACAAAGTCACAAGTCTTTTGATCCAAATCTTGATCCTCCAAAACCATCTTGTTGGATATTTTGATCATCTCCTCAAAATATTTTCCAAAGTCCTTGGGTTGATGTGGGACCCTCGAAAAATTTCACAATTTTTAGAGCAAGTTTGCTGCCCATAAAAGTTCTTCCAAACTCACTTTGGATTTCAAACTCAATCTGGGTTTGCACTTGTTGCTTGGTCCGCACTAGAGCCTGCTCGTGCCACAGCTCGGTCAAACCAACTAAAGCACCGGCTGAGCCCGTGCAACCTCGCCACCCGCAACCCTTAGATCTCAATCCCACCCATAAAGACCTCCTCTGGTCTTTGTAAAAGACCTCTCACCTGCACGACCTCCTCATGTTCTTTTTGCAAAGACAACCCCCTAGGACCTCCTTTGCATCTTTTGCAAAGACCACCCTGGGGCGTCCTCCTCAGACCTCCCCGACCACCCCTAGCACTTAGGTGATCGTGGGCCGCCCATCTTAAGATCTGTGGCTCGGACCTCCCTAAGTGTTAGGACCTCTAATCCTTATTTAAAATCTGAGCCCTTAGATTTTCATCCAACTGCCTCGCACTCCCTAGTGGGAGCTCGGTCATGGATTTCAGTAGTTACACTTGTTGACTAGTCCTCCCTGGTTCTCTCACTGACTGTTGGGGACCTGGTCGTTGTCAATCTTTGTGCATGCCAGTAGAGAGCAGTGCCTTGTCAACTCTAGGGCTGACAAATGGCTATGTGCTGCCAACATTAAATGTGTGTGACCCTTTGCTCAAAAGTCTCTCTGACACCTACTCCCATCATGTCGAGTGTCCTAGCTTGTTGAAACTGTGGACACTGCCTTTGTTCTTCCTCTCTGGCTATATATTGAGCCCGAGCTTCTCCCTTAAGCTTCTTTGGATCCATTCTTGCACCCCTAGCTTCTTTCTCTGCTCTTGAGCTCAAAACACCCGAAAGCCTCTGCCACCATTGCTGGACCTTGGAGCTCCCAGGCGACCTTCGAGCTCCAGTGGTTCAATATTGCAATATTGGCTGTCACTTTGTCGTCTTGGTCAACTCTGTCTCCCTAACTTGTTTTGTTTAACCTTCACAGAGGTTGACAATTTGGGGAGCCTGTTTTCGGGGCCGGATTAGTCGTCTTCCCCAACTCCGGCGAGCACCACCGTCACCAGAGCTCCTGCGACCATTCTTGGACCTTCTTCATTCCCAGGTTAGTACTATAGTGTTGAAAACCTGGTTCTTTTAGACCTCGTTAGCTTTTCGTTTTGCCGTATTTGGTCTCCTTCGGTCATCTCCGGCTAGCCGGCGGTAGGATGCGCTCTAGCCCTAGCTTTCGGTACCTTTAGGTTCTTCTCACTATTTGGAACCCAGCCGAGCCTTTGGTTCTCGCCGGCGAGGTCCCCATCGCCGGCGGTGAGCTAAAAACCGAACTCATATTTTTGTCGTGGCTTATTCGGACAAGTGCTATAGCCTTATGATTAGTATTTAAGTTGTCCTAGGGCCCAATCATTAGAGTTTAATGTTGTTCTGTCGGCAAGCCATGGGTGTCATTAAGTGCCAGGACCTCCCCGAGTTCTTCGCGGACGTCTAGGATCACCCCGAGTTAGATCTAACCGTCGATCCCTTTTTCTGTTTAAGCCTAAGTCTTAGAACCTCCTTGTTGTGGTCGTAGCCGTTCATGAGCTCTTCATTTGATCTTGACCGTTAGATCTCCTAGTATAAGTCTCTAGTCGCCAGACCTCCCACAAATCCTCGGCCGTTAAAGACCTCCGGTAGGTTAAATCCCAGCCTGTTAGGATCACCCTCCGCCTTGGGGTTCTCTTTGCAAAAAGACCACCCCTGGTCGTGTTATCAAAACCACCCTCTCGGACCTCCTTGGGGTCCTCTTTGCAAAAAGACCTCCCTTAGTCGTTTTATAAAAACCACCCCTAAGCCACCCCCGAGGTCCTCTTTACAAAAAGACCACCTCTGGTCCTTTGTGAAGAAGGCCGCAAGACCTCCCTCCGCTCAGATCTGGACCGTTCAGGACCTCCTCGCGGAGATCTGAACCGTCCAGACCTCTCTCTGTTAAACACCTGTCTCATAGGACCTCCCCGCAAGATCATGGCCATCCATGACCTCCTCGGTGAGATCCTAGCCGTCCCGACCTCCCTCGTTTTCATCTTAGCCGTTCACGACCTCCCTTGGATATCGTGACCGTCTAGGACCTCCTCCATTAGATCCGTAGCTTTAGGACCTCCCCGTCAGCTCTGGACCGTTAGATTTAGATCTAACGGGCTAGACCTCCTTGGTCTATTTTCAACTCTATCGCTTAGTTTCTCTCTTTGTCGTTCATCTCTAGATCTACGGCTCAGATCTGGAGAACATTCGGACCACTTCGGATGCGATCTTGATCTAGGCCGTCCATCTCAAGATCCAAGGCCCGAGCGTTCCATCTCACGTGGGCCATTGGATCTAAATCCATCGGTGGAGTCGTTGGCAGTTAAGACCTTCTCAGTAGATCTTAGCCGTCAAAGACCTCCCTCCTTCAGATCTCACCGTCCAGACCTCCTCTCTAAGACCTCCCCTAGGCGCGATGAGGTCTTGGTGCCCAAGTGCTCGTGGTGGAGTTTATGCTTTGTGCTGCGTGTGTGCGTGTGATTCTTGATCAACGCCCACGACCTCCCAGCTTGAGTCAGTTTTCCAGAATAAGTCCCGAAATCTTTTATTTGCACTTTATTAATTGTTTTAAACTTCAAAAATGCATATCTTTTTCTCTGTAGCTCCAAATTTAATAAACTAAAGTTCTATAAATGCATCTGTTAAAGTACTTTAGCATAGTATAGGTTTAAAGTAGTCTTTATTTCCGAAATTAATCATACCTGAGATTTATAACTTAGGAAAATCATAACTAAATCATTTTAACTCTTATTGATGTGAGACCACTTGTGTTAGCCTTAAGATGTCAGTAACTACCTACCATAAAAATTTCAGCTACACCACCTTTCTAGAAATTTTCACCAAACAATTTAATTATGTGAACAAAGAATGCATTGCATTTTTTTCAGCCGAACCACATTGTTTTGAGCATAACTTTTGCATTAAGAGTCCAAATCAGTTGGTTCTTGTTTCTAAATTCATTTTAAATCTTGCTCTTGCTGCTGTAAAATTTTCAGAGCATTTGGAGCATTTTGGTTTTAGAGTCTTTTTCGTTTTCTTTGTTCTTATCGGTTCTTTTCGCTCTTTCGGTAGGTTCCGACGATTGTGCCATCCTTGAGAGTGATCCTATGCAGCATAGTGAGCAACAGCAGCCAGGCAAGCAGTTTGATCATTTCCCAATTGATCCCATTACTTTTAAAGTCTAATATTTTGTTTAACTTGTATGTATGCATTGCTATTTTGTTGTTAAATTGATTAGTTAATCCTCTAGTTGCATAATCTGTAGGTAAATAATTATCCTCTACTACCTGAGCCTAGGTTATTTGCTGTGATTAGAGTTCGTTGGATGAGCTCTTGTCACTTAGTAGATTGCGAATAAATATTGCTTAGCCATGCCTAGTTATCGGTAGTATTAGGCGATCATCGACTTAGTCGATGGTCTTGATCACACAAATACTTATATTATTCCATTATGTCCAATCCTTGTGTTTTACTAATTTGCAAATCAAAAACTGAAAACAAAAACTATATCTTGACTTGGGCACAATGGTATGTTGGTGTGATCTGTTGGGTATGAATGGAATGGTGCCTAAGTCCCTAAGGACCGAGTTACTTGTGCCATTGATCCAAGCAATTGTTGCGTGCTAACCACGCGAGAGGGATATGGAACCTCTCTTAACTAAGTACTTTGGGAGGTGTTAATTATGAGCTGGTTGGTGGGTGTTCTGTGTGGTGTTTGGAGGGGAGCATTAGCAGGCCGGTTAGGCTGTCTAATGTGTCTTTCTCCCGTGGGTTGCGGCTCTTAATTAGCATCGTCCATTGGAAAGCGTCTTGTTAGACTTAGCCGTGCCTGCATACCAAAGGAAGTATGCTAACCGTGGCTGGTGGAAAGGCGGTCTATCGTGTGGGTACATTGGTACACCCTGCGCAGGTTAAAACTATTCGAATAGCCTCGTCCTAGGTTATGGACACGCTTGGTTATTTCCCACAAGAACTAGACTACAACCTTTTAAAACTTAAACTTGACATGGGTGGTATGAAGGGGTACTTCATGCTATTGTTGTGGTGGCTATTGAGTTAGTCACTTCAGTTGTTGTTGTCATCTATCTATTGTTATTTTTGTTTCTGCTTATTTGAACAATAAGAATTAATTGCAAACTTGCTTTTAAATGTACTACCTTATTGCAAAGAAAACTTGCTTTATGTTTGAAAATAAGTCCAGAGCCTCCTCCACTTAAATAAAGCTTGCATGTAGTTAATTATAGTTACATTTATCTCACACGTCGCTCTTGTAGTACAAAAACAATTTTTGTACTCAGATGCTATGCTTAATTGTTTTGTTGCAGAGGAAGAACATGAGCCCCAAGGGCCTTACTTTGCGTAGATGTGCGGTTCTGGGACGACTAGCTTGGCGGTCCGCTGGTTGCCTGTGTGGTAAAGGCACACCGATTGACTTTTGTTTATCGCCATCTTATGGCTCTTTTGCTTCCACGTACTTATCTAGTTGTATGTCTTTTGGCGGTCGGCCTCTCTTTTGTAATAACTCTTTATATTATGCATGTCTTTTGAATTGTTGTTGTGCTTCGGTTATATGTGAATGAATGGAATTGATGCGCGCTTTTGTAGCAAGGTGTGTATATTGCATTTCTGGGAAGTATACATATCTCGAGGCTTGGTTTATTTGATTTGTACTGCTATGACCAAGTGGATGGTTAAGTAGTACAAGCCGAATAAACCGGGGTCCTCACACAACCCTTGTCAAAGAAACCCATCAATTGCAATGAACTACTAACCCAAAAGAAATTCATCAACCACTACTGGACAAGGGGTGACCAAATTCGAACTCCAGGAAGAGAACATATTTTTTTTTTAATATACTCACTATCGACACCTGTACTAAGACATCCGAGGTAACTACTTCCTTATTCTCATACCACGAAAGATGGTGTGACCTGGTAAAGTGCAGGGCCACAACCACGACCTCAACCTCCCAACATCGATTATCTCCACACAACAATTATATAATTAGTTATTAAGCAATCATACTCAATTCATATCAGCAATCATCAATATG
>JAYEVH010000176.1:0-141193 GCA_036346255.1 Ampelocalamus luodianensis | reverse complement strand
CATAGCTAGGGACACAATCGAGCATCGATTAGCACTCCGGGCCGACGCAACCCCCAGGAAGCAAAAGCTTAGGCGCATGACGCACCAACGCCTGAAGCGGCAAAAGGAAATCGCTGGCTTTAAAAGCCGCGCGTGATCCGCGAAATCAAGCACTCAGAATGGCTCGCCAATCCGCCTCGCCCAAAAGCCCGCCAATGGCGACAAAGCGCCGATTTCACCGACTCAACAAGGCATGCCCAAAGGATGACTTCCCATTACCACGCGATCGACCAACCGGTCGACGCCACATCGGGATGCGAGCTCATGAGTTTTTGGACGATACTCCGATATCATCGGATATTCATGGCTAAGGAAGACGAAGCCAAATCGCCTTCATCACCCCTATTGGCACATACTGCTACCGCCGCATGCCCTTCGGGCTCAAAAATGCGGGAGCCACCTTCACACGCCTCATCTCAGGAGTCCTCGCGAGGCAGCTGGGCAGGAACGTCGAAGCATATGTTGACGACATCGTGGTGAAAAGCAAGATCGCGGGTTCGCACCACGCAGACCTACAAGAAACCTTCGCCAGCCTCCGAGCAGAAGGCATAAAGCTCAACCCAGAGAAGTGCGCCTTCGGTGTCAAGGCAGGAAAACTCCTAGGCTTCCTCGTCTCGAATAGAGGAATCGAGGCAAACCCCGAAAAGATCAGGGCAATCCAAGAAATGCAACCACCCCGCAGCGCCCGGGAAGTACAAAAGCTCACAGGCCGCCTCGCCGCCCTCAGCCGGTTTTTGTCAAAATCGCGAGCGAAGCGCGCTTCTTCAAAACCCTACGAGGCGCCGAGCTATTCCGTGGATGCAGATCGCAAGATGCATTCGAAGAGCTCAAGAAGTACTCGCCATGCTACCAAGTCTCGCCACCACCCGGACTCGCGACTTCTCTGTACTGGCCGCGTCGCCTCGCGCGGTCCGTAGCCTCGTCCAAGAAGACGGCAATGGCCCGCCTACCACGCCTCCGGCACTCCAAGGAGCCAAGACAAGATACGCGAGTCGAAAAGCTAGCATACGCCTCCCGATGGCTCTCGCAGCTTCGCCATTATTTCTCGCCATCCAATCACCATACCAACCTCATACCCACTAGCTATGATGCTACGCAGCAAAGACGCCGGGACGAGTCGGCAAATGGGCATGAGCTGGCACCTTTGACATTACATTCGCCCGCCGACCGCCATAAAATCTCGGGCCGGCCGCGGACTTCGTCGCGAATGGACCCCAGACGAGCAACCGCCGCACTGGCAAACGCCATGGACGCCGCAAACCGACGGCTCGGTGTGCGCGAGTAGGCGCACGCCATCCTCGTGGCCCCCGGACGGACGAAGCATCTCACACGCCGCACGGCTCGACCGCCACCACAAACAACGCCGCCGAGTACGAGCACTCCTCCTAGGCTCGCGCAAGGCGAAGGCACTAGGAGTAAAGCGGGTCATAGTCAAAAGCGACTCGCGCCTCATGGCGGGCCATTTCGACAAAACTTTCGAGACAAGGGACCCCGAAATGGCTCAGAACCTCGCCACGGTACGAGCCGTGGCCAAGGGGTTCCTCGGGATCACCATCCAGACGATCCCCGGAGCGCCAACGGCGCCACCGCCGCAAAATGGCGCTACAACGAAAGTCCACCGCCCGAAGTTTTCTACGAGATACTGACCAAACCGTCCACCCAGACAAAAACTCCCGTCGCCCGCCTGGAGCACTGGCGGCTCGCACCGGGGCGCCCAAGGCTCCATCCGGGGCACTAGGGGCTCCACCCGGAGCCCCACGAGCCAAACCGCCGGCCAACGCCCAAGGCACCAAGATAGCCCAAGTCGCAGGTCGCCATGTGGCGCACATCGAAGACCCGGACTGGCGCGACACCATCATCGCCTACTTAACAAGCGGAGAACCCGACGACCCCATCGAAGCAAAGCGGCTCAGGCACCGCGCTAGGAACTACCACCTCGTCGGAGGAGACCTGCATGCAAGGAGGTGTCTGCAGACTTCTTTCTTCGGTGCATTTCGCAGAAGAGGGTCAAGACCTCCTGAGGAAATACACGAGGAATCTCGCGAGCACATCGCTCCACGATGCATCGTAGCAAAAGCCTTCCAAGAAGGTTTCTATTGGCCAACAGCCGCCGCGGACGCCAACAAACTCGTCCAAATGATGCCGTGGTTGCGATGGCCACAACCCAAAGGCACCTCCAATCCCACTCTGCCTCTACCGGTTTGGCCTTTCGCAAGATGGGGCCTCGACATCATCGCCCCTTCCGCCGCAAAAGGCAACCTTCGCCTCCTTCGCTGCCATCGAGTATTTCTCAAGATGGGTAGAAGCGAGCCGCCCCAAAGATAACATCACCACCGCGCCCTTTGGAAAAATATTATTTGCGACACGAGTCCTTTGGAAAAGTATTATTTGCGCTAGATATATGCTTCGCATCGAGTACCTTCGGGACCGAAACGGCATAGTCAATAGGCGCGACAATGGCACTCCCGCTTCAACTCAACAGCCTTCGATCATTCCGTGTGGGCCAAAGCCAAGGCTGGCACCCGCCAGGACGCGTATGCGAGCCATATCAAACATGGCAAGCACCCGAGTCCAACTGAGCAAATATGAAGGGCAAACGGCAACATCATGGCCAAATGGACTCATCATCAGGCGCTTTAGTGGGCTTACCAAAGGGCTCGCCCAAGAGTTTGGCTCGCCCATACATGGAACGCAATTCGACCACGCCAACTAGAGCCCTTTCTTTTTGGACATTTTGCGCCAATGAAATGAAAGACCTCGTATGCCCGGACTTGTACTAAAAAAAAAACGACACCGCGCATGGCCTTCGGGCCCCAATGACATGAAAACCTCCAGCGGGTCCATGTATAAAAACGACATCGCGCATGGTCGTCGGCCCGTGCACATGGAAACCCTCCGCGGGTCCATGTATAAAAACGACACGCGCATGGCCTTCGCCCGGTGCACATGGAAACCCTCCGCGGGTCCATGTATAAAAACGACACCGCGCATGGCCTTCGCCCGGCAGCACATGGAAACCTCCGCGGGTCCATGTATAAAAAACGACATCGCGCATGGCCTTCGGCCTGCACATGGAAACCCTCCGCGGGTCCATGTATAAAAACGACACCGCGCATGGCCTTTCGCCCGGTGCACATGGAAACCTCCGCGGGTCCATGTATAAAAACGACACCGCGCATGGCCTTCGCCCCGGTGCACATGGAAACCTCCGCGGTCCATGTATAAAAACGACACCGCGCATGGCCTTCGCCCGGTGCACATGGAAACCCTCCGCAGCCCATATATATAAAAAAATTTTACAGGCTCTCCTCCGAAGCCCTATCAAAAAAAGGTAGGGCCCCTCCAAGCCCTATCAAAACGGCACGCGCCGCGCTCCCCCTTCGGAAAAATTACATTTACTGTGGCTCCTCCAAGCCCTATCAAAAAAGGTAGGAGATGCGGCACGCGGCTTCGCCGCTCCCCTTCGAAAATTACATTTGCGTGGCTCCTCAAAAAAAGGTAAGCCCTATCAAAAAAACATTTACGTGGCTCCTCCCGGCCATTGGACGCACGCGCTACGCCGCCTCTTCTAAAAATTACATTTACGTGGCTCCTCCAAGCCCTATCAAAAAAGCTAGGGGACGCACGCGCCGCGCTCCCTTCGGAAAAATTACATTTACTGAGGCTCCTCCGAGCCCTATCAAAAAAAGGTAGGGGGACGGCACGCGGCTTCGCCGCTCCCCTTCGAAAAATTACATTTGCGTGGCTCCTCCAAGCCCTATCAAAAAAAGGTAGGATCGCACGCGGCCGCGCTCCCCCTTCGAAAATTACATTCTGTGGCTCCTCCAAGCCCTATCAAAAAAGGTAGGGGACGGCACGCGGCCACCGCCTCCTCGGAAGAATTATACAGACGAGGTTCGCCGAGCCTTACCGAAACAAAACACACACACGCATACACATGAGCCTCTCAAAGAACGCCTCACAATTTTATTGCTTCAAGCTCAACAGACACAGTTCCGCACACAACAAAGACAACTCATACAAACATAGTACAAAGCAGTGCCAAGCGGACTCAAGCTTGCGAACAAAGTCCCATTCCTCCACACGCGTCGCCCACGCCGCGACTCCTCATCCGACGCGTCGCATGCTAGCAACTCCGAGCGGCTCCGCACCAGTAACCTCGTGACGCGTCCAAGGACTCCGACGAGCCGTCGCCGACACGGTTTTGGCGGAAGCGCAGACTCAAAGACAAGACTTGAGCGGTCCGCGCCAAAGACCAATGCGAGCATAGCCTCGTGACGCCTCAAAATGCATGAATCTCCGCACGCGCTCCGCCGCTTCCTTTTCCGCGCACGATGAAAATCCTCATCGAGCCGGCCGGGTTCGCCAATTTCAGCGCCTCCACTTCGCACCATGGTACACCACCCCAGAGAACAACCGCAAAGGCTGATGGGCACGCACGCCGCTCATCTTTCAAGCCTCGCGACTGCGCTTCTTTGACGCTCGTGGCCCCGAGGAGCGAGACACCGCCCGCGAGCTCGTTTCACCAAAAACCGTTCTCAGTACATACGAGGCATAATCACAAATACAAATCACACCAGTAGCGAACCTTTTCATTTTTCATTTAAAAACAAGAGGGTGTTACACAAAAGAGTTTCCTCTCTACAAAACGCCTCACAAACAAAGAAAAGCGGGGCACCAAAAAAAGAAGAAAGAGAAAACCCTAACAGCAGCTATAACCCAAAAGGCGGGGTCACACTTATCCGTGGTGGACTCGCTTGTCGCCCTCGTGTCCTCCACCGGGCCTTCCCTTCTCCTTCTGCGCCGCGCAGCTGAAGGACTCCGCCGCGTCATCATGACCCCGAGAGACCGCAATCTTGTAATGTAACCCTCCCGCCTTCCCGGTTCTGGCTCGAGCGCCGCTACCTCCTCGGCGTGGCCACCGCGACAGCATCGCGGCGCGAGGCCATCGATATCGCGCCGCATCCGGCTTTGTCGAGCGAAGCAAGGGTCGCGACCAGCGGCCTCGCGCAATGGTCTCCGTCACGAGCGGCGCGGAGGCACACTTCCCAAAGACGGCAAAGCCTCCCGAGGGTGATGTCCATCTCCGACGGACGGTGAACCCTCGCCGGGCACGGCGCCTAGCCGCGACACGCCCCCTCGATGACCTCCATGGCTCGCCAGTACCGTCCAACGGAGGATGACACCGCGCTCGGTCGCACCTCCTCCTCGCCACGCCTTCGCGTTGAAGAGTCTTCACACGATCCTCCGTGGCTCGCACCTTGGCGGCCAGCGTCGCGTCGCCGCTAACCGCCTAAGGCCCGAACTCGCGGCGGAGCGTCGCGCTCGCCCTTAAGCGCCTCGCCCGAGCATGTCCATCCTCGACCGCTTTGAATCTCGGCAAAGCCCGACGCGAACATCGCCGCAATGGCCTCGCCAACATTATGCTCGCATAACCAACTCCAATCGCCAGAGCAACAACAAAAAAAAACACAAAAAACCCATCGATTTACCTTGGCGGCATTAGCCTCAACACCTCGAAACATCTCGTAAAGGCATCCGCGAAAAGAGCTCCCGAGCAGCAGGCGCTGGCTGAAGTCGCCACACCGCAAAACTCGCGAGGCGCCTCGCTAACTTTCGGAGTCGGCGGCGACACATGGGCCCCACGCCCACCGTCACAGCTGCAGGCGGGCCCTCGTCCTCTCGACCGCACATCGGTAAGCAATGGGCCGGAACCGCCGACAAAGACGGCGCAGCCTACCACCACCGAGCCATCCTCCCCTCGGCCTCACCCACAGAAAATCAAGGCCTTTGGCGCACAAGACAAAGCAAAACAAACATAAGACTAGCACGAACCGCAACTTACCGCGAGGCACCCGCGGAGTGGGAGGAACCTCGTCCGCAGCATCCGGGCCCCCGTAAACGTTCGAGGGGGTACTTTTCTCCGAGGAAGCCTCGGAGTCCAGCCCAATGACATCGAACGAGCCCATCGCCGCTGCACTGCGAGGCCGCTTCGCCAACCGCCGCGCGTGGCTCCCCGGCGCTACTAACACCCCGAGAAGGATCGATCGCGATTCGGCCGACCAAAACCTCCACCCCATCCGAAGTCCGCCGCGAAGGATTCGCCTCGACCCTTCCGACGGCGAAGCGCACACATGCTGCTGGCGGCAAAGACGTCATGGGCGCAGCTTACGCGCAATGAGCGACTAGGATCGGGCCGCCCCCCTCAGCTTCTACCGGGCGGGCCCGCTTCTTCTTCCGGACCTCCGGGTCAGGACGCTCGACGAGGCGAACCGACGCAGGATATGCGCGGTTCGGCCCCTCGCGCACCACCAAACCACGCCGAGTGCTCCTCCCGTATGGGCGAGAGTAGCTCGCACGCACGCTTGCCTCTGTAATAGGCACACTAAGAAAAAATAAGAAATAAAAAAGGGGGAAAATATATATAAAAAAACATTGTATACGACGAGGTTCGCAAAAAGCACAGTGTACATATGCCGCGTCACCGACAAACAAAACGGCGCTAGGAACCTTACCTTCGCGCCGCGCGGTAAGAAGAGGGTGCCCGAGCCGAGGAACCGCGCTCGACCGCCGATCCGGGCCGGCCAAATTCAAAGCACAAAATTCCTCCACCGTGTCGCGGTGGAGAAGCGCCTCGTCACGCCCGAGAGAAGCCGCAGAGAGACTCCTCACGAGAGTGAGCTCGATGTCGGGACTCGCGACGGGCAGACCGCCCACCCCGGATCGCAGTCGTCTTCGTGGACTGAGGTATGGTAGAACCACCTCCGTGTCCAAGCCGTCTCCCCGATTCCGGCGGCAGGCGGGCAGATACATTTGGCGGTCGCGACTTGGTGAAAGTTTACATCGCCAAAATTTAGCGCTTCCTCGCCATGTTCTTCTTGGTGGACAATGAGCATCGTGCAAAAAGGCGAAGACACGACCTTCACCCTCTGCTCCGGCTGCCCGAAGCATCCATTCGAAGACGCCCAACTTGACAACAGAGTTGGGCGTAAGCTGCGCTAGCTCTACGCCATACAACCTGAGGACGCCCTTCACTGCCAACGCAGGGATCCGCAGCCCGGCGCCAAAAAACGCGACGAAAACCACCGCCTCGTCGGCCCGAGGCGACGGCACTGTTTCCGCCCCGGGGACCCGCACCACCCGCAAACTCCCTAACTTGCCCTCGTCCACGAGGGTCCGGAGCGTCGCCTCCGTCACCGTAGATCTCCCTGTGTCGCGTGTAGGACGCCTCACCGCATCTCTTCGCTCTCATCATCACAACAACAGAGAAGAATGCACACCTAAAAGAGAGTAAACCCTAAGGGAGGCAGAGGCGCTATTTATAGAGCGAAAGATAGCCCAACCGCTGCCACCCGTCATCAATGCAACGGCACTGGTACGAGGCGACGCCAAGACACACGAAATAGCCTGTACGTCATCAAAGCCAATAACGGCGCGTGGCGCCTAAGAGCGGGCGGCGATAACGCCCGGCCGCCGTTGTCATCAAAAGCGGCAGACCACCACCCAGACCGCGCGCGCCCAAGGCGCCGCTAGAACCAATGCGACAAAGCCCGCTATGGCGAAGCTTCGCCACGCCGAGGGGACGGTGCGCTGGACCTTACAGAGAGCGCGCGGTTTGACCATGGCGGCGCACCTGACCATCGAGGGGCTTGTCGAGGCGCCACACGGCCCCACGACTGTGCGGCAAGGCGACCAAGACCCTCCGGAGGTCACCAAGACCCTCCGAGGAAACCGAAGACCTACGGAGGTCACCAAAGACCTCGGAGGAAATCAAAGACCTCGGAGGTCACCAAAGACCTCTCGGGAAACCAAGACCTCCCGAGGTCACCAAAGACCCTCCGGAAATCGAGACCCTCCGGTGGAAACCAAGACCCTCCGGAGGAAACCGAAGACCTTCGGAGGGCCGGAGCACTCAAGGATGGCCCAAGGCCTCCACGGAGTGGCCCGACGCCCTCCCGAAGGACACTCCAAGACCTCCGAGGATCCCGGGACTCCTCTCGGGAAGAAGGCGAGCGCTGTGAAGAGGGGCGAGGCCCGCACAAGCCATAAGCCGGGTCTATTCCCCCCACGATACACCGTGTCCAGGAGAACACGCCATGCACCGGAGGCTACAAGTAGGGTGCAAAGACCTCGCCACCCCTACGAGCAGTGTACTTAGCTAGGGCATGCTTGTACTTTCAGATATCTTGCCAAGAGGCTATAAATAGCCTCCCGGAACCATGTAAAGGCAGGTTTTTCTGCTTGGATAAATGAAATCCGAACCCCTTTTTAGGACCCCCTGTCCTTCTGACGCAGGGGGCCTCCCCTTTTCTACTGTCTAGTCTCACCACTACGACACCAGATATCAATACCGGCGATAAGTATGATGTAAGATCAAGGAGGCCGACTAGAGGGGGGTGAATAGACATTTTAAAACTTCTATGAGCTAAAACCGATTTCTAATGCGGAAGCTAAATATCAATTCGGTTTAGCCTAAATCAACTAAGTTCACTAAGTGCACCAACAATGCAAGTCAATAATAAATAGAGCAATTTAGCAAAGACTTGTAAGCTATCAACTAATGATATGATTAATCAAGCACATACAAGATAGCAATCATACAAATGAATAAGCAATTATATAATGAATGTAAATTGCACAAAGTAAAGCATATGAAAGCTAATCACAAGAAGCACACGGGACACAATGATGTTTTACCGTGGTGGTCGGAGACTTGTCGGTCTCCCATAATCCACGTTGAGGGAAACCCAAACCAATTGGGTCGGCTCCACAAATTAAGCCTTCCTCCGAGGTATCAACCACCTCGCTCCACTAGGGTTGCTCTTACTCCACTCCGGAGATGGCGAGCACCAAGCCACTCACAAATGCCCTTCTTCACATGCTTCACTTGAGAAGATCACCGCCGCACGACACCTTCACGCCGTCTAGGTGTCGGCAAACACCAAGAGTAACAAGTCTCCAACTTTCACTTGAACCAATCAAGTGTCAAAGCTCTCGTGGATACTAAGTCCACCACCTAATGCAACACATGCAATAGGATTTGCCTCTCAAACCTCACTAAGTGCAACACATGCACAAATGGGAGTAGAGGGCTTGCTCTTAGCTCAAAGGAACTCAATGGGGCACACCTACTTCTCCTCACACGCCAAGGTGGGTATTTATAGCCCACTCACAAAAACTAGCCCGTTGGGAGAAGATTCGGAGAATCTGGATGAAACCGTCGACCGCCAACTAATGGCGGTCGGACCACCCAAATGCCAACGGCTATAAAACTAGCCGTTGGACTCACAATCGTCCGACCGCCAACCAATGGCGGTCGACCAGCTCTGACCGATCCGCCCGAGGCGGTCAAACCGCCGACCGAAAGCAACCGATCAAACCGAAAATATCTCTTACGGAAAATACGTACCGCCAAACAAATTTGGTACTCCGCACTCCGTAGTACCGTTTCAACGCCCGGTACTACCGCACTCCCAGTAATACCGATTCTTATGGCGGTACAACCTGTAGGTCGGTCGGACCGCTTATCCCATGGCGGTCGGACCGCTACCACCGGCCGACGCTACTGAGGCGGTCGGACATATGATCTGCAAGATCGAGAACATATTTTGCACATTTGCTTCAACTCAATTTGCAAAACATATTTGTCAATTGATGCAACATATACACAAGAGATGAAAGCTAGATTCTCAACAAGTTGCAAAACGCATTTGCCAACTTTTAGAATCAACACCACAAGGAATAAGGTACATGAACTTAAATCGTTTGCAAAACACATTCGCAAACTAAAGTCACATGCTACAAGGAATAACCATGAGCCTCAACTATTTGCAAAACACATTCGCAAATATAGGCAACATGTTAAGTTGAGCTAGAGCAAACACAATGAGCTTATCAACACATGACTAATTAAAGTTACTGATTAAGACCCCTCTTAATAGTACGACAACCTATTCTAGCAATTCGGTCTCCCAACCAAACACCGAGATCGGTAAAAGACTAGGAACAAATCCTTAGCCCTAGCTAGTTATACATTTGCCTTGCGCAACCACTTGAAGCTTGATGACGCACACCTCGCTTCAAGTCCGGGTTATTGACTCAATGTCCATCAACATATGATGACATCTTTCATTTCAAGTCTTGACATGCATCAACTCATGATGCACTATTCACTTGACCTCCATCAACACATGATGAATTCTTCTTGACTTGTCGATCAACTCATGATCATTTCCACTTCTTAAACTTGATATGCATCAATGCGTGATACATCCTTTACTCCAAGCTCTTTACTTCAATATCATCAACCCATGATGATATTCTTCTCTTTATATCATCAACACATGAGGATATTCTTCTTCTTCGAAAATCTTGACTTGATGACGATCAACTCATGATGTCATCCAACGTCTTCAATCACATGGAACATAACCTATTTCACCAACTTATAGAAAACGTTAGTTCCACAATATGATTATCATAAATTACCCTATCAAACCATTAACTGATAATGGTGGGACAAGATACCGCAATCTTTCCCTCTTTGGTAATTGATGATAATCACTTCAATAACAAGTAATTGAATGTAATTGGTATGAGTATATATAAACTACAAAGATTATGTATACTCAAAGATATATGAGCATATATGAACTACATGAAGCTTCATATGCCCATAAGAATATATACGAACTACACAAGTTGTATATATTTAAGGATATGAGTATATATAAACTTACACAAGTTACATATACTCATATGAATATATTAACTACACAAGTTAAATATATTCAAGGGTATATTTCAAAGTAAAGATCCTAAATATATGTGGACAAAAGAATATGGATCAATACTAATGAAACCACAAAATATGGAGTGAACTCCCCCTAAATGTGTGCATACACGAATGTGTAATAAAGACATATGCACATATTCAAGTTAACCTTTTGGTGAAGTTCAACCTATATTTTGAATCCGATGAATGCAACAAGGTATAATAAAATGATGTCGAATGCATACCTCCTTGATCTTTAAATCCAACTGAGACTAAATATGAGATATAGCAAAAAGAGTGTTAGTCTCATAAATAGATTTGTCATTAATAACCAAAACTCCATTAACATATAATGGCGCGGATCTAGATTCTTCAGATGAGTAGGGAGCCATTTCATTTGTAATTGAGAGTAGAGCGATGTGGGAGATTCAGCTTCAATGACGCATGGTCATTTTTATAAAACAAGTGATAAATTCGGTATGTGAGACGAAGAGACGCAACGGAGATCCGAAGCGGCATCGGGGAGACGAAGAGACATATTACAAACACTACCAACCAGAAACCATTTGTGATACTAATTATCACCGGTAATTTTTAATAAGAACCGTCTGTGATAATTCACAGACGATTCTTAAAAAGAACCATCTGCTTTTAAGAACTTCTTATTAAAAACCGTCGGTGATAATTATATATCACAGATGGTTCTAGCCATTGCTAATAACATAGACGATCACACTTGTAAAACCGTCTGTGATAATTACAATCTGATTTATTACGGGAATTGCGTGATGAGACGTCGAGTATAGCCTATTCTATTCTGTAGTAGTGGTTGCCTGGTTCTAGGAATGCATGAATTTTTTAAAAAAAATCATGGAAACGTGCAGAGCAATGACAGTAGTTAGTGCGTGGAAATGCTGATACGGTGGTTGTTTTGAGGGCATCTCTAATAGTATATTTATTGTCGTCTCTTAACTATGCCACGTCAACAAAATCCTACGTAGAGGAGAGAGGGAGAGAAGAGAGAGAACATGTCGTCTCTTCAGGAAGAGACAATCGTGCACGCGAAACAAAATATAATACATTAATTTACTCTAGTTGACATGTAGGCCCATTTTAAAGAAAAATTATAAAATATAAGTGTTGAAAAGTGTACTAGAGACTGTCTATTGGAGATGTTGTCTTTAAAGATGATGTAGCATATGTTAGAGACAAGGTTATCTCTAACTACTGGAGATGCCCTGAGACAACTATTGTTGTTGTAGTAAAGAGCCGCATGTTTCCTTGCAGCTCGTGGTGGCCACGTCGCCCCGAATTTTTTTTGCCGTCGGATCCCTCGCGCCTCTGCGTCCCGTCCGTCCGATTTTTTTTTTGCTTTGCGTGCCCGCGAGGCCTCCCGTCTCCTTGCTCGCTCCGTCCCGGAGCGCTTCTCCTCAGCTCGCTTCGTTTCCCCTTCACTTCCTATCTCCTTCCTCTCCCTCCCCGCCGAAACCACCGCTCCCTTCCTTTTCCTCCCCCGCCCGCTTTCTCCGCCGCCACCTCTCCTTTCCTTCCTCGTCTCCGCCCCGTCCCACCACCTTCGCCTCCCCGCCCCGCCCCGCCCCATCCTCCATCTTCACCTCTCCCGGCCTACACTTTCCTCCCGCGCCACGCCCTCCTCCCTCACCCGGCGCCTCCTCCCTCTTCCTGGCCTTCCCCTTCCCCACCGCGACAAGGACCCGCACCCACCCTGCCCCCTCCTCCCCTTGCCCGGCTCGGCCGTCCCTGCGCCTCCGGCAACCATCCCCGGCGGTCGTGGCTGCGCTCCAGGCGGAGCCCCGCCTACGTCGTCTTCAAGCGTCGTCCCGCCCCCATTTGTGTGATGTGATGCAATTTGATCGGATTTTTTGTGTTTCTTTGATATTGCGCAGTTGCTCCTGTCGATTCCGCCTAGGAAGTGAAGAGGAGTCGTCCGCGGCGATGTATCAGCTGGGCGGCGAACGGAAAGGTGAAGGCAGTGTGTACGAAAGGAGGGGCGGGAGCAATGAATTAAAGCGAGAGATTAGTTTGTTGATGGATTGCATGCTGAGATGGTGGCTTTGTGGAAGCAATGGGTTCAACCTGTGCAGTGAATATATCCTACTGTGACAGATAACCATTTGCATAGCAGATGTCTCCAATATGGATTACCATATCGATATTCTTCAGGTCTTTAATTAGCTAGTAAGTACACATTTGAGCCATCGACCTCAGGCTGAGCAAAGAGTGGAAATGCCAGTTTTAAGGTCATGTAGAAAAGGAGACCTTATCAATTTTTCTTGTCAATGCTTTCTCTTGTACTTTTTTCCTTGCTTGTTAGTTTTACTCGAGATGATAAAACTTATGAAGAATTCCGTAAAAAAAAAATTATGAACAAAACTAAGCATAGCAAGAATTTTGTCATTACTAGGAGGAGAGGACTGGTACTTTCCAAAATTGAGAGGGATAGTGATTAGTAAGGAATTACTTGTGTTATATATGACCTTTGTTTGTTTCTTACATAAGATGAATTTTAAAAAAAAAATTACCTTATTACACATGTTTAGATCTTTACCGTACGTTTTTGTTGGTCTGCTCAATTTATGGATTTGAGTTCTACTTTGCATGAGTAACACAAGGGAAACTCTTTTATCTTGATTTAAAATAAATGATACACTTATACAAAAAAGGAATTCTTGTAGGAGCAAATAAAGCATGTACTACTTATTTCTATTTCCATATCATAAGAATCTAATAATGCCTTTGGAACAATGCAAATATGACTATTCAGAATATGGACAATCATCAGGAAAGTTATGGTAAAGCTTGTTGCGAGCAATGTGTATG
The DNA here is from genome assembly GCA_036346255.1 of Ampelocalamus luodianensis. Taxonomy (NCBI): domain Eukaryota; kingdom Viridiplantae; phylum Streptophyta; class Magnoliopsida; order Poales; family Poaceae; genus Ampelocalamus; species Ampelocalamus luodianensis. The sequence continues at coordinate 127,539 of JAYEVH010000176.1, read as the reverse complement.
ACATAACATTAACAAGTTCAGCTTTGTTTAGTTACTGTTTCCTTTGTCTGCTTTTAGACGAGTGAGCAAAACACTTATGCTGGTATAGAGGCTGCTTACAAGTGCCTCATAGAGAACTTAGGTGCTAAGGAAGAAGAAATAATTCTTTAAGTTCCAATCGCTTAGCGGTGGCCTGCGATGGATTTGTCGTCAAGTTTGCCTCGACTATGAGCTGCAGGTCTGTATAGCCATATATTGTCGAGATTGAGAGTTATGTATCTGTGAAGCGTACATATTGGCTTGACATATACAAGGTTTGTAATCCTTTATCACTTCTTTGTTGAGAAACTTGTTCTATTCTCTGTTGTGTATTGCGCTTTCTCTATATTAACCTTTCTCTTTTCATGTACTTCCAAAATATTGATAAAATCACTCGAGATCACACACCTTGTGCTCATTATACATGTAAATTAATTTCCATCTTGCATCATTTTCGTATTCTAAATTTGAAATGCCAAACTTGCCGCTAAGTTCAATACCATTTAATGCATGCTTTTTAATTATTGGTTTGGTTGATTTATAGAATACTAACATAGGATAAAATTGGATTGAATGGTGTATTTTACTGATGAAATAAAACTGAAATTTAGATGACATGATTTATGAGCCTATATGTCGATTTGCAAATATTTTCCATCTTGGTTATGCTATTATTGTCATATACCATGAATAGATGCCATGGTCAATCTACATGCCCGTATAGTCCGTATATCAATGACGAGAACAATGATTGTGCATCCACAATGTTCACTACATCAACCTACCCACGGGCATATTTGCAAATGTGCCTACAAGGCAAACAAGGGCTTTCTTGTGATGGTATTGTCGGAAAAAGCAGGGGTTGCAAGTGGTGGCAGCAAAGCTCAAAGCATCTCGCTTGTTTTGATTACCCTCATGTGTGGACTAGCAGCAATGGTGTTCCATTGAATGATACCTCCCATTCCTCCAAATATGGTGTAGCTGATGCGGCTTGAATTCAGTCCGATCATAGTTTCTTGTGTTCTTTTATCCTAAATAATCTTTAAAGCATCTAATGGACCTTTTAAACGAAAAAAACAGTTTTATTATGTAAGCTTGTTTATTTTCAGTTGGTTTAGGAGCTACATGTCGGGATTAAACTTTACCTGTATTTAATAGTGTGTCTAGGTCTATTGTAACATCATTTTAGCCCTGACATATATGACCATAAAAGAACATAACTTGAGCAAAGTAAGCGGCTTAAAGAAGAGATAGCTGAAGCACAGACTAGAAATGCAGAGCTAACAAGGGTGAGTTTTCTTGTCTATCTTTCGATTGTTCTATTTCTACCCCTACAGATCTGTAGTTTCTTGTGTTCTTTTATCCTAAGTAATCTTTGAAGCATCTAACGGACCTTTCAAACGAAAAAGTGATCTTTATTATGTAATCTTGTTTATTTTCAGTTGGATTGGGATTACATGCAGTGCAACCAGTACTATGTTCTTCTATTGTTTGAACTTGGGAGTTTTAGTTTGTGTGCAGAAAAGTAAATCTGAAACGCTTATATAGAAAATTTCATTTTTCATCTGCTCTGTAGCTCCTTTTCTTTGGTTCATTTAAATTGTGTAGGAGCTTCAAGCTGTCTGTGGCCAGCTTGCGGCCGAACAGTCAAGATGCTTCAAACTTGAGGTGCACATTGTCTTATATTAACAGAAATGGCTAATCTTACACCATTGCCCACAATGTCTTTGAGATCGAAACCCATATCGATACTAAACCTGGCCAATGACATACTCAAGGGAGCATGGTATTATGATATATTTTTCTCCTGGACAAGAGATAGATATGCCCTGAACATACTTGGTTTTCTAAATGGCTCCCTAGGTGGATGTTGCGAGCTACGGCAAAAGCTTCAAATGTGGATGCATTGGAGAAGAAGGTCGAATTGCTTGATAGAAGAGAAAACGCCTGAGCAAGCGGCGTTAGACACAAAGCGAGAGGTGCTTCCAGTTGCTTCCGTGAGTTCTGCACTTACCTTCCATCTTACAGTGAGTTATATGCGATCGGCGCTTCCTGCGTCGTCTTCTCGGTTCCTCAGATAGTACCGCAACATACTCTACAAGCGCCAGAGATCGTATCTTTGTAGTTAGTTTGCATCATATCTGCAGGCTATACTCTTTTGTACCTCAAGTACTCTCCCTTAGATCAAGCACTACTCTCTGTTTGATGTAGTCTACTCTAAAGAACATATGGTATATTCTATGTTCGTCATGTAATACTACGACACTCCTATGTATAATACTAGACTATCCGGTGTCTGGTTTGTCTATGCTCCTTCAATAGAACTCGCACTCAGTTTCGATATAATCGTTTTACATTTGATCTTTTATGAGGCTTCGAATGGAGACTGGACAAGTCTCCTTTTATTTATTGTTGCATGTAGACCTGCTTAGATGGACTCATATTACGATCCTTTTAATATGTGTTTGTCCCTACACCATGATCCAAATCATATGTACACAGCTACCATTCTGGTACTAAATATTTATGCGCAAAAAAATCAAAAAAAAAAAAATCGTTCTTACAGTTTCCCCCCTACAGTTATTTCCGATGTAAGTTTAGAATTCACTTTGCCATCTAAAGCGACTACCAGTATCGTCATAGCCGTTTCGTAAATACCCGCGACAGGCTCTAGTATTTCTAATGATTGCTTGTACATGCTATGAATACACTACACAGGTATACTGTTTTGTCTGCGTTGCCAGGGAATCGGGGAGGGATGGTGCTGATAAAGGGAAGGGCTTGGAAAGAGGAATGCCATGGGCATCATCTATCTGTAGGTGTCTGGTGGTGAGCTTCTTCAACCTTCTAGTCAAGTTGGCAACGCAGACATGGGGTTGTAAAGCTCTGGGCGTTGCAGTTTGGTGAGCATCAGTTTATAGCTTACACAAGTCGGCATGAGATGGGATGGCCATGGCCATGGGATTGGGATAGGAAGCAGAGATGGTAGGCACACAACACAGACGGTGTTTCAAGCGTAGCTATGTTCTTCAGTAGTCTTGTAGAGGTTTTACCTGGTGATTTTTTTTGGGGCACATTTCTCACAGTGCAAGTGGCATGCATGCTCTAGCGAGAGGGGTTGACCAAGAATCTGATCGTTACAAGTACAAGTGGGTATTTGTTTCAACAAATCCACATTGGCAGTTAAGGTGGTTGCGTTTTTCGTCTCTGAAGAGTAATCCGGTGAAGAGGGTGTCAGCCGTAGCTATGTGTACGTATTGTGTGGTTGAGATATTCTGAAAGTCGAAGCGTCTAGTACTAGGACTATTCCGAGTAGAAACAGTGGCGGACTCGTGTCGCTATGAACAGACAGAGAGCTGAAGAAGCATTAATCGATCAAGCAATCGACCTGGTCCGTTGAATCTTGGATGGGATTGGGACTGGGACAGCTGAGATGAACTACAGTAGTACAAGCAACGCTGCTGTAGATGATGACGCTGAGTCACTCCGTGGAGCAGACGATATAATAACACTTTATCCGTGAAATTGCTTAAATATTCGTTTCCAGAGCAGACGACAACCCAGCCGTGTCCTTCTTTTTCGTCAATTCTTTCCGTCTGACTATCAGAGCACGGCACGGACAACAGGGAGGAGTGGGACTGGGACTGGGAGACGGAGCCTGAAGCTCAGGCGACCGCCCTTGCTTGACAGACAGCCACTCGAACTCGATCGTTCGCCATGGCGGCCAACCCACGGCCTCGGTGGCAGCAGGACGACGCCGACGAAGACGCCGGCGGCTACAGCTACCTGTCGGGGCTGGGCAACACCTTCTCGTCGGAGGCCGTGCCGGGGTCGCTCCCCCGCGCCCAGAACAGCCCGCTCGCCTGCCCGCTCGGCCTCTACGCCGAGCAGCTCTCCGGCACATCCTTCACCACCCCGCGCGCCCGCAACCTCCGCACGTACGTAAATTGTATACCCCCCCTTCCTTCCTCGTTTCTTCCTTCCTTCCTTGCTTGCTTCTTCCATTCACCGACGATTCACGATCCGCTGCTGCTGCTGCTCCAGATGGTTTTATCGCATCAAGCCGTCGGTGACCCACGAGCCGTTCCACCCCCGCGACCCCACCAACCGCCGCCTCGTTGGGGAGTTCGACCGCACCACCACCGTCGCCACGCCCACGCAGCTGCGCTGGAGGCCAGCCGAGGTGCCCCAGACGCCGCAAGTCGACTTCGTCGATGGCCTCTACACCGTCTGCGGCGCAGGCAGCTCCTTCCTTCGCCACGGATACGCCATTCACATGTGCCCATTTACTCTGCTCTGCTCTGCTCTGCTCCTCCTCGTAGTTTTCAGTCTTCAGTTTACATTAGCTTAGTTGTTGAAACAAAGACGCTGACTCTGCCTGCTCGCTCATGCTTGTAGGTACGCTGCTAACAAGTCCATGGATGGATGCGCCTTTTGCAATGCAGATGGTGATTTCCTCATTGTTCCCCAACAAGGAAGTAGGTTTTTTCTTCTTCTTTTCCCCCTTTACCTCCAAAGATCGACTCAATCCGTACACTTCTTATCTTACATCCATGTTTCCGTGTTGATGATATCTTGCAAACATATACAAACCGCGACAGTAGACTCCATGACATTCTTGTGAGTTAGGCACTGTCTGTATGTCACTCAACACTTTCATGATCGAATCCATTTATTGGAATCATCTCACATTCAGCAACAACAACCATTTTCTTTGTCACCAGACCAACTACACTACAGTAACCATCGCATGTTCCTGTTGTTCCCCAAAGTATTGTGCTTGGCATCCTTTTCTGTGTTCCACTTGTGCCATTCTCTGTCTTTTTGTGCAGTAGTTGGCATATTCCTTTTTTTATACATAAAAAAGGTAGGGGCATCATCATCATCATCAGAAAGTTATTGACATACTCAATGCAATTCCTATTCAATTATGCTTACCTTCTACTGGAATATAGATTCTCATTATCTCTCATGGTCTTCTTTCTTTTTGCTGTCAAGCACAGAGTTGTTGATCACAACTGAATGTGGAAAGCTGCTGGTGTCACCTGGTGAAATCGTCGTCATTCCTCAAGGTTTCCGCTTTGCCGTTGACCTACCTGATGGTCCTTCGCGTGGCTATGTTTCTGAGATTTTCGGTACCCATTTCCAGCTCCCTGATCTTGGCCCAATTGGTAGTAGTACCTTGACCTTTTTCTTTTATTTTTCTTAACAGTGAGAATCGGCAGGTTATGTTGTTAGAAGATGCCTAATAATTGGTGTGCAGGTGCTAATGGTTTGGCCTCGGCAAGGGATTTCCTTTCCCCCACAGCATGGTTTGAGCAAGCCCACCGCCCTGGATACATAATAGTGCAGAAGTATGGTGGTGAGCTATTCACTGCCACGCAGGATTTTTCCCCGTTTAATGTGGTTGCATGGCATGGAAATTATGCCCCTTACAAGGTAACCAACCATTTTAGCAGTGCTAGCTGGTGCCTCTTTTGAGTCCTTTTTCACCTGTTAAACCTTGTCTTCTCTGTTACGGAGAAAGGCGCGAGGGGCTGCAGCGTGCGTGTAAACAGTACCATGGGTACTGTAGTGTGCGTGAACAGTACCTATTGGTACTGTAGCACCTTTATTTCTATATATGTTGATTGATTTTCTAGAATAAAGACTATTTGGTTAGGTAGGTTATTTTGATATTCCTTATCTATCTAGTTATTATTAGAAATATGATCTTTTTTATTAGGAAGATTATTTTTAATAGTTGAAAAGATTAGATTGGATTGATAGGTTTTTTTATAGATTATTTCTTAAGCATCAAGTCGAACTGTTCTTATAAAAAAGATCATATGTATCTATTATCAATCAAGCAATGAGAAATCAAAAGTTCGACTAAGCCTCGAGCCTCGCTACCTCGCGGGGAAGAGCCTCGCGCGGTTAGACGAGGACGAGTGCCCTACCCTCGGTCTTGGACTGTACCCCAACAGTTGCCACAACATCTCTTTGCTGTATACTTGTATAGAAACCCGTAAGCCGTCGTATGTGGAATAATTTCCCAATGGTCTGACTTGATCTTCTTTCCTTGATCCTTTCAGTATGATCTGAGTAAGTTCTGTCCATTTAATACAGTCCTGTTTGATCACGGTGACCCATCAGTAAATACAGGTGATTGCTTTTCTCTGAGCAACGCAAGATTGTTCAATTTGGGGATTTAGCTGCTTCTTGACCTTTCTTATGTATTTGTTGAATTTTCAGTGCTAACTGCGCCAACTGATAAGCCTGGTGTGGCATTGCTTGATTTTGTGATATTCCCACCTCGATGGTTGGTGGCTGAAAACACATTCCGCCCTCCATACTATCATCGCAACTGCATGAGTGAATTCATGGGGTTAATCTATGGGATATACGAGGTAGCATTGATCCGATGACACACTAATCTCTGTAGCGAATGGAACCAGTCGTGATCATATTTCTCAAGGATGATACAGGAATTAACTTTCTGAACATGTGCAGGCTAAAGCTGATGGTTTTCTTCCTGGAGGCGCTAGTCTTCACAGCTGCATGACACCACATGGACCAGACACCAAGACGTACGAGGTCAGTGAGTATTATTTGGATGTGTTTGTGGATAACAAGATCAAGACGCTTCTCGTTTGATATCAAATAATTCGTGGCAGGCAACAACCAGCCGTGGCCGTGCTGATGCCAATGAGCCATGGAGGCTGAGCGGTACGCTGGCGTTCATGTTCGAGTCTGCACTGATCCCCCGTGTTTGCCCGTGGGCTCTTGATTCCCCGGCTCGGGATCTCGATTACTACCAGTGCTGGATTGGACTGAAATCACACTTCTCACACGGCAATGGAGGGCCGACAACCAGCGAACCTGCACACAAGGATGAAAGCTTAATTAATTGATGCTCTACATATTATATTTTTCTCTGGTAGCGATTCCCCAGCCTAGCTAGTTGTATAAAGACAGTAATTCGGTGATAATAAGCAAGCAGTAATGCCCTGCACTCTGCAGCCTGTAGTCCTGTACAATTGAGCCTGCAGGGTATACCAGGATCATGTGTATAACAGAAGCAAGCGTTAGCGTCAATTGCTGTTTGCGTCGTCATGTGCTGCATGAAGAGAAACTTCTTCAGCTCATTATGCACATGAAGTTCTCTTTTCAGGTAAGTAAAACGAGACTCACATACATTGTACTAGACATGTGCTTCAGCAAGAATGCACAGCTGCGCTTGAAGCTAGCTCAAAAGCGTTGGAGAGTGACTTGTGATCGATGGCGTAACAACGATGCCGCTGCTGCTGTTTATGCGATTATATGCCGTCACGTGGAGTGGGACCTGCGACCTTTTCAAGGAAAAGAAGAAGAGTGCGACATACAAGTCTGCATCCGGATAGCAGCATTGAGCGAATGCATGGCTCCTGTACCGCAAGTACCTTCTCCTCCTCCCTACTGTCGGTTTCTGAAGCTAGCTTTTCAGCAGGGCAGGCCATTACACTGTAGACTTATGCTCTCCTCACGGTCACAAGCAGCAGCAGCAGCAGCAGCAGCTGATGATGATCCATGTATTTAAGTAGCTAGGGCGGTCCATGTGTTGGTTGTTGGGGGATGATTATCTGCTGATTGGTGATCGGAATATATGAATGGTTAGATTATGCAGGGTGGCCTCACGCCACGAGAGATAGGAGGTTGCTGGCTAAAGTTTTTGTCTCTGTCCTTAATTTATCATATCAGGGGAATCATCATCATATCAGCAGATAGAAATCGAGCCGTCATATAGTGCATGTCTGGGGAATCTTTCAATTCTTTTTCTCCCCCTGCTCTAGGTATTTTCACTAGCTTCAATCCTAGAGTTGCTGCGGACCGACTAATCAATGAAAGAGCTATCCATATCAAATTGAGGCCCGTCAGTCTTTCAAAGGGCCGGGAAGATGATACCCGGTGCTTGCTTCATGAAACTGTAGTACAAATTAGCCATGTTGACTCCATCCATCTCCATGCTGTAATATAACTGTAGCACACAGCCCAGGGTAGTACGCATCAGATACTTGTGAAGAAAGGTAATCAGAGTTGGCACGGTTTCATTCAGCTGTCCATCCAAGTCATCCGTTCTAGTTACGTGTGAAACGAAGCATGAGAGGAGGATTAGTCGATCCACTAAGCAACCATCTTTTAATGCACAGATTAACCCGGCCTTGACAGTTGACACGGATGCAGCTGACAGACAGAGGAGGATTCTTTTGTTTTTCTGAGAGAGAGAGAGAGAGAGAGAGAGGAGGAATTGAATCGAGGAGCCCCAAAGTGGAAGGCAAGAGGGAGGATGAAGAAGAACAACAAGAGAGAGAGAGAGAGAGAGAGAGAGAGAGAGAGCTCTACAAGGAAAAGAGAGAGAGAAGGGAGGGCAAGGAAAGGAAAGGAAAGGAAAGCGTCAATCCAAGGCAGCGGACGCCAGCCGCCATTCCAATCCACCCTATACTCTCTCTCTCTCTCTATCAGTGTGAAATCTTAACCCAACTGCTGCCCACGGCAAGGCTACTCTGCTCACTGACGCTGTGGGCCCACGAGCCAGCGCCGTCCCACCATGCGGCCCCCGCCGGTGGGCCTCCCGTGTGCCCGTTGGCCACTAGCGGCTGCGGCGTTGTACTTGTACGCGCGCTGACTCCAAGCCCGACCCACTGACAGGTAGCCCCGGGCCCCGCGTGTCATGGGCGACCGGAGATGGAAAGGCGGTAGCAAAGGACTGACCCCAATCATCATAGCTGCCGCTTTCCACTACTTCCTTATTTTATTTGCCCCTCCCCCGTCTCTGGATTTACTTTACTTTTATTTTATTTTATTTTATTTTATTTTTTACGGATAATTTCCTTATAAATTTCCACTATAATAACTCTCTCCACTCCAGTTGAATTGCTTCTGCTAAAAATTCGAGAGCTCGTCCCTTAAAAAAACGAGAATTTTTCGTATATAAAACAGAGAGAGAGAAGAGAAGAGAAGAGAGCACAAGATTTCGCTCGCCTCGCCTCGCCTCGCCTCTCTCTTTCCCCTTCCCCCACATCTCGCAGGCAGCCACTACCAACACAGGAGAGGGAGATTTCTCCCACGAATCAGTTAGGGTTTCCGGAGGAGGAGGAGGGCGCGCGAGGGAGGTGACCACCTGCTCCCTTCTCTCTCGACGTTTATTCCCTCCCTCGAATTGTTTTGTTTTCTTGGTGGGGTTTTGTTTGCGCGCGCGCCTGATCGTCTGTGCTCGCCGAAAACTCCATGAATAAATTGAAGCGGAGTGGAGTCTGGAGTTATTAGGAAGCCTCTGTGTGGTCTTCTTTTGGGGGGAATCGTTTCCTTCGCTAGGTTAACCCGCACAACTCCTTCACGGGGTTGTGGATTGATCATTCATCGATTCCTTCCGCCGCCGCCCTTCTCTGCTCTTTTCGGGGTCAAAGCTGCTTGCTTTCTATTGATTTCCGATATACATGCTTGACTTGTGCTGTCTGATGTTTTACTGGCTTCGATTGCAAAAAAAAAGTGCCCCCTTTTTGCACGTTTCCCTTCAGTTTGGATCAAATTTGCTTCTTTCTTCACTCCCAACCCCCAAGTGGATTACACCCTGCCTTTATAGGGCGTGTATGTCGTCTTGCAACTGCGATTGCCAAGCTTGTTTCGTCCATGCGCGGCAAAAGAAAAGAAAAAGATTCGGTTTTTCCCATTAGCTCCACCCCGCTGCGGAGAACTAAACCCTAATGCTAAAATTAGCTCCATTTGTTACGTCTTGCAGGCATCCCTTGGCAAATGCGGCGATGGACCGATCACCGGATCCTGTCAATCCACCAGGTATCATTCGCTCCACCGTCCCTTCCAGGTGTACAATATGTATGTGTTGTTCTGTTCCTGTATCCGAATGTCTGTCTGTATATGCTTTTGTCTTGTGTTAGGTCTTGCCGTACCCCCTGCCATGAAGATGCGGCAGATGGCCGGAAACAGCAACCCGTGGAGAGTCCCTCCGCCACCGCAGCTGAATGCACGCGATGGGCTGGGCGACGCAAGCCTCTTCTCAGCCTCACTGCCGGTTCTTCCGCATGAAAAATGTATGCCACTTTCCATCTTCTTAAGGCGCTTTAACCATACTACATTTCTAGGCACAATGGCACATGCTAATATGCTCTAGTCTGTGCACGTGGGGTTAGCATTACTGTCCAAACACCTAGTTTGCTACCCCAAGAAAACACCTACTTTGCTCATGCCTGCGGCGGGTGTGGCAGAGGGTGACTGAGGGTTGGTAAATGTGTGCAAAGGGATTGTATCGAAGAGATGAGAGAGGTTGATACTAGGAACTAAGGGAGACAAGAGAGAGGAGTGGAAAAAGAAACTGTTACAGAGTCCAAATGTCAAATATTTGGCCCCACGCCCCTATTTGTCGCTAACTAATCTCAACTTTTAGTGCGTAAAAATTCTCACAAATTCTACCTTTTTTTACTGTAGTGTAGCGGTGCCCATGTTTGTGCTGATATTCCCGATTGTTTGGATTTCCTTTTCTTTCAGTGAACTTTCCAGATTCTGCACATGGCACCCCATTGATGGATGACACATCTGCAAAACTGAAAGAGTTTGACGATGATCCTGAAGGGAAGGACTACAAGTTTGACTTTGATCTCCGGCAAATCGATGACTTATTGCCTGATGAAGATGATCTTTTCGCGGGGATCACAAATGAGATTGAGCCCCTTGGGCAGACAAACCCTGCGGAGGAATCAGAGGAGTTTGATGTATTTGGCAGTGGAGGGGGCATGGAGCTGGACTCAGACCCTGTGGAGGGCATCACAGCTGGTTTGGGGAATACAAGTATAGGTGATGGGGTTAGAGGCAATGGGACCAACCATTTTGGTCTGTCAAACAATGCCGGAACTGTGGCCGGGGAGCATCCATATGGGGAGCACCCTTCCAGGACACTATTTGTGAGAAACATTAATAGCAATGTTGACGACTCCGAGTTGCGCTCTCTGTTTGAGGTAATAACTGCAGTGGTTGTTATATTTATTTATTTTTAATTACGATTCCAGTCTGATTTAGTGGTTTTTACTCAACAGTAGATGTGTATCTTGTAACTGAACGACTGTATGGTAGGACATTGATGATCTTGATACCTTCATCTGCTATGTTGTCTAATCATAAGCTCACAACGTTCTTATCTGCACGTATTTGATGCTGAATCTCAATTGGTCCTGACAGTCTTTATTATTGTAATTTCAGCAATACGGGGATATCCGAACCCTTTACACTGCAACAAAGCATAGGGGTTTTGTAATGATATCTTATTTTGATATACGAGCTGCACGCGGTGCGATGCGCTCATTGCAGAACAAGCCTCTGAGGAGGAGAAAGCTGGACATCCATTTTTCCATCCCAAAGGTTTGTTATGTTCCTCTTTTGCAGCCGTAGTCCCCTACCCACAAAAGCACTCTTTTGAATAATTACCGTGTTGACTTTGCAGGAGAATCCATCGGACAAAGATTTAAACCAGGGAACTCTTGTTATTTTTAACCTAGATCCGTCAGTTTCTAATGAAGAAGTTCGCCAGATTTTCGGAGCATATGGGGAAGTAAAGGAGGTTAGGATGATTCCCAAATTATACTTTTGCTTGAAGATTGCAGCTCCATAGATCTTTCTTTTTGGTGTTGCAGATAAGAGAGACACCGAATAAAAAACATCATAAGTTTATTGAGTTCTATGATGTAAGAGCAGCAGAAGCTGCTCTTCGGTCACTGAATAAGAGCGAGATAGCTGGAAAACGCATCAAGTTGGAACCAAGCCGTCCTGGTGGAACGCGCAGAAAGTACGATTATGAGTTAGTTTCTTTCCTAATCTGTTTGTCTGCTTATGCCTTCAGATTGTTGTTTTTGTGCCCAATTTCTCACCTATGTTTGTGAACAATTTATCGATGCTGCAGCTAGATTGACTTTGTCTGCTATATACTAGTATTTTCCTGTATCAAATTTCATTGTTTGGCATGGGCAGGACATTATCAATTTTCCATGTTGAGTCTTTTCCTTATATTCTGTGCTAGCAGCGTGACGTAGTTATTGCCATGTCAATATGTCATGTTTCATATGTATCGCTATTAAAACAACGCTAAGTTCATTCTGGCTTGTCCCATTAAGCTGAGGGAGCAAGACTATACTTTTCATCTGTGTTTCTTATCTTGACATAAGATATCAACAAAGGAATCGATTTTATCTGCAAAGTTTCTGAAGATCAGATTGCTCATTATTCTACTTAGTTTTGGAGTTATTTCTGACTATTTTGCAAGTTAAAAGCATAGTTACCGGATTCGCTATAAAACCACACGAATCGCGAACCGGATTCGTCGAACCCGAACCGGTTTAGGGTACGGGGTTCGTGTTCGCAGTGGAAATTGGAAAAAAAGGGTGGCGAATTACGAACCCGAATCCCGTACCGCAACTCGAACGAACCGCGTTTATGGTAACTATGGTTAAAAGTACACAACGCGGTATCCGATCTTGTTAAACTCAGTTTTATGCATCATTAACAGAAGTGCTGAGTTTTACGCTTTATTGATCAACTTTGATTTATTTGAATAATCCACTTGCAGTTTTGAAATATCTTTAGTGGAAGAAAAACAAACTTAGCTTGTGTAGAGTTTTTTTTTATTTTAAAAAAAGGGCAGTTCACTAATTCCTTAATGGTATATTGGATAAGCTGTAGACAAAGCCATTTGCTCCTCGAGATGTTCCTTGAGTTTTGGACAGCACGCTTTTGTAGTCATTTGTCCTCCATGCGAACCAATTAGCATTGACGGAATGTTTCTGATGCAATATACTGACACTGATCTGATTCATTTTATCTTGTTTTCTTCTGATTTAGCATGATGCAGCAGCTTGGTCATGAGCTAGACCAAGATGAACCCAGAAGTTATAGGCATCCTCATGTTGGTTCACCTATTGCTAACTCTCCTCCTGGTACTTGTACTAGATCTAGTTTGGGTCTTGTTATCCTGTCCTCATCTATTTTTGTTTCCATCATTTGTTTACAACTAAGGAATATTACATCCTGGCAGGGGCATGGGCTCAATATGGTAGTCCAACCGATAACAATTTGTTACAAGCGCTCAACAAGTCACCAACTGGAAATGGAATGAGTCCCATTGCAATGCCCCCTTCACTGATGTCAAGTGCTGTGAAGATTGCGCCAATCGGGAAGGATAGCAACTGGTCTAAATATGATCAAGTGTTCTCAAACAGCAACCAGTCCCTTAGTGCTGCATTTCAGCACTCCCACTCATACCAAGATCACAAAAGTGAGCATATGAGTTCAAGTCCGGGGACTTTAACAGGTCCCGAATTTCTATGGGGTAGTCCAAAGCCTTATCCGGAACATTCTCAATCCTCGATTTGGCGTCCACCAGCAATTGGTCGTGCAATTTTATCTACTAACCGCCCTCAGGGGCAAGGCTTTTTGTATGGCAGCCGTCAGGCTTCATTGTTTGGATCTTCAGATCAGCACCATCATCATCATGTTGGGTCCGCCCCTTCAGGTGCTCCATTTGAGAGCCACTTTGGCTTTTTACCTGAATCGCCAGAGACATCTTTTATGAATCAAGTCAGGTTTGGGAACGTTGGGAATATTGGTACTGGCGAAATGGGGAAGCCTCATGCTGAACATGGCTGCTCGTGCTTCCGTAAATCCTGTTTCTGCTCTAAGTGGAAGCCTGTCAGATAATAGCTCTGCTAACTTTAGACCAATACTGTCACCAAGATTGGGACAAACATTCTTCGGGAATCCCACATATCAAGGCCCTGGTTCTTTCGGACTTGACAGCTCCATTGAACGTGGTCGTAACCGCCGAGTTGACAGCAGTCCGTTCCAAGCAGATAGCAAGAAGCAGTATCTGCTTGATTTGGAGAAGATTCGTAAAGGCGATGATACTCGGACGACATTGATGATTAAAAACATTCCAAACAAGTATGCAGGTTTCAAATTGTATTTTCTTTTGTTATCTTTTTTGCTAATTAGTTGTCCTCACTCAGTTTTTCCTGAATTCGATAGGTACACATCTAAGATGCTTTTGGCTGCAATTGATGAGCTCCACAAAGGCACATATGACTTTTTCTACCTGCCGATTGATTTCAAGGTACTAGATCTTATGTTGCATTCTACTGTTTTTCCAAAGGACTGATTTTGATGCCCACCACTATTTAATTATATTTTGCCCATGCAGAACAAATGCAATGTTGGTTATGCGTTCATTAACATGATATCACCTGTGCACATTATATCATTCTACCAGGTGTGTTTTCTTTTCTTTATTGGCCCTTACATGTTACAGTGTTCTGTAATTGTTATCATCGGAATGAAGATCTTGATCCTTGGCTAGCTGAGTTGCACAGCAGTGTAGATTACTGTTAGGATTAATCTGAACAGCTTGAAAGATATGTTTTTGGATGCATGCTTTTAATTTGCAGGCGTTTAATGGGAAGAAATGGGAGAAGTTCAACAGTGAGAAAGTAGCCTCTTTGGCTTATGCTAGGATCCAGGGAAGAACTGCACTCATTTCACATTTTCAGAATTCAAGTTTGATGAACGAGGACAAGAGATGCCGCCCCATTCTTTTCCATTCCAATGGACCAGAGGCTGGAAATCAGGTGTGTACGTCAATTCTTCTAATCAACAGTATGTACCTTTCCCATTTGTTTGCTTTTGATGCAATACTCATGATCCTTTGACGTCAGCATATGTTTAGTCACGTCATATTGCTTGCCAAGTTTTTCACCATGGTCCTCCGGAGGTAAACAAGGTTGTTGCATTGTAGGCTGAAAAGGACATCTGTCTAACGAATTTGTATTACACAAAACTCTTGTCCACTGTTGCAAAACTCACTTCCTGTTGAGTGGACATGCTTTGAATGAGTTCTTTACAACTGCATGTTCCTTTTCTGGTACTATCAAGTGCATCTAGTGTTAGTGTTTTACTAATACAATGAATAATTGTGAACTGAATGGAACTCAGGAACCATTTCCGATCAACGGCATATGCATCCATATTCCTCTGGAAGATGGGCGGTTGCCAGCGGGACCCTTGACAATGAAGAGGATGACAATCAGAACGAGAAGACAGCTGGAGAGAGCTCCATGGTGGGAGTATGTAAATTATAACCAGGCTGTGAATCGCCGGTAAGTCTAACTGTCTAGGCGAAAAGGTACCCATCCCAAATTGTATAAAAGTGAGGAAGATTGGTTAGTGCTGAATTTCTGGTGTGGCATGGCACATCTACTAGTTTTGTCGCAAGGGATGTCGCCCCTGAAGCAAGCTTTGAATTGGAGTTGGAGTTTGCTAGGTCTCTCTCCGTGCTCCCCCTTCTGTACAGATAGATGTGGGAATCGATAATTGGGTGCTTTTGGTCGGTGTAAAGAAGAGAAGAGAACTGGTCAAATTGTACAGTTTAAGACTTATGTTAACTCTGCATGTTTTATTCTGTGGTTGAGACTCAAACAGACCTGCCAGTGTGGAAATCTGAATCTCATCTGTGCCTTGTGAATGGTTCTTGGGACCTGTGAGTTTTGTTATTATGACCTAAGAATTTCCATCTGGTATGATGGTTCTGCTGTACAAGTCATTCTTGTATGGTGACATGAAAATTCTGGTGGAATGTGCCTTGTGGAGGTGTTCATCCCAAGATGACCAGATTAGATGCAAGAATGCACATGCCCTTGGTAAGAGGAGAATTCTCGATGTGATTATATATATATAATTCTTGTGAAAATGTGATTTTTTTTGGCTCATTTGGCACTGTTTATGCGCTAAATAGCAAATTTAGCACTCTTTTTTTTAAGAAATAAAGAGTGCTAAATTTGCTATTTAACACTCTCCGATTCAAAGTCAAAAATTGTACCGTGGAGTTGTCGACGGGTGACATCTCGCCTCGTCTTTGTGCCCTGGGCTTGGAGGGGCACGAACACCATCTTGGTACATTATGCGCTCGCTATTTCATGTGAAATTTAATTTTCAGAATGAAATTTTGTGATCATGTGAAAATTGTTTGAATCATTCTTAGCACAAGGTTGTATGTTTCCTCATATGTTCCGTATATGGTCTCGATCACCTTCTACTGACAACATGGGGGGGGGGGGCAGGGGACGGACATATCCTCTGCAACTAGGTGACTGATTGTAACGTCCCGTTTGTCTTTTAAGTTCTTGTCGGATTTTAAAAACCTAAAAAGAAATCATTTGATTTATTGGTTTGCTCAAGCTTAACCTGAAACCTTTAAAAACTGGAGGTTTAACTTGAATTAATTTAACTTCAATTAAGGTCTTTTAGCTTTTTGATTCTTGTTAAAGTTCTCTGGTGTTTTTGGCTTTTGATCCTGACCCCCCCTCTGTGGGTTGGACCCCCTCTCAGTTGTGTTCTTTGGTTTAATCTCCTCAGGTTCATACCTTCATTGTGCTAGAACCTCCCCTTTGTAGATCTTGACCGTGAGGACTTCCCCTTTGTAGATCTCGACCGTTAAAACCTTTTCTTTTTAGATCTTGACTGTCAGGACCTCCTCCTTGTTTGGGCCTCCCTCAAGTCCAAGCCTCAGTGCGCGCCTTCCCCTTCTCAGGACCGTTAAATCTTGGTTGGATGGAGCGATCCTAAGGAGACGTTCGGATGGTCTGAACGTACCCTTACATTGTGGTTCGTCGGATTAGGTTTGGACGGCTCCGATGTAAGTACGCGTTCGCGTGGTCCGAACATTCCTATTTCTTATAGCTGCCCGATCAAGATCATGTAGTCATGATCCATTGCGCCTTTCCCTTAGTCCTTTGAACCTCCTCCCCTTGCGGTTCCCGTGGTCTTTTTGTAAAGACTACCTTCTTTTGTCACGACCACCCTATGTGGTCATGACCTCTGGTCTTTTTGCAAAGATCACCCTCTTTTGTCACAACCACCCTACGACCAGCCTATGTGCTCATGACCTCTGGTCTTTTTGCAAAGAGCACCCTCTTTTGTCACGACCACCCTACGTGGTCATGACCTCTGGTCTTTTTGCAAAGGCCACCCTGGTGGAACAGGACACCTTTAGCTTCTACGAGGACCTCCTCTTTCGCAGAACCTCCTCCTTTGGTCACGACTTTTTCCGGCGGCTTTGACCAACCTCTTTGTTTGAGCCAGTCTTGTCCCCTTTTCCCCTTCTGCACGCTTTGCGGCAGAAAGTCTCTGAACATTTAATATTGCTGCGGCACATTGAATGTAGTCACATCTGAGGTACTTTGTTCCTCCTTTTGATGGCCTGTCTTGTCTTATCTTTGCACCTTTTCTTCACCTACCCTTGACACGTTGCCCTGAGCCTCAGTGCTCTCATCATCGCCTCTCTCGTTATTTGTAGCTGATAGAGCCTTCCTTCACCACCTTTGACCTCATTTTCTAACTTCCTCGCTCTCTCCAAGACCTCTCCGAGTTTGCTCCTAGAGCTCTTCTTTGAGTTGGACCTCCCCTTTCCGGGCAGGACCTCCCGTGATTTTGGTTTCAAGTTGAATTTGCTTAAGTTCTTTGGTTTCCTCTAAAGTTCTTTTGTTTGAGCTTGCCTTGTTTATTTGGTTCTTCGCGAACGTGTAGGTCCCGAATTCAAAGAGGAGCAGCCTCTCCCGAAGCCCTCCCACTGTTCAGCGAAGGTAAGTCACAGATCTTTGATCATTGTTGCACCTAGCATTTTAAAATATATGTTGTTTTGCTCTATCTTGCATGGCTATTTGCAAAGTGGTCTTGGGCAGTAGCTTTCCTACTTGATGTTTTACCTCCTTGTTATTGATACTCAACATGTTGTCATGTTTTCCTTCGAACACCTTAGATTGGGTGGTTCTGTTGGTACTCCTTGAGGTTCCAAACTGGGTTTGTAGATTGCTTAGCCTAGCTTAAAACCGTGGGTTGCGAGAACCTCGTTTTTCCTTCTTCAATAATCTTGACTAATGTGCTATGGACCCTGTGGTGTGAGATCACTTTGGTGCACTTGTGGTGTGAGGCCACAGTGGTGCCTTTTGTGGTGTGACACCACTTTGTTAAAACTTGAGTGCCTAGACTTGGTGGTCTTTTGGCACGGGTTGAACCCAAAACTGTTTTTGGCTCGGGCAAAAAGGTTGGGAATGAGTAGTGGGTGCTCTGGGGTGGTGCCCTAGAGTTACATTTGGGTTGTGGATGGTCTTGCTTGAGCCACTCTTAAGGACTTTACTTTGTGATCCAATGATCCGAGTATTTTTGTGCAACCACAAGACCACTTTATGGGGGTGGTCTGGGCCAAATAATTAGTAAGGTGCTGGCTTGGTTCTGTTGTGGTTAAGCGTGTGATTCGCTAGCGCAAGAAGGGGCACAAATCTGACGTGGTGCGATGCCCGTTAGAAGCGAAACCTTAGCAGGCAGCTCTGAGTCAGTTCCAAGCTTTGTAAAGGCCTTGTCGCGCTCTCTAGGCTGCTCATCCTCGGAAATGAGCAAGGTTTCGACGGGAACCGCCCCTCTAGAGAGGTCGTGAATTGTGGGTAAAGTTGTACACCTCTGTAGAGTGTAAAAATCTATTCGAATAGCTAATTCCTTGATTATGGACGGTTGCCTAGTGATTTTTCGCAAGGGTAGATCTTTTATAAAAACTTGTGTCCTTGGTCGCCTGAGAGGCCATGGCTTGTCTCTAAGAGACCTTGGCCGGCTTTAGAGAGGTCGTGGCTGGCTCGTGAAGAGGTCGAGGGGCTGGTCGTGGAACCTTTAGAGTGGTCCAGGATGCTCCGGGGTTGGTGCCCAGAGGAGGTCTTGGAGCTCATTAGTGGTCCTTGGGTGCTCTGGAGTTGGTGCTCTAGGGTGGTCGTGGGGGTGGTCCTGGACGTGGGTGCGACTTGGACCTCCCACACGTGGTTTTGGGAGTGAGTTGGTGCTCACGACCCCCCTTTTTAATCAGTTGTTTTTATGTATTTCTGTTTTTAACTTGAGTTCTTAATCTATTTATGCTATTTCATGTGAAATGTGGCTTTCCGCAAACTAACCTTGCACTTCCCCTTTGTCAAGCCAAAGCATGAATATTACTTGCATAAATGTTCCCTGTGACTTGCTAAGTACATTCCACGTACTCATGACTTTTGTCCTGCTGCTGCAAGCAGTGACCGAAGACGACCAAGGTCTTGGTGGCTCAGACCTCTTTGAGGAGGAGTACTTTGATGACTCGAGCTTCTAGGGACGTCCTCCACTCGACAGCCTTTGGGTTTGTTGGATGGCCCGTGCGTTGTCGGTGTTTTTGTTGTAAAGCTCTGTTGTTGGTTTTTGCAGCCCTTGTTGGCATCTGCTGTAAACAACCTTGGCCATAAGGCTCTCGTTTATTAATCGTTGTTCTTTTTCTGCTGCTCCCCGTGTGGACTTTGTGGTTGTGATTTACACCTATGTTAACTTGTGTGAGTTAGCTTCGGTTCTTGGGACTAACTCGGTGCATAGGTGTCCACGACCTCCTCCGTGGGTGTTCTTAGAAGACCTACACAACCTCCGGGTGGTCCTGTCGGACCTCTCTATGAGGTCCTGGGAGATCTTCTTAGCACATCCCGAGGAGGTCGTGACACTGATGAAGCTTGTCACATATGTGGAAGTGACATTCCTATACTACTGCAGTGGCTCACTCAGCTCGCAAGTGTGGTCGATCACCGTCTTGATTATGAAGACCATGCCAAAGAATTTCACCTTATGAGCGTTGATTTTGCTAGGGCAGTCTTCCACTACACACTTTACCGTGTAATACCTTGAGTTGAACCGGTGCATCTAGTACACACGGCGTAGCGTGTTATAGTTTGCTGCACGGCCACCTTGCTGGGGAAGTAATGCCCAACTAATAGGGTGTCAGCATCAAACCCCCACTGTGACCCATCTTCCTATAGCAGTATGAGCAACCGCACTGCGAGATCATCTAGTCTAGATGACACGTAAGACACTTCCGATGACACAATTCTGCCGATCGGACCACCATCGTCTGCACCCTAGGGTGTGTCCTTCTCGCTACCATCCGAGTCTAGGTCGGCATCCTCGTTGGACTCTAACATGGCCGGCTAGTCCAGCATAAACTCGTGGCAGTCAATGCGGGTCGATCACCATTGTTATGCCCCCTCATTTTTCATAAAATTCTATGCAAGTCTTATCTCATAGTCTTCTTCCAAAACATCACATTTTATGCTCTCGCCTTCACGTACTGCCTGCAATTCACTGCTTCTTAAGGTACCAACATCATCAAGGTTTGCTATCACCCTTTGCATGAAATTCACGTACAACATCGGCTTTTCGTATATCGCCACCTCGGGCTTGGCAGCAATCTGCATGTACTAGCCCAATGTAACTCTACCATTCACCTTGAGTAGCTCCCATACGCCCTGCCGTCCCCTATTCGTGTAGGTGATCGTCTCGGTGATAAGCTTCTTCATCGTTGCCTCCGTATCGAAATCCCTCCGGATGCAACTTCTCAGCTCGTGAATATTCATCGCATCCAGGCCCTCCGTTCGAACCACCGTATATTGGCATCTCGACAGGTCCAACCCATCTGGTCTTGCGTGTTGGATATTACCTAAAGTCACAACAACCTAATTAATTGTACACAATCAAATAACCGGGTCGCACTATTTAGTCTACATTTCCCTAACTCCCCAAAATAACTACACTACCCTACCTAACCAAAATAACAACTTTCGGATAATCAGTGCATAGTAAAAAAACTACAAAATTAATTACAATTATTTAAGTACGACTAAATTAATTACAACTAACTAAATATGAATGATAAATTACGACGAGTTAATTACGACTAACTAACTATAGACTAATTAATTTGGACTAAGTAATTACGACTCAATTAATTAGGACTAAATAATTATGATTTTATAATTACGGCTAATTAATTAGGACTAAATAATTATGATTTTATAATTACGGCTAATTAATTAGGACTATTTTAATTACGACTAAATAAAAATGACCAACTAACTATGACTAATTAATTATAACTAATTAATTGAACTAATTAATTAGGACTATTTTAATTACAACTAACTAACTACGAATAATTAATCACAACTAAATAATTTAATACTAATTACACAGTTAATAAACATAATGCATACGAGAAAAATTACCTCATCTAGAAGATCTTCACTTGATGTCGAACTTTCTCTAGTAATATGACCGCTAAACACTGCTCTAAGCACTCGAATCGAAACGAAATCGAACTAATTTGACCAATCGCGCTATCTCTCGCTTGCTCGATCCTCTCTGTCTCTCTACGAAGAGCAAAATGGTTTTGGGTGGAGGAACAAGGGTGACACACCGGGTTTTATAGCCGTGTGAAGGAACGAGTTCGGCCGATCACGAAAGCGACAGGAGATGTGCCGGGTTTTTTTGCGGATGCAGTGGACAGCGGGAATCTTTTTTTTTTGTGCATGCGGGGGGACAGCGACGAGACGGGAGAGAATTGATTCCTCCCACGCACGCATAGCGTAGGAATTCGGGCGTGTGCGTGCCCACAAAATTTCTTTTTAAATTTTAAATTTCACATGAAACGACGGACGTGCGGTGTGTCGGGGTGTCCGTGTCCACGGCACATGGGTGTGGCGAGTCCGTGCGCCGCCCAGTGCGGACACGGCGAGTCCGGCCTAGGGCACCTGACGAGGCGAGGTGTTGCCGCCGTGTTCCCAGTGCAATTTTTGGCTTTGATTGGAGAGAGCGCTAAAATTGCTAGTTAGCACTCCAACAGTCACAAATGAGCCAACAACTCTGAAAATGTTGATCAGGTGCTCAACTTTGGGGAGCAGTGGACGCCGAACAGAGCACTCTAGCAGGTTGCAATGTTTTGCTACGATTAAACATTGCGAGTTGGCATGCATGATAGCAACCGGCTGTTTTACTGTACCTTCTAATGCTTCTCAACCGTCCGATTCTTTTACCCAACAGATTAGATTGGTTAGGATTTTGTTATACTACCTCGCCATTTGCCAAGTACTAGGAACTAGGAAGTGCAACTTCTCAAGGGATAAAATAGTAACTCTCCAAAAGACATAGATCAAAGCCAGTAAGTTAAAAACAAAATCAGCAGCAAGCCATGGCCATGGGCTCTAGAGTCCTCCATGTTCCTCTATATCACCCTCCTCTCAGCGATTTCAATTCCTTTACAATTGTGGGGTTTGGGTTTTCTTCTCCTTAATATGCGCTAGCCAGTAGCGGTCGACGAGAAAAAAATTCAGTTATCGTTGGCTACTCTTACATTTGCCAAGCATTGCAATTGGTTGCTAATACAGATAGATGACAGCACTAGTCATTAGTCAGTTCGCTAGTCACTCACATGCAGATGCAACCCTCAGTAACAGTCAGCGAAGTGATCCTAAATTCCGGCCACCATATAGTATTAGCATCCATGTGACTGCATCGTTGGATTAAGCAAACACAAAGGTAGCTGACGTTGGTAGCTCGCACGGAGCTATGCTAACTCTGCCGAAACAAATACTCCTCCGTTCTTTTTACTACGTACGGTTGACTTTTCACGATCTTTGAGATGGGATTTTGACCATAACTTTTATAACTTTTACATTAAGATATACTAATAAAATATAATATTATGAAAGTATTTTCAACGATAATTCTAATGATATAATTTTTATATAGCCAATCCAGATAGTTTTAAACTTATTGATGGTCAAATTTGACCGTAAAAAATCAACTGCGTCAAATAAAAAAGAACGGAGAGAGTAAAAAAAAAAAAAAAAAAAAAGGAGAAGCGATGGATGCAGAGAGCATATGCCTGCGACGACAACACGAAATCAACAGTAGCTCCCAGCTACTAGTAAAAAGCTGAATTCAAGCTTTCCCCTCCGCGCGCCGGCGCGTCCGGCGACACGGCGGCCCAGAACTCTTCGTCCTGCTCCAGCGCCACCATGTGCTCCGGCGTCAGCACCAGCTCCGCGTCCATGCTGCCTCCCCCCTCCCGCCCGGGGTACAGCGACGCCTTCCCGTCCATCTTGTTCGCCTTGCCGCTCCGCGCCGCCACCGCCTTCCCCCACCCCAAGTCGCACTCGTACATGGCGAACCGCGGCGAGCTCCCCATGATCACCCCCGAAGGGTCGAACCACCTCAGCGTGTACACCATCGGCTTCGCCATCCACGCCGCCACGCGCGCCCGGATGTCCGCGTCCGTGTGCGCCGCCACCGCGCGCCCCACAGCCGCCGCAGCCCACCCGTGCCCACGCGCCAGCAGCTCCGACGCGCGCACCGCTTCCGTGCCGATGGGGTAGATGGCGTTGCCAAAGTACTCCGCCGGCAGCGCCGGCCGGAGCCGCCCGCGGTTGTTGATGGCCGCGCGGCACACCGTCTCTCGCTCCGGTGCCAAGCGTCGGGCGCGGGTGATACACCGCCAGATCAGGGAGCTCAGCGCCTGGAACCTCGTCAGGGCGGCCGCGCCCGCCGTGTCCCCTGCCGCCAGGAGCTCTTGGCGGGCCCGCTCCTTGAGCGCCGCCAGGGACTCCGCCGAGAAGTGCAGCATCCGCTCGCGCAGCGGCGGCGGCGCAAACCGCTCGATGAGCTCCGACAGGTCGGGGTACGGCAACACAAGCGGCACAGCCGGGCCGCCGTCGGCGGACCAATGCTCGAGCAAGGGCCGGCGAGACGTCAGCGGGCGTGGGGCTTCCGGGGGCGCGAGCCTGGCGCGCGCGATCTCGGTCCACGCGTTGAGGAAGTTCCAGAAGGCCGTGCCGTCGGATAGCGCGTGGTTGCAAGCGAACCCGACGAAGACGCCGTCGGCGAGCTCGGTGACCTGGACGACGAAGAGGGGGAGCTCGTGGCCGTCGTAGTTGACAGCGTCGTCGAGCGGAAAGAAGGACTGGAGGACACGCGGCACGTCGACGTCGGGAGGATGACGTCGGCGATGGACACGCCGTCGGCGACGGCGTGGACGATCTCGACGCCCTGGCCGTGGCAGTCGATGGAGACCGAGCAGCCGGCGACGTTGCCGCGGTGGTCGTGGTGCTGGTCGGTGACGGCGGCGGCGACGGGTAGTAGGTGGCGGCGTGTCGGCGGCGGCGGCGAGGTGATCAACGATGTGGGCGGTGGAGAGCGAGAGGCGGCGGGCGGCGCGAAGAGGCCCTTCGGATGTAGTTGGCGGAAAGCATGGAGCGTCCACGAGGTGGCGGGATGCGCTCGGCCGAAGCGGCGGCTTCACGGTCTTGCGCCGAGAACCGCGCACCGGCGACGTCATTTTCGATGGACCGGAATTGTTTGGTCCATCCGTCCATGTGATGTGATCTTGCTATATTTATAAGGAGTGTCTATATAACACGCGATGATTTTTTCTTAAATCGATCACTTTTGAACCATCGGATGGAGATCTAACGCCGGATATCACCTCCACCCCTATATCCCTAACCCAATCTCACTTTCCACACTCTCTCCCTCTCTCTCACCAATCACAGAGTGCTAAAATCGCAAGATGTATAGCAGTTCTCTATTTATAAAAGTGAAGTCGTCGACTTGAGCATCATCTCCGCTCTGAAATGCTATATTTATTATAAAACTAATTACTCCATGCGCGCATCAAAACAATTACAGGGCAAACGTCACGCCTGACGTCAGGCGCTTGTACGTACTAGCAGGACTAGCACTACCAAACAAGAAGGTCTCTCTCTCTCTCTCTCTCTTCTTCGACTCAGAGCTGCTGATAATGCTATCATACAAAAAGGTAATAATGCTAGTTTGGATTTCAGTTCAAACTTGTTTCAACTAGTTGGTAAACTCGACGTCCAAAAAATTTCATACATGGCCGTAGAGAAATTAGTCCATCC
The DNA here is from genome assembly GCA_036346255.1 of Ampelocalamus luodianensis. Lineage (NCBI taxonomy): Eukaryota > Viridiplantae > Streptophyta > Magnoliopsida > Poales > Poaceae > Ampelocalamus > Ampelocalamus luodianensis. The sequence goes on along the minus strand of JAYEVH010000176.1, from coordinate 102,712 downwards.
CAAAACCCACAAATTACGAGTCCATTGACAAACAGCCATACAAATGATTAGTTCAAAGCTTCCCCCTTTTGAAAGAATCTTCAGCGCAAAATGACTAACCCATTTTCGTCGTTTATTTCTTTTACTAATCCCTGGCATGCAACTCTGAATTTCCAGGATAGATCCACCCCCCAACCCATATATATATATATGTATGGATATATACACACGCGCGCGTTAATTCTACGATGGAAAAGCTAGAAATTCCCACGTTATTTTTTTTAAAAAAAAACAAAATAGCTATAAATTCCCACATTAATCTAAAAAAGAAAAAGATCTAATCCATCCAATTGGTATAAGGTCATGTACAATGGACTTACATCAGCTGTCTACAGTCTCTGTCATGTAAGATTTTAGCTAATGTGGATGAAAGAGAATATAGAGAGAAAAATGATATCTACCATGCAGTAACCGGTGACTTCATGCAAAACAAGGACCTAACGACGATTCTCGCTCCCTTTGTACAAAAGAGCTGTCTACATCAAAACTTTTTTTGGGCCTTTCCGATCCCATGCGCACTCCTTGTTTTCTCTCTCTCTCTCAATGAACTCGAAGCCGCGCTCCCCATTTCCTCCTCTGTGCGCACAAAAGGCTTTCTTCCCCCTTTTTTTCTCCGCTCGGCGCCTTTTTTTTCCTCCTCTCGGCGCGCAAGTTTCCCCAAGCCGAGCCCCCTATTTCCTCACGCGTGCAGCCAGCAGCTCCAATCCATTCGTGTGCCCCTCCAAATCCCCTCTAATCCATCCCCAAATCCGTTCGCACGGAGGTTCCCTAGCCCCTACCAATCCATCACCATCCCCTGCTGTAGCTGGTTGCGCCTCACCAACCATCGCATGGGGAATCGAGATGCCTCGGGAGAAAGCATATTGTTTCACGCGCGCGGTCTCCGCGAGATTGCGGCCAAACGCGTCAACGAGGTTGGGACCAACGCGCGCGCTTAACGCCGGGGTTTGGTGGGAGGCGCATCCACTTGTAGCCCTGCCGCGTCCTCATCTCATGCGTTCCACGGACAAGCCATCGACCATGTCGCGCGCGAGTTCTCATCCCGACTACTGATCCACAAAGCGGCATGGTGTGCTCTTCCCAATTCCTATTACGTACACTACTACGAAAGCCTCATCACGAGCGGTTGGGATGTCATCACGACGATTTCCAACGAAATGCGTAAAAGTACGTCTGTGATAATAGCGGTTATCCTGACGGTTTTGAGCCGTCAGCGATAACTATCCTGACGGTTTGGAACAAGAGCCGTCAGTGAAATAGGCTATCACGCACGGTTCGGAACAAGAACCGCTCGTGATAATGATTATCATGACGGTTCTTGTTCGAACCGCGTGATAATTGTTTTCACGACGGCTCTTGTTCCGAACCGTCAGTGATAGGTTTTTTATTGCAAAAAAATGTCATTTCATAGATACACTCATACACATACACCGCCATTTCCAAACCTCCCAAACATGGATTCATTGATACACATACATGGATTCCCAACTCCTAAACCTCCCAATAAATTTCTCAAGCTATGGATTCATGGATACATGCATACACTCGGTCATATACAAGTACCAATGAAATAGAATCGAAGGAGAATCTATGAAATCGAATATGAATCTAACACAAGTACCACAAGCTCATACATACAAATCGGATCTGAATCTAATAGAACCTCATATACAAAAGTACCAACAGAACCTCATATACTAGAGACATCGGCGTCGGAGGAGGACTGGAGGAACTTCGGCGTCGCGTCGAGAGGAGGACTAGAGGAGGTCGGTGTTGGTGTCGGCGTCGACTCTCGGCTGTTGGGGAGGAAGACCACGTCGAAGGTTGGGGACTGCGGGAGCAAGGGAGGACCGGAGCCTGGAGGTGTAGCGGGGGGCCAGGGAGCTACGGGAGGACTGGAGGAGCAGCTACCAGCCGGAGCTCGGAGGAGGACTGCCGGAGCAAGGGAGGACCGAGCCCAGAGGAGGATCGGGACTGCGGGAGTGCGAGACTGAGCGTCCATAGGAGGTCGGCCATAATATATAAGGACATATTTTGCCTCCCGCGCACGCGTTCAAAATTTTCAAATTCCCGCGCTGCGAATCACAGACGGTTTCATACAAAAACCGTCTGTGATGACAAATCACAGACGGTTCGTATCACGAACCGTCTGTGATAAGTAACTCATCACAGACGGTTCTTAATACGAACCGTCTGTGATAAGTACCACATCACAGACGGTTGGTATTAAGAGCCGTCTGTGATTTGGATTTTACTATGGCTTAGAATTTTCCTTACTCTCTAATTTTACTATGGCTTAGAATTTTCCTTACTCTCTGATTTTACCATAGCTTAGAATTTTCCTTACTCTCTAATTTTACTACCATGGCTTAGAATTTTTCTTACTCTCTGATTTTACCATGGCTTTCAATTTTTCTTACTCTCTAATTTTACTATAGCTTTCAATTTTTCTTACTCTCTGATTTTACCATGGCTCTCAAATTTTACCATGGCTTAGACTGATTTTACCACCATGGCTTTCAAATTTTACCATGGCTTAGACTGATTTTACCATGGCTTAGAATTCTCTGATTTTACCATGGCTTTGATTTACCATGGCTTAGATCGATTTTACCACCATGGCTTTCAAATTTTACCATGGCTTAGATGATTCTACCATGGCTTAGAATTAGAGTAAGGAAAATTTAAAGCCATGGTAAATCGAGTAAGGAAAATTTAAAGCCATGGTAAATCAAATCCTGACGGTTGTTAATCCCAACCGTCTTTGATGAGATACACACAGACGGTTGGTATCACGAACCGCTGCGTGAAGTATCATAGGCGGTTCGTTATACTAACCGCCTGCGTGATGAGGTATCCTCATCACGAGACGGCTCCTTCTTCCAACCGTCAGAATACTTCACGACGGTTGGTATAAGGAGCCGTGCGCGATGAGGCACTATCACGCAGGCGGTTCTTATTATGAACCGTCAGGAAGTATCCTGACGGTTGGTAATAAGAACCGTATGTGATGAGGCACTATCACGAGCGGTTCCAAAGGGAACCGTCGTATAAGTTCAACACGACGGCTCCTTTGGAACCGTCTGTGATGAGGTGTCTGGTATAGCCTGTTTTGTAGTAGTGACATTAGCAAGAAATATGTTATTGAGGACATCAGTACTTTGAGCTATAGTGACTATAATTGTTTGAGTTCGCCACTTGATTGGATTTGCGTTTCATTTTCTGCTATGAATGTCGATGGTGTGGGCTAGCTTTGGAGGTTGGCGTTTATGTATTCAACTCGGCGGTATGATCACTGCGATTGCCTAATTTGTTAGGCACTATATGTACATTTGTGCTTATGAGATCTACTTGGTGTGTTTGTTGGCCATACCCTTTATGAGCAATCGTAGTGCCTAATTTGTTGGCCACACAGACACTATTGATTTGCATATGATCGCAATCATGCTATGCGGAAATTTGGCTCCTCAAAATCTCATTTCTAGCTAATTGTCCACACCAAACATCAAAGACTGTCTTGATATTACAGCTATTACAGTTGTAAAACAAATACAAATATATTTGAATAGTTGGCATTAGAGTTGTATAGCAAAAACAAATTGTATTTTCGAATGTAGCAAAAAAATTGTGAGGGCAATTCAAATAGTTGTAATAACAATAAAGAAGTTATCGTGTTTCTTTTGTGATGATTGGTTACCTTAGAGAGTCACTTAGTCCTAATTATATGTTTCTAAGAAATTTGCATTTCAATTTGCTCATCATATATGTATTTTATCTCACTCCTAGCCAATTTATGAAATCCATTTAGGTTACTTGATGTTTCCAATTCATTTAGGTTACTTGATGTTCGCATGTATGTCCTTTTTAGGGAAAGGATTATCGGCTAGTCGGTGGATTCCTAAATTATTTACAAAATTCATCCAATTTTCTTTTCCACAACATGCTCCTCATCGACTCCTATCTCACAAAATTCATCCAATTTTCCTTTTCCACAACATGCTCCTCATTAGCCCCCATGTCACAAAATTTCCACTACGTTGGTGGCACTTCACACTACACTCCATCCTGGCACCACGACCACTAGCACCAAAGGGACTCCATCACCATCACTCTCTAAATCGTGCGTCCATGCGCAGCATCAGCTCCACAATCTCAGTCATTCGTCCCTATTGGTAGTGGAGACGACGATGGAGAAGGTAGGACTGAGAAGCGCTTGAACTGGACACAAGAGGAGGATGTAAGATTGATAAGTTTTAAATATAGTCATATTTAGTAGTCCATATGAATTCTTGAATGCTTTCAACATAACTAATGTTCTTTGTTAACCATGTAGATGAGTGTATGGTTGAACAATTCAGATGATCCTATCATGGGCAACAACAAGAAAAATGATAAATATTGGGGAGATGTTGTTGTTGCCTACAATAGCACCACCCCAAAAAATCGGAGATGACTAACAAAGCAAGCCAAGGACCGTTGCAATAAACTTAACAAATGGTTCAATGAGTTCTAATGCTCTTGGTTGAAGACTTATCGTATATATACTAGTAGACAGTCCGATGACCAGTTGATGGACAAGGCCCACCGTATCTATGGTGAAGACTACGGAGGATAGTTTTTACACATGGGTACTTGGAAGGCTGTTAGAGACTAACCCAAGTGGCATGCTTACAATAAAAAGCTCAATGCAGGGGAGGCGGGGGACCACACATCATCTCCTATAAATATTGAAGATATCCCGCGCCCGATAGGAACAAAAGCGACCAAGGTGAACATAATGACAAAGGCAAACCGAAGGCAAAAACAGAGAAGTGGAAGAGCTCAATAAATATCTAAATCTGCAGGCAGAAACTAACAAAATCACAGTGGGACGATGGAATTGCATAAACGTATCTTAGCTGAGAAGCTTGAAGCGGCAAGGCTTGCTCACCTTGCAGCAAAGGATAATAAAGAGGCCAATATGATAGATAAGGAGGCGAAAATGATTGATAAGGAGGCAAAATGATTGATAAGGAATAAAAAATGCTGAGAACATACATGGCACTCATTACTCATGACAGTAGTAACATGCCTAACGATGTGAAAGCTGAGCACATGAAGGCAATTAGGTGTATGCGGTTGAGGTTATTCGCGAATGATGATTGAGGTCGAGAGATAAGTAACATATTTGCACTTCTGTTTTTCGTATTTTCTGTTTTTGAGATGTCTTGAAATACCATGTTGATTATATTGTACTGTCTGATTATTCTGGAAATCTGTCGGGACTACCTCAGAATGTACTAAGGAGGTCCTCCAGGACCTCTTAGGAAGGTCCGACAAGACCACCCGGAGGTCTTGTAGGTCCTCCAAGAACACCCTCGGAAGAGGTCCTTCAGGACCTCCCAGGAGATCTCAAAGACCTCTCGGAGGTCTTGGCTCTGTGCACTGAGTTAGTCCCATGAACTAAAACTAACTCGTACAAAATAACATTGGTGAAATCACAGCCATAAAGTCCAACAACTTGGAACAACAGATAAAGCATAACTTAAATAAAGCAAGGGCCTTACGGCCAAGGTTTTTGCTAGGATTCTTCTTATAGCATTTCAGAGGATGTATGTATTTACAAATTTCACACAGCATCAGCCGCAATTCTGTCTTAATCCTCTTCCATCAACACATCCAAGTTGATGATTTTTTACTCACAAATGATTATTTATGTACATATATATAGACAACGATTCAGTTATTACAGCACGGAACAAGAGTTCCAAAAGTTTAACCCAAAAGAAGAAGAAGACGAAGAATAATAATAATAATTGGGTGCAAAAAAAAAAATCAGGATGGCTCAGGTGCGCAAAATTTTATTTACAGACAGAGCCGTTGCTGTTTATTGTAGCACGGAACATGAGTTCCGGAAAGAATGATCTTGTTGGTACTAATTTACCTAGAGTGTTGAATTCAATCAGGAAAAAAGAGAGAGGATGTATAAGATGTAATGAATGTGCAGGAAACGAAAATCGCGGGATTTGCTGGCGTTAAGAAGATATTTGAAGGGCTGGTCCATGCATGATCGATCACCTCCACTATAGTTTTCCAGAATAAATCCTCTTCTTGTTTATGTGCAGATATGCAAGATATCTATATCCCATTCGTCTAATGTAGCTTTTGTTTAATACAGCACTGCAAGTTTGAAAGAAGAATAAGTCATCATCAGATAGATGCCCTGTAGACAGAGAAATAATTAATATGCAGTGGCAATCAAGAGGTAAACTAAAACGTGTACTTACAGCTAGCTACATATGCAAGGTTTGAGTTTAGATTTTCGTATGTGCGCTGTGGTCACTCGTTGTTCACTAGTGGTCATGAGAAGAAGTGGGATTAGCGGTAGCCTTTGCGAATCGGCCCTTGACCCGCTTTCGCGTGTCCGCTCTCGCTTTGCGGGATTCATACATGATCTGCTTGCAGAATCTGCAAAACATAGATATTTTGATTCCAGCAAGGGGGCTAACTAATTAATTAGCTAGATGAGCATTGCATGCAAATAACAGGTCAAGATTCAGTCAGAGCCAGTGTGCGTAGTCAAAGATGGATATATATATATAGGCACGTACTTTCTGTTCTTCTTCTTCTCGTTGTATCTTAGCTTGGCTCGATCCCTCTCCTCCCGCTTCTTGGTTATGGTGCTCGGATCTTGCTGCTGCTGCTGCTGCTGCTGCGATGGTTTCTTGTCTGCTGCGACCATCAACATGCTGTGCGACTGCGGCGAGATGGGGGGCATGCTGCTGGGGCAGCTGATCAAAGGGAAGCACCCAAAGCTGCTGGCCATGGCACCGGCGTTACTGCTGCCGCCGAGCAGCAAGTGATCGTTGGTCAGGGACTGCACAAGAGCAGATGCCATGACTGCTGCTGCCTCTGGCTGGCCATGGCATGATGACGGCAAGAGGTGGCAAGCAGAGGATGTCGTCGTCTGAATCTGGTGTGAATGTAATCCGGCAGCTGCATCCTCAAGCGCAGCAGCGCATGGCCCGGCGGTCCAGTCATCGGCTAGGAACTTTTCAATCCCGGCTACAGCTGCGTCACAACCACCGAAACCTCCTCCTGCTGCTGCAGCCATCGCGCTTCCTTCGTATACCTGCATCCCAGCATCCTCCATGAAATGACCGACACCACCAGCAGCAGGAGGTAGCTAGGCGCGCAGCAATTGAAACAGGAGATTAAGTTACGCGAGTTGCATTATATATAGAGTTGATCCGATTCGATACATATCGTTCTCTCTGATCTGATCTGATCTGATCTGATTTGCTAGCACTAGCTAGGTGTGTACCTCGGGCACGGCGTCGTCCTCGTCGAAGAGGTGGGGCAGCTTGTCGGCGAGCCACGCGTCGAAGTCCTCCTGCGGCGACGGCGCCTCCAGTGAGATGTGTCGCACGATCTCAGCCGGCCCGGGCACCCCGTGTACTGGCTGATGGGGCACCTGGCGTAGGTGCCGGCGGGGCGCGGCGGTCGGCGCACTCGGCGCAGAGCGCGAGGCGGTCGCGGTCGCTGGCGCAGCGCAGAGCCGCGGGCGCCGCGCCGCAGGAGTCGCAGAGCGGCGCGCGCGAGTGGAGGCCCGTGAGGGCGCTGGCGTCGTGCACGGCGCCGTCGCACTCCAGGCACAGCCTCGCGGCGTGGGCGGAGCAGAAGACGACGGCGCGGTGCGCGGCGCACAAGTGGCAGGCCATGAATCATGCATCAAGAAGATAAGTGGAGTGTACGTACGGCATGCACGGCTGGTCCCTTCCCTTCCCGCTTGTCGTCGATCAGGAAGCGGGCCTGCCGGCGATCGATCGATGGATCGACGGGGCTGCCGCCGCGCCCGCGCGAGGATGAAATAAGCAGGGAGGATCCCGATCGAATCTCTCTGATCGAGTTGTTCAATTCTGGTGGGCGGGCGGACGGAGTGGGTCGTGGCGGTTGCCTCCGTCGATCTTCTCGCGCGCGCGCCAAGTCGCCAACTGCCCATGCATCCATCCATCCCGACGAACCCGTGCATGCACGCACGGGAAGCGAATTCTCCAGTGAGGAGCTCACGGAGAGACCTCTCTTTCCCACCGTCAGATCCCTTTTCATCATCTCGTACTGTTTACAGATGGATGGAGATGCCGAGAGGTCTCACGTGAGGCCTCTTCCACTGAATTTTTTTTTCCCCACGCACGCATCACCTATCCACATACAATAATTAGTAAATCACCGTCATTTCCAAAAAAAAAAAATAATAGTCTACGAACTTGGATTCGCATATATATGCATCAAAACTTCAAAAAATCTTTTTCTTGTTGTCACCTACGCCGGCACTTAAGAAATAATACAAAAAAAAAAACACACTTAACAACTCTGATCGATGGTGCGTGAATTCCACAAGAATTTTTTTTTACCTGAATCGGGAAAAAAAATCGCGTATTCTGAACGGGGCCTTAAATTAATACCTCTCTATTTTGTTTCTGGTTATGTAAATAGTACTTTTTGTCTTTATTTTTTTTCTATTAGTGCAATGGTACATAGTTATCCTGTGTATTCTCGAAAAAAAACGTTGTATATTTAGATTAGTCGAAGCCTTAAATGGCTCATATCGTCGAAGCGTTATAGTGCATTTATTACAGCGTATTCGATGTTGATAATTAGTAGTACTCCATTCATTCAGAAATATACGATGTTTTAGAAAGTGTGCAGTCAATAATTCTTAACTTTTATCACTAATATATAAGAGAACTATTTGTATTAGTCATGTGAAAATGGTATCATTGGATTAGTCATGAAAAATGTTTTTATAATATAATAATTTTATATTATTTATGAGCATATTCATATAAAAATTAATGGTCAAAATTGCATGTTAGAGACCTAAAACTCATATATTCTTTAACTAAATGAGTATTAGTTTTGGCTTTTGAGCTAGGACTGCTGCCTGTAGTTATTGGTCTATATATTGGTTGCCAATAATGAATTTTGACGCTATTATGGAGGTAGGCTTGGATATAGACATGACCTTCAATACACATATTCAACAATTATTTTCCTAATTACTCGTCTGTTTAAGAATATACGATGTTTTGGACATCGACACGGTTTCCAACATGCAACTTTGACTATTACTTTTTATATGAATATTGTCATAAAATAGCATAAAATTATTATATTATGAAAATATTTTTCTTGACTAATCTAATAATATCATTTTCACATGACCAATACAAATAGTTTTTTATATATTAGTTGTCAAAGTCAAGGAAGCTTAACTGCACGTTTTCTAAAGGGAGAATTGGCTACAGGACACTCCAGATGTGCGTTCTTTGCCAATGGACATCCAAAAAACGTGGTACAGCCAGAAGACACCGCAAAAACGTGTAATTTTGCCATAAGACACTAAGACGATTATTATATTATTTTTGGGTGGAAGAGGAGAGAGAAAGCACGTAAGATGTCTCTTTTGCCCTTCGGCCTCCTTCCTCTTCCCGCTCCTCCTACCAGTTCGACTTCGGCGTCAACACCTCCCGCTCCTCTGGCTCCCGCTCCTCCAGCTCCCACCACCTCCGCGACCAGAGGCCAGGCGGCGCCACCATGGTCGGCGACATCTTCGGCCGGAGTTGGTCCTCCTCCGCGCCCTCCTCTGGGCTCAGAATCCCCAAGGCCAACAACCTCAGCCTCTTCGGCGACCTCGTCGGCTCCGCGCTCAGCTCCTCCTCCCACGCCCAGTCCAACGCGCCGCTCAGATCTGCCAAGCATCAGCGACCTCCCTCACGCTCGCCTGCGGCGGCTCCGCTCCCAACATCACCCACACCCAGTCCCCCTCGCTGCCGACGGACCCCCACCTCCTCCGACCCCACAAGTCAGCTACTCACACGCTAACCATGTAGTACGAAAGGCGTAGCTTGCAGTGGAAATCTTCTACGCGCACACACCAATCTATTTTTTTTCTTACTTCCTCCGGCGCCTTATCTCCTTCCCCACCTGCGCATGTGTGTAGTTCTTCGACCATCAGTCCAATCCCGCGCTCGAATCCAATCCCCAAACCCCTAATCTCATCTTATCATCACCAAATCAATCGCAAGTACTTGCATGGTGGTGTCTGCGCTGATGGCCCGATAATCATCGTCATCGCCTTGTATGAAGGATTTTGCTCGACCATAAAATCCCGCCTTTTGGCGCTTTCCTTAGTTAGTGATGTCTCCGGAGATTTTTGTTCTAGTTTAGCTTGGTTTGATTGGATTGGGAGTTCGTGATTTCAGGCGGAAAGATAGGAGATTTTGTGGTCTTGGAGGTGGATTTTGAAATGTTTTGGAGAGGTGGATTCTTTCGTGGTGGTTCTGATGGGTAGTCCGTGGCAGTAGGTTATTCTTTGGGGAGGTTGCTGTGGTTGTGATGGCACCGCCGACACACTTCCGCCAGCTCCAACTTGATGAACCCGAAGGTCCTTGTTTTGGCCCGATCTTTCGATGAGAACGATAGGTTCGGTAGGCGTCGCTCAACTCTCACGATCCGACTCACGAACACGCAAGGCTCGAAACCACGCAATCGCTTGAGCGTTTCGACAAGTCGTTATCAACCGTGCCTGAATACCGGTTGACGACCACGAAGGTCGATTCTCGCATACACCAAGAAGCACGCAAGAACAAGATTAAGCAATCTGAAATTGCAAATAGGAATTAAAATATTGAATTGAGTTGGGATTCTGAATAAGGATCTTAATTGGGTGGTCTAGCCGACACACGCAAAAGATTCAAGTTGCAACGAAGGCAAACTAAACATAAACAAAATCATAGAAAACTAGAGGGGGTGCGGCCTCCTTAAATAGGAGATGAGGAGCCACACATCTAATAGCACCAATGAGGTGGGACTAAACTCGTGGGTTACTGTTCACGTGAACAGTAACCACGCCTCAGTGGCCCGATGACAGATGGGCCAAGTTCAGTATGATTACAAGGCCCAGATTGGCCCAAACAAGTGATATGACGTCTTCTTTTGATGATTGCGATCAGTCCAGAAGGAATTTGAAGATGAGACCGGATCCGTTGGAAAGAGGACGAAATAAGCTTTCAATCAAGTACTCGTGGGCATGCGGACTCGGATGTGAAAGTTATGCCTGTTTTAAGTTGGTGTTGTCGGGCTGATTTCGGAGGCTGGACTTGTTGTGGTAGTTGCGGTACCCCCTTGCCTTCGTTCCTGAGTAGAATAACATCACTGGACTTAGGTAGCAATCCATCCTCAATGGAACAATTATAAACTCCTAGAAACGAAGTTACCTGATAATTCAGTCGGCGAGCTTGTGCTCTAGTAATTGGTCCTTGCATATCAAGTTGAAGTGTAGACGCAGTAGGGATGGTTGTATCAATGGAAAGAATGTCCTCATCACAACTCCTGCGACGGTGGCCGGAGATCAGGGCTTGCGGGTGGCTGCCATGTGGGTCCTACTGTCGGTGAGAGCTGGATGTGTGAGATGTGTTGCTGCTGGAGGCAAGCGAGCGAGGGCACCTGAGTCTTTTTTGAAATTTTCTCTCTCCCTCAGGCCTGAAAATGATATAATAATGTTCTTGATGTCGTATGGCAAAATTACACATTTTTGCGGTGTCTTCTGGCTGTACCATGTTTTTTTAGTGTCCATTGGCAAAGGTGGTCAATGGGCAGTGTCCTGTAGCCAATTCTCCCTTTTCTAAAACGTCGTATATTTCTGAACGGATGGTGTATATGTTAGTAAAAACTATTAAAATTGTAATGACATGAAAGTATTTTTGATAACCAATATAGTGATATCATTTTCACATGACAAATCTAAATATTTTTGTGTATATTAACGGTTAAAGTTTTAGAATGCATTCTAAAACGATGTATAAAAGAGAGAGAGGGGGGGGATATTACGATGAATTCTTGATCGACACAATGCATTACTAGTTGGCCAATAGGCAACTTGGCTTTATGCTCAGGTCATGTACAATGAGCTTACATCAGCTGTCTATAGTCTCTGCCATGTAGGATTTAAGCTGATATGGATGAAAGAGAATAAATAAAGAGAAATGTGTTGTCTACAATCTTGTAGCCGACTGTATCACCAGAACCAAAGAGGAAATATCTTAGGTCCATAAAAATATTAAAAAATTATGTCATCTATAAAGACAAGTGAAAAGGCAACCCATTGTATGAGCTGTCTATAGTGTTGTCTACAGGTGACATGAAGAGTTGCTATAGACAGTAGCTATCTGTACTATTGTACATGCCCTCAGTACGTACGATGACAGGCTAGCTGAAATTTAGGAAGAAGACGATAAAGCGCGAGATGATTTTTTGTTCTTCTTTAAAAGCAGCAGAAATTCCAAAATGTGAATAGTCCCATGGCCGTGAACAAATAGATCTGGGACGTCCATTTCTAGCTGGACGGACAGGAAGGGGGAATCCGCACACGCACTTGTCTTGCTGCCTCCATCGATCAATCAGATGGTCTGGAGCTAACTAAGGCTGTAAAAAGTGCTTGAATTGTATTATCTGGATTTTGCCCTGAGATTAGGTTGTAGTAGAGATGTGTTTTGTTATCCTGTCACAAACCTGGGAATGGCTAATAATTTCTTACATTATGAATAGTAAGTTGAGCAAGAATCGTCTGAGTTTATGCTTGTTGGATGTGAGCAAACTGGAAATCGGTAGAGATATGCTCATGATTTTATGACGATGATACAATTAGCAATGGTTGTAAGGGTTTGTCAAAACACTTATTTTCGGCAAATTTCATAAACTGTATGACCAGCCTTGGTCGTGATCCACAAGCCATCCACGAGGTCGACCGCCATAAGCGGGCAAAGGGTGACAGGTCGGATCGGTCGTGGGCGTGATCGGTCGAATCGCCAATTTTCTATTGAATTTTAGGCTGGGCTAAAAATAGAGGGTGTAGACAAGATAGGGTATTCTTCTACACTTGGTTTCATAATTTTTGGAGTTTTAAGCCAAAAGTTCTATTCGTTTTAAATTTTTAGAGAGGTTTCGGATTTCTAGAGTGGAAATTTGGCTAAGTCTATGTGCTGGCGGTCAGACTAGCCCAGCTGGGCGATCTGACCAACCACGGGGCGGTCAGACCAGCTATGGGTGGCGGTTTGACCGATTTTATCCTATTCGCTGGCCGGTAAGGCGGCTATGTTCGTAGGTTATGTCAAATTCATAGTTTTCAGTGCATATGTGTTGTACGATGCATATTTTGACTAACGTTGGTCAAGTTATGAAGAACTTATTCTCGAAATCGATTTCTTGGTCTATTGTTGTGCAGGAGGCTTGGAGGTTAACGACGATCAATGACGAGGATGATCGGGACTAAGCTTGGAGAGTTGAGGTCCAGAACGATCGAGAATACCGGGTGAAGTCAGTGGACTCAAGCATGACGCAAAATGGACAAGGATGACCAAATAGGAAGTTCAGTGGACGGGTTGCACCAAGCAGCGTGGAGGTCGGTGCAAGTGCCATGGTGGTTTCGGTGAGAGCCGGATGGGAGATACTTATCGACATAAAGAGAGTCGTTGATCAACCTACACGTGGTGAAGCATGAGATTTCTTCATGAAGATTGGCTTCGGTCTTTGGAGAAGGATCGAGAAGAGGTATTTTGGCAACTTCACTAAAATACCGTATTGGTGACCTTTGGCTAAACCGCGGCGCAAGACTGTGCAAGGAGAGATGGTTTATGTCAAATGAAAATAAAGATCACGAAGAAACGAATTCATGAAGCCCAATTCATCATCTGCTTTGAGAAGCGTGCGTGAGTGTAGACCCGTTTGTGTGTAGGCTTAACGAGTGTCTGTTAGGGTCTTCTCTCTCAGTCAAGCCTCCACTATAAAAGGGGAATGTCGAGATGTGGATTTCTCAAGTCTTTCCAACAGGAAAAAAACCCATAATTTATGATTTAGGGATTTTGGAGTAGTTGAGGCTAGAGTTTGTGAAAGATGAATTAATTGCGTGTTCAAGTGTTGAGTTTTTGTTCTCTATGGTGGAGTGGTTGTAAACCAATATCTATCTCAAATCAATCCAAATAAGATTCTTTTAAGATGAGTCTCTTCTTGTTCTTACTCTCTCTTAGGTGATTTTTGGGATTTTGATGATCCTTTATTTTTTCCTTTGATTTCTTACTATGATCTTGCTTGTTGTGACATGTGGGAATACATCTAAGATCATCTTAATTATCTTTTACCCACGAGCATGTTTTAGGATCAAAGTTTGATTTTTCTATAATCCTGTGTCCTCCTTCCCTTATCTATGAAATTCATGGAACTTTGGTCTTGATCTTCCTGATCGTTAATTGGAATAGGTTTATGATCCTCTTGATGAGCTATGGTTTAAATTTAAGAGAATTTGGATTACCGGATCAAAAGTTGAGTCGATTTGTAATTTTGATTTCGTGTTGATTTCACTGTTCATCGTGCTAGATGTTAGACCACCCCTGGTGAGAGGACACACCGCCCATCTTGAAAGGTCTGACCGCCCAACTCACTTTGATTTGAGTTTTCGGTGTTTTTGATTGTTGTGCTTCGGGGTTTGGATTGAATTCAATACAAGACTTTCGATGTGCTTGTACTTTGATTTATAGCTTTCATAGCTATTGGAGTAAAAATTAAATTGAATCCGATCAAGATGAAAAGGAGGCAGTACTCCTATTCACCTCCGCCCCCTTAGTCGCCGTTTCGGTCTAATGGTGCAATTTTTTATGCTGTTGTGTATCAGACTCGCGACAGTGAGGTAAACAAGCTTAAATGTTGGATTGTGATAAGTTGGTCTAGAATTGAATAATTATGACATGTAATCTGTCAGATGTAACGTGCCAACCGTATGGCATAAGATTGTTGCAAGCTTCACGTAGGAAAGCGAGCGATAACATCCCAGGCTCAGCATGAATGAATGGTTGATGCGCTTGCATCTGTATGATTCCTGATGAGTTGCACATGATCCAAGGAAGGGGAGAACTGCTGCCAACAAGCGCATCACGAGGGGCGCCTGCTTGTACCTCTTGCTGTTGCCCATCCTAATCCTTGTCGACGACATACGCCGCCGCCTCACTGCAGCAGCAGCCTCTCTCCTACCGTCTGATCCACAGGTAAAAGAACCGGAAGCACGTCACTTCCCGGTCGTTGGCCGGAAACAGTAACCGAATTTGACTAAAAAACATTTAAAATTTAAAAATTAGAATTTGAACTTGTAAAACACGGAAAACCTGCCGGAGTTTTGGATCTCGGACCCCCGGTAATCGGCCGGTTATTTTTTTCCTGATCCGATCTCCCTCACTTCTTTGGCACTGTTCATAAATGGACGGTGCCCCTCCCCAAAAGATTTATTTTCGCAGCAGCCGTAGTCATCCCATCGTCCAAAAACCGCTTTTAGTACTGCTACCTGCTGCACCTTCATCTCCCCTGCTGCTGCTGCTGCTGGTGGTGGTGGTGTTGGTAGCTGCTGTGCCTCCTCGTCCTCGTCTTCTTTTCCCTTGAAAAACTCCAATGTCGCTGCTGCTGTAGTATAGTATCCACCAGATTCTTGAAATGGTTGCTCATCGCGGCGGCGGCGGTCTCTTCTTCCCCAGATGGCGTCGAGCGCAAAGGATATGGCGGATTGACCAAGTGGAATCGCCATGGCCATCAGGAAAGCCTTGCACCTACCGCATGAGCATGACAGGCATCTCCTCTCTCATCTCCAGAGACCGAGGAGGGCTAGTAAGTGCTAATGAAATGATCCTCGCACCTACCGCATGATATGCATCACAGCTAATTCTGACAAAGCTGAGCACGTATAACACATATCTTATACTCGATCAACTAATTATCTTATGAATTAGTAACCGCATGGTGTCTTGTCAGCAAGTAACCAACAAACATACATACGTACGTACACAATAGGAAAATCCAGACCATTTGAGTCACCTTCATTTCCTTGTGTGTGTCAAGCGTCAACTGCAAGGGCTACCTGCTGCCTTGCCTTGATTGATTCAGATTTATTTCCTGTCACAGTAGGGTGACCCTAACTAATTACCACTCCCCTACTGGAGTAAAAATAGTATTACACACGAGCCAAGTGAGTAAAAATATCATTAAGCTCTTCCCTTCCCTCGTCCATTCATCGCATTCGCTGCACAGCACACATGTTAATTGTTACATGCGTGCAGCGCAGGTCCTCTGAATTTATCTCTGTTTTTACTCCTTGCTTCCCTCTGAATTTTACTTGATTTTTGGTTCCTGCACCTGAATCCTGGCCAATTCCTTGTCATGGAACCTCCTCCTCACTTAGCACAGCGCGCTCTCATGTATGTCCTCATCCGCACGTCTTAATTACTTACAGCTCCAACACCACAACTGCAAAATCAGTCAGCCAATCATATATTCAGCCTAAAGTATGTGCGCTAATTACAATGGGACGTAAAGTACAGTAAAAATGCGCTGATTAATTGTCCATGAAACATAGTACTAGTAATTAACTCACAGTCTGAATCTGTGGTGATCCACTGCCCCATCCTGCAGGCCGCCGCCTCCTGCTGCTCCATATCTTCCTCCTCATTCTTTGGGCTGTAGAGCAGACCAGCAATCGGTTCCAGCACCGACGAGCTCAGCTGGCTCATCGACGACAGCCTCGACACGTAGTTCCTCGATGGCGTGTTCTCCGTCGTCGTCTTTGCCGGCGCCGAGACGGACGACAGCGGCGAATACAGAACCGACGACGCCGACGAGCAGCTGCCCACGTCCCACTTGAAGCTCAGCTTGCTGCTCATGTCATCGCACTGCTGTTGCTCACCACACTTATTGGTTGCAGCTGCAGCACCATCCCTTGATTGGAAGCTCAGAACCTTCTGCCAAAAATTAATGAAATCCACAGGGATGAAACTAGCGTACGTATAAAGAAGAAGAATATGCTTATCTGGATCAAAGGAACAAGTTTCAAAAAGGAAAAGGAAAAAGAAAAGGTTCACGCATATACTATATACCTTCCATTTCCTGCCACCGACGGTAGTGCTGTGAGGCCTGGCCTGAGCAGCCCGCTTGAGGAGCTCCTTCACGAGCAACCGCCTTCTTGCCATCGATCCTATGCGCAATCCTCTTCATGGCGCCGTCAACGATGCCGTTCTCGTTGAAGATCGGCAGCACTTTGCAACCGACGACTACAGCGCCGCCGGCAGGCTCAGCAATGTGCCCCATCCTCTAACTCTTGTTATGATCAGATGATAGTAAGTCGCCTGCCTGAGCCTGAGCCTGAGCCTGAGCCTGAGTGATGGCTGAGAGGCTAGCTAGCCTAGTAGGTACTGCACGAAGCAAATTTATAAGGACGGCTTCATTACAAGCTAAGAGGCCGTTTGGGCAGGCAATCAACGGGCCATTTCCACCCCAATCTCTCACAAACCAAGCTGCAATGCAATGCATTGGATCTTGATCATCGATTTCCTAATCTGACGGCCTGCTCGGATGTGTATTTTGTTTTGTTCTCAACCGCGCGCGATCATTCCGGATCCCCTCTGATAACAAATAGCCAAGAGATCAATCGGTATCATCCGTCATATAATTGTAGCAACATGATGCGCAGAGCCAATAGGGACGATAGCTAAGCTGGAATTAGCCCTAGTTAACATCACATGTGAAGATAGAATAATATCACAATGCATGTTCTGGTTATAACAAGTATAAGAATCTTGATTAGGCACATGCAGACTGCAGTTGTGGTCAAAGAACAAAGTTGAACACTACTACCAGGCCAGCATGTTAGATCTCCTTGACACAACTTGTTTATTTGTTCAAGTGAAAGGATTAGATAGGAGCTGTGTCATCACACTAGAAGTAGTATTGATTATTAATCCAAGGGGGCAAAGACAGATGAACTGACAAAAAATTAAGCAAGCAAATGATAATGGGCATGCATGATTAGTTTGGAAGGGTGTCATCTGCGTTGCTTAGGTTGGCCATGTGATGCATGCAGAGAGGGCCCCCATGGGCTGCTGCATGTTGGTGCATACTATACTGACATACTGTAGCCCGTAGGAGAGGGCTGTGGTATTTTTATTGTTAATACTTCTGCATCTCTTGTCTCACTGGCTATTTGATTTGATGTGGAAGCTACAAGGAATAGGTTATATAGTACTTACCATGCACAATGTGTAGATCGATGAAGCGTCATGGAACACCAAATGAACCTAAAAGTTGCAAAACGGTTCAAGGGTTGAGAGATACATAGGAGCTTAATGCTAGTGTTGAAAATAACCCCCGGCTGATCCATTCTAAGACTACTAGCTGAATGCCTATTCTTTGCCACGGTTAAAAAACATCGTATTACCCTGCACGTTGAGTCGACATCGTCGGGATCAGCCTGCCCAGCCCACGCCTTCGGCTCCACCTCAGCGCTCGGCCATATCGCGCCTCTGCGCCCTTGGCTCCGCCACGCACCCAATAGAGTTTCGTTGTTTTTTTTTTCTTTTTTGTTAGAGAATTTTTAAGGTGATGGAATTTGTTTGTTAGTAAATTGCTTTTTATGTTTTGTTTTTAAAGAGGCGTGAGGGGGAATTGGGAGGGGGCGACGTACAACCCCAACCACCACTACATTATTTTTAAGTAGTAAAGGAAAGAAGATGACCGTTCATTAAAGAAACAGAACATATCCACTACTTCTGCTCTGTTCCTCGCCGAAATGTAATGCTTGGGATATTTCCATTGAACATGAATGGTATTATTAACAAGACCTCACCGAAATGGTGCCTCGTGCCAGTCGAAGCAGTCTGGCCCATTAATAAGTGATTTACATTCATTTGCTATATCTTTTTAGGCAGTGGAAATGGCTTTCTGCTAGAATTGGCTAGAATTGCAGGGAAATCAGCACGATGACACTTGTCCCCACATGGGCGACATGATGCCTACAGATAAACGAGCAGATCTTCTCCAGTTCTCAAAAAGAATAAAAGAATGCTGAGGTTTGAGTTGACTGACATGGTCCGAAAAGACTAGGTTCTGTGAAGAACATTTCTAGACATCTAGTTATGGACTCAACGTGTTGTGTATTTCACATACCATAATGTAGTGATGACATATATCCTACCGGTGAAGTTGCCACAGCCTGCCTCTACTCTATATTTATGTTTTCCCCTTTTATTTTCCTAGCATCCTGGGAGGCTGGTACAAAAATAACCATACGGATTCATACTGAGAAGGAACAATTTTTTTAAAAAATTATTTTTCTCTCTTTCTTCTACAAGCAGTAAGGCACTTGCTGAGTTGCTTTTGCAAGTAGCTACCACCGAATTATGTGACGTGCTCCATGTGCTGCACTCATGCAGCAATTTTCAGCACTGTCTTGTCTTCTTGGTTCTTTGTTGCTTTCCATTTTGCATTTAAATTTTATTTTTGACAAAGTGACTTGGAATCATAAAAATGTGCAGAACTGTCGATTTGAGTTGATGAATTCCTCACTTCTTTCTTATCGTTCCAACATAGCTGTCTCAATGTTCAAGAATTGCAAAACAGATTTAGTTCATGAGCAATGACACCATTCGTTTTGTTTGATTCCATTTAATAATAACAACAGCAACAGTAATTGTCTCCTGGTTGGTTGTGTGCAATTTCCCATGGATGTAACTTTACTAATTTGGCTTACAAAAGGAGCTCACAGATAACATTAGCAAAAAGCTTAAGGCACAAAAGGTTGCTTGCATGTGTACTTAGAAAGTGATTAGACGTAACGTACCCAAAAAAATGGATAAGATGCCATATTAATCTTCTCTGTCTAATCCGATTTACTTATCATCAAGAGAAAATGCTGCTCAGTGTTGTTCTAATAAATCAGATAATTTGATAATATCTGCAATTCTGCATGATGTGGGTCCAAACTCTAAAGAAACTAAGCTACTTTAATCTCAGTAATTGATGGTTGAGACTTCCACAAAAACAATGGAAACAAGAACTAAAATGCAGTCTTCCTAAAAAAAAAAGAACTAAAATGCAGTAACAATTTTTCTGAGAAGGAACTTACTTCAGAATGAACCCACCAAACGCATCACCCAAAGTACAGAGCTGCTCCCCGGGGAGAAAAAACAACTTTTGGTTTCCTCTTTGCTTTAAATGAAAATTATCCTGCTCTATAGGCAGTGAAATGTCGAAAAAGGGGAATGGATTTGCATGCATGAGACCTGAAACAATAATAACCAGCAAATTGAACCACAAACAATTTTATTTACTATTTTTTTTATCAAGAAGTACATATATATTGGTCTGAGTTACAATATTATACAACCAATTTATATGTTTACAGAAAATTCTTAGCAGATCTGCCTATAGATATATATCAAATTTCAACACTATTCAGAAGAAATTTAGTATTTATGTATTTATGTGTACAATTGGCTATAGCTATGCCACAACCTCACATTTCGACAAATCTATGTTATCTGGTTCTTGCCTCTTCTGCTTGGCTCATGAGTTCCAGGATACTAGAAGCTTTCCTCTTTGCGCGATCTGTGCCGGTTTCTGACAGTTCCTTGAGTGCATCCTCCGCTCCAGCTGCTTTTGCAGCCATCGTTTGCTCGGCATCGGCAGAACAGAGTGACCAAAGAATTGCTGCAGCATTCTCTCTGTGCGAGGAGACCCAGTTTTGATCACCTCGACAAGTGGGGAATTGGCCCTGATTGCACGATTACAGCCTTGCCTTCTGGGTTACCGGCAAGAATTGCCAGAAGAGTGAGTGCCTCATCAATCATTCCCCCAGTAGGATCCACCAAGAAGTTCATCAGATGAATGACGATTCCAGCTTTCACTGCCCGGACCTTATTGCCCTGGTATATGCACAGGTTAAAATTGCCGTTGCTGCATCTTTCTTGCCTCTTGGGCTCCCATCGCACAGAAGATTGATGAGTGGAGGTATTGCACCAGCAGCACCAATAGTTACTTTGTTTTCATCTACAACTGACAAGCTAAATAGTGTGGCTGCTGCATTCTCCCTGGCTTCCATACTCCCAGTTTTGAGCACTTCCACTATCTTAGGGATAGCATGAGAGTCCACAATGCTTGCCTTGTTGTTCTCGTGGATGGAGAGGTTAAGGAGTGCTGTGACTGCATGTTCCTGTGTTCTTGGATCCGAAGAGGAGAGTAGATTCACCAGCAAGGGAATTGCTCCCGCTTCAGCAATGCATATCCTGTTGTTCACATTTCTCTTTGCAAGCAATCGGATCTCACCTGCAGCTGCCCGTTGCTCATCTTGGTTCCCGCTCCTCAGCCTATTCATTAGTGAGACTAGACCAGCATGGTCATAGTCGGAACTTTTCGCTGCTTTCTTATCGCAGGAATTTGATTTGTTCTTGGGTAGCTCGATACCATTGGCTTCACACCATTGTGCTATCAGGCTTTTGAGGACAAAGTTTGGTGTCAGTGACGTATGTGTGAGGGCCTGCTGTGTCTTAGGGCAGGTTTTGTGCCCAGAATCAAGCCACTTTTGGATGCAAGATCGCTCGTACGTCTGCAGAGAAGACAATGGTCATTAACAGCATGTGTTTTAAGAAGAAGAATAGTTAGCTTTGCATAATCGAATCGGGTCGGATCGAATATATACCTGGCCGCTCGAAACAATGACGGGGTCTTGCATCAGCTCAAGGGATATGGGGCATCTGAATTCATCCGGGATGATGGGAGATCTATGCTTTATGGAGGCAGACCTAGTACTGAGGGTTTCGGCGGTGAGAGCTTCAGCGATCACACAGTCTTTGAGCTTCTTGAGCAGTGAAGACATTTCCTCGACACAGCCATCAGGTTCACCACCACTGGAAATGACCATCTCATGCAGGGCGACGGATTCTTTCTTCATATCTGCCATAGTCTGCAGTTGCAGCTTCTCGGAGATCCTTGTTAGAAGGGCAGGGTCACAGGTCTTGTCGCTAAGAGCCCAAGAAAGATCCTTTGAAAGTTGTGTGTCTGGTGAATCGGTTCTTGTTGCTGCTCTTTTGAACTGAGAATGCACAAGTGCAACCTAAAATTGCATGTAATCAGTAGCAAGTAGATTTGAAGGTTTGTGGAGGGAGGGAGGTGTAGACACTAGACAGTAGTACTAGTATACCTGCTCTTGCACTTCTTCAGGCATATCAAAGGTGTGGTAGGCCAAGTCATCCAAAGCATTCTGAATCTGTTTGTTGACAGTTGCAAAATTGTGGAGAATACCATCCCCTCGCATAGCCTGTCGGAAATTCATACAGCGTCCGAAATAATTGGGCCCAATGAACATCTAGATTGGATTGAATTGAATTGCAGCCCGCCCAGCCTAGCCCAGATTAGGGATTGGATTGGGTTGGAGTACCTGGTAGATCTTGCTGCCGTGGTGGAGCGCTCGGAGGAGATGGAGCGCGGCTCGTAGGGCGTCAGCGAGAGGCGAAGAAGAAGAAGAAGAACAGGAGTCGTCGTCGGGGGGCGGTTGGCGGAGGTAGGCGAGGAGGGGGGCGAGGAGGCGGATGCGGCGCGCGAGGTCGGCGCAGAGGCGGCGCATGGGGCCCCGCGGCTCCGGGAGCGCGGCGATCTCGGCGGCGCCCCGCGACGGCAGGGCGCTGGGGAGGGAGAGCCTGAGGGGATCCGACCGACGAGGAGATCCGATGTGGAGAGGAATCCGACGACGACGAAGAAGAAGAGTGAGTCGTCGGCCAAGAGAGACGACGAGCCTTCCTTGCTTCATTCGGCAAAGGAAGAGGTCAATTAATACTGCAGCAACAAGCACATCAGCACCTTGGTCCGTACGATCAAGATCGGAGGGTTCTGACTAAATACATCATCAACTGCAGTAATAATGATCTAATGGACATTGGGTTGTAGTAATAAAAAGAGAAATATATTATGATCACTACAGCGTTGCAACGGTATAGTTTCTAGTCGTCCGATCCCTCCCCCTCCCCAAAAAAAATTATAAGGTTGTATCTCCTTCACACCCATCTCTCTCTCATTTCTCTACGTCTCTCTTCCTCGTACCTCTTCCTCCTCGACCTCTCTGAAACGTAAATCGAATAGAACTTTCAACTCGATGCTCCAAAAATTATGGGACCAAATGCAAACGCATCGTCCCACTTGCCTACACCCTCTTTTTTTTTGTCCTACTTCAAAATCCTATTATTTTTTTTGCTTTTGGCCTGTCAGACTGCCGTCGTGGCTAGTTTGACCACCACCGAGGCCGGTCTAACCTCCTGATGGCTAACAACAGCCTAAATTTTCTGAAAACAAGGGCTTTGTCAAACGTCTCGATGCTATTGCCAATTGTCCATCACACTGAGATTAGGAGCGTATCCTCATGGCATCCACAGAAAGAGAGAAGGAAGGAGAAAAAAAAATATGATTATTACATGTGGGACAAACTAGTTTATATGCATATATTGCTAACTTAGCTTTGTTGACTCAGTTGTTTTTGTCCACGTGGATGCCATGTCATTGAAATGTTGACACGTGGGTGCCACGTCAGCTAAAACCATGATGCTTTAGGACAAGGGAGGTTAAGTGACTATGTTTGGTTAGTTTCTGGGGGTAAAGTGAACGGTTTCATAGTTGAGGGTGTTATTCGGACTCGGGTGTAAGTTCGGGGAGGCAAAGTAGACTTCTTCCTAATATAAAGATGTTTGGTGGGCTTGCCCACCATTGTGATTCAAAAAATATTATCAATATTTAAATTTTTCTATCTTGAAGATGCAAGGAAATAATTTCCATCATACCAGCTTCAAATTGAGGATCTTTAATTTCACATGGCCTTGTTCCAATAGTTTGACATGTGAGGACCCGGAATATTTAGCTAGTAACACTTAACCTCCAAATGGTTCTAGCATTACTAATTAAACATTCTAAGCCTCGATGGACATATGCTTCCTGAGTGCAACATATGCACATCATCACAAATTATACATCAATTCCATACACATACATCACTAAGTTCAACAACGACATACATAAAATAGAGTTATTACAAAAGAGAGCCGACCGGCCAAATAACATAAAACAAGAATGACAGCGGAAGCAAAAGCGCCATAAGATGGCTAGAAAAAAGTCGACCGGTTAGCCACACACCCACAAGGCAACCGGCCAGGGCGCCAAGCTAGTCGCCCATGGCTACCACAACACAGACTCACAAAAGTGAGGCCCTTCGAGCTCACCTTCTTCCTCTGCAACAAAACAATTAAGCATAGCATCCGAGCACAAAGATTGTCTTTGTACACTTAAGATCGACGTGTGGAATAGCGGACCTATTCATAAACTACATGCAAGCTTGTTTAGGTGGAGGTTTTATGTCTCATTTTGCATGAAGCCAACTTTATTTGCAATAATGTAATACATTTTAAAAGCAAGTTTGCAAATCTGTTTTTAATGTTGAAATAACAGATAATAAAGATACATACAAGTAACCACCTAGAAGTGATCCCCCAATAGCCACCACAACATAGCACGAATCACGATTCGTACCACCCATCAAGTTTTAATTTAAAAGGTTGTAGTCTAACTCTTGAAAGACCTCCCCAAGCGTGTCCATAACCTAGGACGAGGCTATTCGAATAGTTTTAATACCTGCAGGGTGTACCAATGTACCCACACTTGAGACCCTTTTAGCCACGGATGAAGCACACTACCTTTGGTATGCAAAGCACGGCTAAGTCCTCGAGACATTTCCAATGGATTGAGCTAATCAAGAGCACGCACGTATGGGGTTAACCCTTAGTGATCTGCCAGGCGAAATATGGATCACAAGGACCCATACGTGGAGCAGGAGACACCGACCTCGGCGGTGCTCCCCTCCCCACAAACACGTCCATGTTGCATATATCCCATATGCAACCCACCACGTGACTCATTAATTAACACCCCAAAGTACTTAGTCAAGAGGTCCCATTTCCCTCTAGTGTGGTTAGCACGCAAAATGCTTGGTTTAGTGTAACAAGATGTTCGGTCCTTGTTGACTTAGGCACCATTCGATCACACCCGAGAATCACACCAACATACCATTGTGCCCAAGTCTAAATCATTTTGCTTTTAATTTTAGTTTTCACAAGTAGACATGGCACAAGGTGGAAATCATAAATCATAATAAGTTTTGTGTGATCAAGGTTATCGACAAGTCGATAACCGCCCATTTCTACGAAGCTAGGCATGGCTAAGCAATTTATTCGCAACTACTAAGTGACAAGAGCCCTCCACGAACTCTTAATCACAGCAAGTAACCTAGGCTCATGGTAGTAGAGGATAATCATTTGCTAAGGAAATGCATCTACTAGGCCAACTATTAAAACAAAGTAGCAATGCATACATAGAATTTGTAATCAACATAAATACTTAAAATACTGGGATTAACATGATCAAGCTGCTTGCCTTCTTCTTTGTTGCTCAATTGGTTGCGGAGGATCGTTCTGGGATTACCGCAAATGTCGAATCCTAAGCGAAAGGCAAAAGAACCAAGAACAACCAATAAGGCGAGCCACAAATAAACAAACGAGCAAGCAAAAATCATCCAAAGGCAACAAATTTTAAACACAAGGTAGAACATGATTATACCTAGGCATAGAAACTGGAAAAACCTAATTTGGATTTGTGGTGCAAAAGATATTGCCTAAACATACGATTTCATTATAAATAACACTGTAGCAAAAATATTTTCTAGACAGATTTTGAAGCTGAAATTTTTATGGTAGCTACCTACTGGTATTGAGATAACCCATATAAAATTTCAGGTCATTTGGAGTTAAAGTGATTTAGTTATGATTTTCTAGGATGCAAGATTAGCATAGTGCATTTTCGAGAGCATAAATATGTTCAAAACTAATTTTACTGATGAAGTATACCAACAGAGGGTTTTCTAGAATTTATCATATATATTTTGCATTTTGAGAATTACTTGTGCATTTTATAAGTCTTCGAATTTTCTAAATGCTAAAAATAGGTACTAACCCATTAATCAAGGTTTACATTTATAATCTTGGACCTATCATCATTTTTATATTATCATTGGGTTAATAACAAATTTATCAAAATTGGAATCATTCATATTGGACATACATAGAGCAAGATATGCATTTTCTAAAGTTTTATTTATTTTGGAATATCCAAAATGGCAATCAAGTTATTCTAGTTATATAATTTTACGCTCTTTGGAACATGCTTAAATCCATTTTATAATAAACTAAAGTGACAACATGATTTATTACAGTTGGAATTTACTAAAAGCGATTAAAATGAATTAGTTACGAGTTTCTAAAGTTTTTACATCATTTTGATTGCTAAATAAATATTTACCGAAATCTGAAACAACCCAATAAAAGGAATACGGCGTGGGCGAACGCAACCCTTGATCTAACATCCTACGGCTCATGCGCTGCTGGAAATAAGCGCCGCGCGCGCCGAACCTGTCGGGGTCCACCGTTGGATCAAGATCAACGGCTCACGCAGTGTATGCAGCGGACGATGCGGTTGCCTCGGTGAACCGGCCGCGCGAGATCACAAGATGAGCGGCTCGGAACCCATATTCAGCGGAAGGTCGAATGCACTCATGATCTCGTAGCAGATCACGAGATGGGCGGTCCGGAGATGATGAGGAGCCGGATGGTCGAATGCACTCACGATCAAGACCGCAGATCTAAAATGAACGGTGGGTGATGATCGAAGTTCAAACAGGGATGCTGACATGTGGGACCGCATGTCAGTGACTTCGAGTCACCCACACGCTGGTTTAACCCACGTGCACAGTGCACTGGGCCCACAAGTCAGCGACTAAGCAAAGCGGTTAAGACCAATTTAATGATTCTAATGATTGACATTAAATATATTCTAACGACTGCGGAGATTTGATTTTAATCCCTCGGGCCCACAAGTCAGCGACCCAGAGGAGGTTTCCGACCGCGATTAAATGCCGACATTTTTATTAATCAATGATTAGATATTAATGATGTCGGAACAGCGCGGAGTGAAACAGAGATGATTTAAGGAGATTGGGCCCACTGGTCAGTGGCTCAGCAATAATGATTAAGACACAATTAATAACTAATGATCAGCAATTAATGTGCCTAAACAAATGACCAAACGGAAGTTCCTCGGCAAAATCGAGCTACTTCCACGGCTTATCGCGGCGACTCGTCGCGTGGCGTCAACCAAGTAGTGAAAGCGGAATCGCAATAACCTTACGGACCTAGTGGTGGCAATCACGCCGGCGGTGAGGCTCTAATCGCGGCTGGCGGAAAATGAAACAGGAGCTCTCTTGCCAAACATGAAAATAGCGAAAGCTCATGCGATCTAGAGAAGCGGGTGCGAGCCTCTAGGGACTAATAAGAAGCTACCTTAAGGGCGAGGAGCTTCAAAGATGGCGGAGATGCTTGATCAAGGTGGCTTCACGGACTTGGAGAAGAAGACCGAAAATGACACCTGAGCCATATGAGTGATACCAAAGTATCAAAATAGCTTCATTATGATCCACGAAGCTATAAGAGCAAAGAATTGGAAAATGGAGCACTCACAGTGAGGAAGAAGATGACCAATTTGGCCGAATTTGAACAAACCCCAAATTGGACAATTCACGAGAATCAAATCCAAAATTAAGTGAGGAAATGTTCAAGGTGATAAATAGACGAGGTTAGGGCAAAGAAAGCGTGAAGGAGGACCACTGGGACACCAAGAACACCAATGGAGCTCCACGGGTCAACAATGACGATTTGCCATTTTTGAGGTATTAAGCTCCAATCTTGTGAGTGAAGCTTGGTGGTGGTCTAAAGAGATACTAGGAAGCAATGAGGGTGCTTATAAAGCCACGAAAGTGTTAGGGTTGCACCCTCCTCTCTCGGCGACAAAACACAAAGCACCACGCATCACGTAAACAAGGAAAAGGGTGTAGGCGTGCATTAGGGCATGGTATGGCGAACATGTCGCCCGACCCTCACTGTGGCCTAGGGCGGCCGTAGGAAGCATGAGATGACACCTCCATACCCCTCACATGCCGCACGGCTCAAGGTTGAAGAAGACCAGCGCAAAGAGCTCGGGCGATTTTCACCAGTTGGATGAGACACGAGCAGCGGAGATGGCGCCACGCCTCGGGCTTTAAAACACAACGAGGAGGTTGCGGGCCTCAGTTAGAAATGGATGGCTCAGTTGTCCCACGTCGCAAACTCTTATTTACAACGAAGTGCGCGGCGTTGGATCTTAATCCAACGGCTCGATTCAAATGCAACGGAGGGTCCGAAGGGTTCGGGAATCACGGCGGTTGGATTGCGATCTAACGATGCGACATTCAATCTTGCAACCGGAAGGTCCGGCGTCTGTGCGCGGGCGTGCGATTTAGATCTAACGATCGATATCGCGCGCGCGTTTTAAAGAGTGGCTCGGTGCGCTTAGTTGGTGGACCAAGTCGATTGACTCGAGCGAGTCGACTCGAACCAGTAACGATAAACCAAGTTTGACTTTGAAAAGGCAGAGACTTTGAAAGATTTATTTGAGGTAGCAAAATAACTCCAAAATTATGAAAATTTTACAGGAGCTTGCTAACTCAGATATCAACCTTGTGTAAAATTTTCAGAGATTTATATGCTGTGAATAAATTTCCAAAAATTCTGCAAGGCTCTGTTTAAATGTTTGGTGAGAGTCAAGCAGGTTTGATACCTCTAAAATTATTCAAACAATTTCTAAAATTGTGAGATTTTTCAGAGGGTCACATACCACCACAGACTTAGGAAAAATATTTCCAGAGGATGATCATAAGATTTGACAAGATTGTTTTGGAAAGCCAAGATTTGGATCAACTAGACTTGTGACAATGTATTTCCACACTTCCTTGTACAAGAATTTCTTGGCACCACAGGAAATACATGATGTAAGAAAAAGTTTTAATTTCTACTGATTTTCTTACATTTGAAACACAAGCCCAAAATTTGGGATGTTACAACTCTCCCCCCCTTACAAGAATCTCGACCCGAGATTCCGTTTTACTCGGAGAAGAAAGAAGGAAAATCTGCACGAAGGCGATCTTCTCGCTCCCAAGTTGCTTCATCTTCAGAATGGTTTGACCACTGAACCTTAAGGAACTTGATGACACGGTTCCTCGTTCTCCGTTCAGATTCCTCAAGAATACGAACAGGATGCTCGCGGTAGGTCAAACTTTCCTGCACATCGAGAACCTCCAATGGAGCTTCCTCAGTCGGGACACGGAGGCACTTCTTCAGGTGTGAAACATGGAACACATCATGCACACCCTCAAGTGCAGCTGGTAGCTCCAATCATGCCTTGATGCTCCAACTCTCTCGATGACACGGTAAGGCCCAACATATCGAGAGCCAACTTGCCCTTGATGCCAAAGCGATGGCCCTTCAAGGGTGAGACTTTGAGATACACAAAGTCATTGGGCTCAAAGCTCAACTCACGGCGACGACGATCCGCATAGCTCTTTTATGCAGGTGGGCGATGCGCGATGCTCGCGGATCAAGCGAACTTGACTTTCGGCCTCATTGATCGAATCTGGGCCGAAGAATTGCCGCTCACCAGTCTCTGACCAGTTCAATGGGGTTCTGCATCTCCTCCCATACAAAGCCTCAAATGGTGCCATGCCAAGACTGGCCTGAAAGCTATTGTTGTAGGAGAACTTCGGCAAATGGTAGGCATTTCTCCACTTCTTCCCATAGGAAAGAACACAAGCACGGAGCATATCTTCCAACACTTGGTTGACTTGCTCCGTCTGACCATCAGTCTGAGGATGAAAGGCTGTACTGAAATGAAGGCGGGTCCCCATAGCCTCTTGCAGACTATGCCAAAACCGCGAGGTGAAAAGCGCACCACGATCGAAATAATCGTCTTGGCTGCACCGTGAAGACTCACAATCCTCAAGACATAAAGTTCGGCCAAAGGCCCCACACGGCGAGTCTTGACGGGGAAGGAAATGTGCCACTTTAGTCAACTGTCGATCCACGACCCAAATAGCATCATTCCCCTTTGTGGCGGGGCAATCCGGTGATGAAGTCCATGCCAGCGAATCCCACTTCCATTCAGCAGCAAAGGTGAAGAAGACTGCTGGGCGATGCTCGGCCTTCACGGCGGCGGCTACGTCGCACTCGACGCGAACACGGCAATCGCGCTTCATGCGAGTCCACGAAATCTCGGCGAAGGTCTGATACATCTTAGTAGCCGGGATGAATAGACAAAGGAGAATCATGGGCTTCGCGGAGAATCAAATCCGCAATTCCATGACCTTAGGGACCACAAGGCGCCGCCCAAACCACACAACGCCATGCTCATCCTCTGAAAAGCACAGGCTATCCATCCTTGATGTTACGCTTGATCGGCTCACACCAACATCTGCTCTGCTGTGTCGCCTTGATTTGGTCCACCAAGGTTGGTTGCACAACCAACGAAGCAAGGAACCGTGCTCGATCAAACCCAAATTAAGGCGCTGAAATTAAAAATGAGAGCGGTTTTCGCTCTTGGAGCATCAACATGTTGCAATACACCTTCCGTGAGTGCATCCGCAACGACGTTGGCCTTGCCGGATGATGCTGAATGCCCATGTCATAGTCCTTGATCAATTCCAACCATCTTCTTTGCACGAGGTTCGGATCTGGTGGGTGAACAAGTACTTCAAGCTCTTGTGGTGGAATACACCTCAACGATTACCAATCGGTAATGCCGCCAAATCTTGAGTGCATGGACCACGCAGCTAACTCAAGTCATGAGTAGGATAGTTGAGTTCATGGGGCCTCAAGCTGCCGCGATGCATAGGCCACAACCTTGCCTTCTGCATAAGAACACAACCAAGACCACGACGAAGCATCACAATAGATATCGAAACTCTTGTGAATATCGGGAGAACAAGCAGGTGAGGTCAACGCTTCTTGAGTTCTGAAAACTCACATCACAAGCGGGACCACTCAAACTTCTTGTCCTTCTTAAGCAATTCGGTCATAGGCCGCAACCTTGGAGAAATTCTCGATGAAGCGGCGGTAGTAGCCACCAAACCAAGAAAACTCCGCACATCGGTGACCGACTTGGTGACCCCAAGATAGCACATCACGACCTTGCTAGGATCCACCACACCTCATTTGAAAGAACATGGCCCAAGAACGCCACTTCCTTCAACGAACTCGCGCTTGCGAATTTGGCATACGGTGGTGTTCACGCGACTTGCCCAACACAAGCTTAAGATGCTCGACATGCTCTTCTTCGCTCTTGGAGTAGATAAGGATGTCATCGATGAATACCACCACAAACCTATCCAAATACTCCATGAATACCGAATTCATTAGGTTCATGAATAAAGCAGGAGCATTGGTCAAGCCAAAAGACATGACGGTGTACTCGTAAAGGCCATAACGAGTAGCAAAGGCCGTCTTAGGAATATCCTCGGCCCTGATCCTGACTTGATGATAGCCCAGTCTCAAGTCAATCTTGGAGAAGACTCGAGCTCCGGTCAACTGATCGAAAAGGTCATCAATGCGGGGCAAAGGATACTTGTTCTTCACCGTCACCTCATTAAGCGGACGTAATCAACACACATGCGCAGGTCTTGTCCTTCTTCTTTACAAAGATAACTGGACAACCCCAAGGAGATGAGCTAGGGCGGATAAAACCCTTCTCTTGCAGCTCACCCGGTTGCTTCTTGACTCCTCCAACTCATTAGGAGGCATGCGTCTGACCTCTTAGAAATAGGGGCGATGCAGGGCGGCAATTCTATCACGAACTCGGATCGCGAGCGGGAGGCACCTGGTAAATCTTCGGAAAGACATCCGCGAAGTCACACACGGTGGGGCGTCGTGAATCTCGATCTTGGCCGCTTCAAGGACATAAAGATGGGGTTCTATGGCGTGGCGAAAACCCAACCCGTTCACTGAAGGATGGTGAGGTAGACAATCTTCTGGCTGTCGATTTGCCCCAAGTGTTGGGACAGCCAATCCATGCCAAGAATCACATCCAAGCGTGCAGAGTCGAGTAGGATAAGATTCGCCAGAATCCCACTCCTTCGATGTGGATAGGAACATCCGGCATACTTGGTCACTCTCAATTCGAACCGGAGAGCGAATCGCGATGGAATCCCAAAGGAACACGGTGAAGTCCACAATCAACGACAAAGACCTCGAAATAAAAGAATCACGAAGCTCGAGTCAAATAAAGCGTAGCGGGATGTAAATTAACAAGGAGCGTACCCAACACAACGTCGGGCGCCTCCTGTGCCTCCTCGGTAGAGATGTGGTTGACTCGACCACTCCCGACACCACAGGTCTTGGATCACCTTACGGTGAGCGTGTGACCATTCCGCGTCCTCCATTAGGGCGAGGGCTGCTCGATCCTCGAGGGCAGCGCTAGCATAGTGGCCCTTCTTGTTGCGGCGAAGCGGGTAACATCGGCGGTGGGTTGCGGGCGCAACTTTCTTCTTGAGTCGCAGTGCGTGGTTGAAACACGGCTGCGGGGACGAGCAACCGGTCTTGGCGGCCTCGGCGGTGGTGAAGCCAAAGCACGAGCCACGGTGTGGGCCCAACACGGGGGCGAGTGAGGCCCGGCTGTGCGGACGATGTGCCTCCCACTTGCGCTATGGACTCGCCGCGCGCTCGCCCTATGCTCGGCGGCGATGGCCTTGTCCACCAAGTGCGGAAATCAGCAAAGTCCACTATAGATAGCTTGTCCTGCGGCTCCTCGGACAACCCATCCATGAACTTCTCTGTTTAGCCTCATCGAGGCCACCTCTCCCGAGCATAACGAGCCAAGTGGTTAAACTCGTAAAGATACTCAGAGACGGACTTGCGCCCACTGCAGCGCAAGAAACTCCTTCTTCTTGAGCTTCATCGAGCCATCGGTATGTGGGCGGACGAAAAGCGGTCGACACTCCTCCCACGAGACAACGTGGCACGTGGGCCGCATGGCGAAAGTTCTCCCACCAAGATAGTCTTGCACCTCAAGGCGATGGGATGCAAAGAGTGCCGCTCACGCTCACGGCGGCGATATTGAGCTTTCGCTCAACAAGGCGCGACCAATCATCGCGTCGAGTGGATCCTCCGATCGAGAAAGGTGGGTGGCGTGTGCGGAGAAACTCCGCAAGCCCACCACGAGGCCGGTGGCCACCTCCGAATCGAAGCGGCGGCGGGGGCGGAGGTGTTCCTCATAATGACCTCCAAGATCCGGGTCGGTCCATGCGATTCCGCCGTCTGAGCGAACTTCACCATGGTCGGAGGAAGCTCCTCATCGAACCGTAGGTGTGTATTGCGGGTGGTTCTTGTCATCCTATTCCACAAAAACAGGTTAAAACACAACTCCGGAACAGGAGACAAAGAAAACTACTAACCTCTTAACAAAACACTCTTTAAAGGCTCAAGTATCAGTATAAAATTGCAGCAGGGTCATAAAGATAACAACCACCTTCTTGTTATGACTAACTCGTATGGAAAAACGAGTAATCATTTGAGAAGACCCAAAATTTCAGCACTGAATTCTAACTCAAAGCAGTCCAGAAATCAAGGTATAACCACCGAATATAGTATAGGCATTAGCTAATCTCATATCACTTCTTACCCTTTTATTCCCACAAGTTTTAGTCGAATTATCCTCTCATTTCCTACCTTAATTACTCATCATTAGCTAGCTGTCCTATTTTCTTTCTCCAAGCTCTCTCATGGTTCTCCCAAAACCCAGTTAATCGATAGAGGCTAATTTTTGAAAGGGAGAGAGGAACAACCTTTTCAAACTTAAGTGAGAGTAAGGTGAGATGAGCAAGCTAAGACAGGTAAGGAATAAAATTAGAGAACTTACTTGAGTTTTCATAAACTATTTGAAAGTAAGTTTTCAAAATATACTAGGGACGACCAAGCTAGGGGTTTCTACGGTCAGTATGGCTCTGATACCAACTTTGTGAGGACCCGGAATATTTAGCTAGTAACACTTAACCTCCAAATGGTTCTAGCATTACTAATTAAACATTCTAAGCCTCGATGGACATATGCTTCCCAGTTGCAACATATGCACATCATCACAAAATATACATCAATTCCATACACATACATCACTAAGTTCAACAACGACATACATAAAATAGAGTTATTACAAAGAGAGCCGACCACCAAATAACATAAAACAAGAATGACAATGGAAGCAAAAGCGCCATAAGATGGCTAGAACAAAAGTCGACCAGGTTAGCCACACACCCACAAGGCAACCGGCCGGGCATCAAGCTAGTCGCCCATAAGCTACCACAACACTGACTCACAAAAGTGAGGCCCTTGGCTCACCTTCTTCCTCTGCAACAAAACAATTAAGCATAGCATCAGAGCACAAAGATTGTCTTTGTACATATAAGGC
Organism: Ampelocalamus luodianensis; assembly: GCA_036346255.1. Lineage (NCBI taxonomy): Eukaryota > Viridiplantae > Streptophyta > Magnoliopsida > Poales > Poaceae > Ampelocalamus > Ampelocalamus luodianensis. The sequence goes on along the minus strand of JAYEVH010000176.1, from coordinate 68,419 downwards.
GGCGTGTGGAATAGCGGACCTATTCATAAACTACATGCAAGCTTGTTTAGGTGGAGGTTTTATGTCTCATTTGCATGAAGCCAACTTTATTTGCAATAATGTAATACATTTTAAAAGCAAGTTTGCAAATCTGTTTTTAATGTTGAAATAACTGAAATAAAGATACATACAAGTAACCACCTAGAAGTGACTATCCCAATAGCCACCACAACATAGCACGAATCACGATTCGTACCACCCATCAAGTTTTAATTTAAAAGGTTGTAGTCTAACTCTTGAAAGACCTCCCCAGCGTGTCCATAACCTAGGGCGAGGCTATTCGAATAGTTTTAATACCTGCGGGTGTACCAATGTACCCACACTTGGACCGCCTTTTAGCCACCGGATGAAGCACACTACCTTTGGTATGCGGCACGGCTAAGTCCTACGAGACATTTCCAATGGATTGAGCTAATCAAGAGCCGCACGTATGGGGTTAACCCTTAGTGATCTGCCGGCGAAATATGGATCACAAGGACCCATACGTGGAGCGGGAGACACCGGCCTCGGCGGTGCTCCCCTCCCACAAACACGTCCATGTTGCATATATCCCATATGCAACCCACCACGCGACTCATTAATTAACACCCCAAAGTACTTAGTCAAGAGAGGTCCCATTTCCCTCTAGTGTGGTTGTTACGCAAAATGCTTGGTTTAGTGTAACAAGATGTTAGGTCCTTGTTGACTTAGGCACCATTCAGATCACACAGAGAATCACACCAACATACCATTGTGCCCAAGTCTAAATCATTTTGCTTTTAATTTTAGTTTTCACAAGTAGACATGGCACAAGGTGGAAATCATAAATCATAATAAGTTTTGTGTGATCAAGGTTATCGACAAGTCGATAACCCCATTTCTACCGAAGCTAGGCATGGCTAAGCAATTTATTATAACTACTAAGTGACAAGAGCCCCTCCACGAACTCTTAATCACGACAAGTAACCTAGGCTCATGGTAGTAGAGGATAATCATTTGCTAAGAAATGCATCTACTAGGCCAACTATTAAAACAAAGTAGCAATGCATACATAGAATTTGTAATCAACATAAATACTTAAAATCTGGGATTAACATGATCAAACTGCTTGCCTTCTTCTGTTGCTCAATTGGTTGCGGAGGATCGTTCTCGGGATTACCGCAAATGTCGAATCCTAAGCGAAAGGCAAAAGAACCAAGAACAACCAATAAGGCGAGCCACAAATAAACAAGCGAGCAAGCAAAAAATCATCCAAGGCAACAAATTTTAAACACAAGGTAGAACATGATTATACCTAGGCATAGAAACTGGAAAAACCTAATTTGGATTTGTGGTGCAAAGATATTGCCTAAACATACGATTTAGACCATAAATAACAACATAGCAAAAATATTTTCTAGACAGATTTTGAAGCTGAAATTTTTATGGTAGCTACCTCTGGTATTGAGATAACCCATATAAAATTTCAGGTCATTTGGAGTTAAAGTGATTTAGTTATGATTTTTCTAGGATGCAAGATTAGCATAGTGCATTTTCCAGGAGCATAAATATGTTCAAAACTAATTTTACAGTGAAGTATACCAACGAGGGTTTTCTAGAATTTATCATATATATTTTGCATTTTGAGAATTACTTGTGCATTTTATAAGTCTTCCAGAATTTTCTAAATGCTGAAAATAGGTACTAACCCATTAATCAAGGTTTCTGTTATAATCTTGGACCTATCATCATTTTTATATTATCATTGGGTTAATAACAAATTTATCAAAATTGGAATCATTCATATTGGACATACATAGAGCAAGATATGCATTTTCTAAAGTTTTATTTATTTTACGGAATATCCAAAATGGCCAAAAATCAAGTTATTCCTAGTTATATAATTTTACGCTCTTTGGAACATGCTTAAATCCATTTTATAATAAACTAAAGTGACAACATGATTTATTACGATTGGAATTTACTAAAAGCGATTAAAATGAATTAGTTATGAGTTTCTAAAGTTTTTACATCATTTTGATTGCTAAATAAATATTTACGAAATCTGAGAACAACCCAATAAAAAGAATACGGCGTGGGCGCGACCGCAACCCTTGATCTAACATCCTACGGCTCATGCGCCGCTGGAAAGCAGCGCGCGCGCGCCAAACCTGTCGGGGTCCACCGTTGGATCAAGATCCAGCGGCTCACAGTGTATGCAGCGGGACGATGCGGTTGCCTCGGTGAATCACGACGCGGTCACAAGATGAGCGGCTCGAACCCATATTCAGCGGAAGGTCGAATGCACTCATGATCTCGACCGAGATCACGAGATGGGCGGTCGGGATGATGAGGAGCCGGATGGTCGAATGCACTCACGATCAAGACCGCGAGATCTAAAATGAGCGGTGGATGATGATCGCGGCTCAAAGGGGATCTTGACATGTGGGACCGCATGTCGGTGACTTAGTCACCCACGGCGGTGGTTTAACCCGCGTGCACGGTGCTGCTGGGCCCACAAGTCGTGACTAAGCAAAGCGGTTAAGACCAATTTAATGATTCTAATGATTGACATTAAATATATTCTAACGGCTGCGGAGATTTGATTTTAATCCCTCGGGCCCACAAGTCGACCCGAGGAGGTTTCGGCCGCGATTAAATGCCGACATTTTATTAATCAATGATTAGATATTAATGATGTCGAACGGTAGCGAGTGAAACAGAGATGATTTAAGGAGATTGGGCCCAGTCGGTGGCTCGGCAATAATGATTAAGACACAATTAATAACTAATGATCACAATTAATGTGCCCTAAACAAATGGCAACGGAAGTTCCCTCGGCAAAATCGAGCTACTTCCACGGCTTATCGCGGCGACTCGTCGCGGCGGCGTCAACCAAGTAGTGAAGCGGAATCGCAATAACCTTACGGACCTAGTGGTGGCAATCACGCCGTGGTGAGGGCTCTAATCGCCGGCTAGCGGAAAATGAAAGCAGGAGCTCTCTTGCCAAACATGAAAATAGCGAAAGCTCATTGCGATCTAGAAAGCGGGTGCGAGCCTCTAGGGACTAATAAGAAGCTACCTTAGGGCGAGGAGCTTCAAAGATGGCGGAGATGCTTGATCAAGGTGGCTTCATGGACTTGGAGAAGAAGACCGAAAATGACACCTGAGCCATATGAGTGATACCAAAGTATCAAAATAGCTTCATTATGATCCTGAAGCTATAAGAGCAAAGAATTGGAAAATGGAGCACTCACAGTGAGGAAGAAGATGACCAATTTAGGCGAATTTGAACAAACCCCAAATTGGACAATTCACGAGAATCAAATCCAAAATTAAGTGAGGGGAAATGTTCAAGGTGATAAATAGACGAGGTTAGGGCAAAGAAGCGTGAAGGAGGACCAGCTTTGGGACACCAAGAACACCAATGGAGCTCACGGGTCAACAATGACGATTTGCCATTTTTGAGGTATTAAGCTCCAATCTTGTGAGTGAAGCTTGGTGGTGGTCTAAAGAGATACTAGGAAGCAATGAGGGTGCTTATAAAGCCACGAAAGTGTTAGGGTTTGCACCCCTCCTCTCTCGGCGGCAAAACACAAAGCACCACGCCGCAGTAGCAAGGAAAAAGGGTGTAGGCGTGCATTAGGGCATGGTATGGCGAACATGTCGCCACGACCCTCACTTGTGGCCTAGGGCGGCGTAGGAAGCATGAGATGACACCTCCATACCCCTCTGTACACATACGGCTCAAGGTTGAAGAAGACCGGCGCAAAGAGCTCGGGCGATTTTCAGCCGTTGGATGAGACACGAGCAGCGGAGATGGCGCCACGCCTACGGGCTTTAAAACACAACGAGGAGGTTGCGGGCCTCAGTTAGAAATGGATGGCTCAGATTGTCCCACGTCGCAAACTCTTATTTACAACGAAAGAGTGCGCGGCGTTGGATCTTAATCCAACGGCTCGATTCAAAATGCAGCGGAGGTCGAAGGTTCGAGAATCACGGTTGGATTGCGATCTAACGGTGCGACATTCAATCTTGCAACGGGAAGGTCCGGCGTCTGGCGCGGGCGTGCGATTTAGATCTAACGATCGACATCGCGCGCGGCGTTTAAAGAGTGGCTCGGTGCGCTTAGTTGGTGGACCAAGTCGATTGACTCGAGCGAGTGCGACTCGAACCAGTAACGATGAAACCAAGTTTGACTTTGAAAAGGAACAGAGACTTTGAAAGATTTATTTGAGGTAGCAAAATAACTCCAAAAATTATGAAAATTTTACAGGAGCTTGCTAACTCAGATATCAACCTTGTGTAAAATTTTCAGAGATTTATATGCTGTGAATAAATTTCCAAAAATTCTGCAAGGCTCTGTTTAAATGTTTGGTGAGAGTCAAAGCAGGTTTGTACCTCTAAAATTATTCAAACAATTTCTAAAAATTGTGAGATTTTTGAGGGTCACATACCACCACGAGACTTAGGAAAAATATTTCAGGAGGATGATCATAAGATTTGACAAGATTGTTTTGGAAAGCCAAGATTTGGATCAACTAGACTTGTGACAATGTATTTCCACACTTCCTTGTACAAGAATTTCTTGGCACCACAGGAAATACATGATGTAAGAAAAAGTTTTAATTTCTACTGATTTTCTTACATTTGAAACACAAGCCCAAAATTTGGGATGTTACATGACAATTCTCTTGAGAAGACCTGCATTAATTTTAGCGGTTCTTCTTGTCGGATCCAACATTTGAAATTTTACTTGATGAAATGCATAGCCTTTTGTTTTGTTTTTCATTTTGATATTAAGGGCACTCCCAATGCTCCACCATGTATAATGTCCACGAATTAATTAGCATGCTAACTAGGACGATCTTTGAGATGAAGGAGAAATTAATGAAGAGGAGAGGTAAGCAATGTCTCATGCAAGACATAGCTAAGACACAAGAAACATAAAAAAACTTGCATTTTGGAGGAGGTTGTGTCTACCCACTTTGTTTTATGGGGTCCGCGCATTAAACTTCCTCCTTGCTCCACCCCTGAACCACCGCGCCACTCCACGTCGGTCAAAGTCGGTCGCTCGTGTTTGCCGCGCCCACCCACGAGCTCGCCATTGCCTCGTCTCACTAGATGCTCGCCTTCTGCGCCACCATCCAACGACACGGTCTTAGATCGACGGATCCGGACAGCTGAGCGAAGGAGGGAAGACCTAGGTTGCCACGCCGGGAGGATTATGAGAAAGAGTCGACGGTTGGTGAGGGGAGATGGCTCAGCAGCTGACGGTGACGGAGGGAGGGAGAACATGGTAGGAGGAATAGAGGTGGGATAAGATAAAGATTCATTGCTTGAGCCCACGATAGACACTATGCATTGTGGGAGTTATGTCTAGAGTTGTTTCTAAGTGATGAGGGTATAGACATAGCAAAGCAATGTTTTGCACTAGGAATTAGGGGTGCTGTCGAGGCGGATACGGACGGACATCGCTCATCTTATATCCTATTTTCGTATGTTTTTCTCAGAGTCGGACACGAATAATGTCGGATACCCATTTCTCCATCGTGTATCGGCTCCGTGAGCCTACGGTCGGTCGGCCGAAAATAATCCGCTTCTTTTGCACCCCTACACAAGATATGGACAGTAGGAGTACAATAAGAGCGAACACATAGAGACTAATTGCTGATTATCGAAGGAAAAAACACAATATCCCTATGCGCTCGGATGCAACAACCCACTTATCTATTATCTCGTTCCTAAGTGTAGTCACAACAAGCTTTTCTCATATCACTTGACATACGAGCGGATACCGCTCATCCTGTATCTTATTTCATATTTTTTCCTCATAATCGGTATCGGACACGTATAGTGCGAATAACCATTATCACTTCCATATTAGCTCATGAAGCCTTCAATCGGTTGGGAATTATCCGCTCCGTTTGCACCTACTAGAATGCCCGAGAAGCGCGATGAGACGGTGATGCGTTGGTAGTAGTAGAAACACGACAACCCATTGATAAAACACATTTGCTAATGAAGGACATCCGCTCGGGGTGGCGATGCGCTGCGTGAGTGCGATGGAGATGGCCCCTATTCGCATACGACAAGGTACTCCTTGATAGAATTATCGATTCGGTTTGGATTGAAGCTATCGTGCCGGGCCCATGGGGTGCCCCGCACCAAGGTCGTCGAAATACCGGTGTCTTGTCGAAATCTGTACATATGGAGACCTAGCTTGTATAGTGTATTTTAGGCCAATGTACCTAAATACCCTTGTCTCCTTCTGCTTATGGGGGCAAGAAGGTAAATATCCCTTCTTGCCCCTATAAGTAGAGCCCTATGGACATGTAACGAGGGGTGAGCTCTCATTCAAACACACAAGCAATACATATCTTCACTCGGTGTCTTTGGCCTCGCTTCCGGTCCTTCTCCAAGACAAAAGTGCGAAGGGTCCTCGCATATGGAGGTCCTCGTACCTTTGTCTAGCCTCTTTACGCTTCGACGGTTGGCGCGTCCGTCTGGATCGAACAAGCTACATAGAAGAGGCGAAGCCCCACCGGCGAAGCCCAAAAATCGTCGAAGCTCAAAAATGCCAAGCCCCATTCAGCGGACCAAACTACTCGTGAGGAGGCGAAGCTTCGAAGACCACCTCAGGAGACCCGCTGGCACCTTCACGGCTTCTCCACACACCCACGCCCACCTTGCCCACCTTCCGCTCAACATCAGAAGGACCTCGCACCGGGATCATCTTCGCTCAAGCACCCGAAGACTCCATCGCTCGGCGAAGTGCTCATACCACCTCGCTCGAAGGCACCTCGTGGTCACCCACCTCACGCGGAGGACCACCTGCTGAAGAGCCCATCTGGTGTGAGGAGGCCCACCTCGTGCTTAGAGACACCATGCAGCGGCCACGCGCGCTCGACGCCGCGGCGAGCACCACGAGTTCGGCATCGAGCGCATGCGCTAATTGTTAGCGATATGCGGTAGTGCGCGCATGGAAGCTTTCTTCAAACTTTCTTCATTCACGGGTTCACTCCCGGTAGGAATTGAACCCAAGCGTGTAAGCGAGCCGTGTACACCTCTTACGCGCGAGAGACTACGTGCCCGAGCCGGCGAGCCCGCTCGCTCGTGGCGGAACCCTTGGCGCCATCAACGGCGTCGCCTCGGCTCGGCCCCACCCCCCGGCGTCGGCCGCCTCGGCTCGGCCCTGACCCCGGCGTCGGCGCCGCCTCTCGGCTCGGCGCCTCGGCGTGGCGGCCGCCATCGCTAGCGCCGCCACGGCCGAGCCCTTGGGCACCACCTGCCTGCGACTTCAAAGAGTAGGTGCGGCAAAAGGCCTGAAGGGCCTCGGGGCCTCTCGAGCCTCCACGGTGCGCCGCTTGTCATCGCGGCGCGCGCCCAACTCCGACCGCCGAGCATATCCCGCGCTATGCACCACACCTCGGCACTCACGGAGCACCTCGTGCGCAGCTCCATCGCCACGCGCCGAGGCATCGACCCACCCCTCGGAAGAAGCCCTGCGGAAAAGCCTCCACACGGTAAAGCAAAAATCTCGGCGAGGCGAAGCAACCCGAGCACGCGGGCACCCGCCGAAGCAACCTCCGGAGCCTTCGGCGTCGCCACAACCCCTCGTCAAAAATGTCAGCCGAAGGCACAAGCAGAGAGGCCACCTCCACCTCTGGAAAACTCTGCGGCCCGCCTTGCACGCGGTAACCGGAGTCGCGCGGAGTCTTCGCCGTCGAGCGCCTCGGCGTCGTCACCACCTTCGGACCTTCGTCACAACACGGCCTCCTCGGCTGCGCCACAACCAAAGACATCCCGGCGCGAGGGACCACTTCTAGCGTGACGAAGTGTAGCTCGGTCAAAGCCTACCAGGTGAAGACTCACCTCACAATCCTCGCCACCTTCCACAACCGGAACATCCGCCTTGCTCGCCCGCTAAGAGCCGCCCGCTCATCGAAGAGCCTCGCCGCGTGCCTCCTCGGCGCACCTCCTCGTCTGTAGCTCCTTCACCGGAGCTCCCCGCGCCTCGGCCACCTCGGGCGGAACCGGGCATCCTCTGCCATCCTCGCATCGCGCGCGCCGGCATCAACCGGCGTGCACGTGAGTTACCATCGGGCGCGCCTCGAGGACCCCTCGGGCCACAACCCGGCGCCGCGCCTCAGGCCTTAGCCGCGCCGGGCGATCGGCACACCTTCGGTACCTCGGGGTGAGCGAAGCCCACCCGGCATCCACTTCCTCGGTCGGCGGCCACCACGCGCACCTCGCGCGAGCCGCGCCGAGCCGGGCACCTCGGCATTGCCCGTCTCGCCTCGGTCCGAAGACCCGGGCGGCCTCGCCTTTCGGCTCGGAATCGGGTGCGTCCACGGCCTCCCGGCTCGCCGGGCCCCTCGGCAAACCTCTGCGCGACCTCGGGGCGCGGCCTCGCTTGCTCCACCTCGCTCACCATGTGGGAGCGGACAGGCACCTCTCATTGCGCCTGCGGCCAAAACCCAGATGCGTGCCTTCCTCCTTTCTTTCATCTGCGCTAGCACCTCACATATCTCTGCGCGATACCTTGTGTTTCCACAAAGCTAGAGGCGGCACATGAATGGGGGCCCGCACTAATTACTAACCACCAACCACCTGCACTAGTAGTGCTACGCCATAGGCGTGTACTTTTCATATGCTTTATTCTGCAAAGATTAGCGTGTGTGCTCTGGTTGTAAAGGAAAATGGGTGGAAGGCTTGCGTAATGTGTCCAAGGCTCTTGGAATCCATAATTAATTGTCAAATTCTACTATTGTTTAGGCCTTGCCAGAAAGTCATTGGTGACTTCTTAATTCTTGGTTGTTAATCGCCTCTCAGAAGTGCATTAATTGCATGGTGTTGTTTTCTTTCGGTCTGCGAGAGCTCCATATTCCTTTCTTGGTGACTACCTAATTATTGCTTCACTTGGTTGGTGTTGGTGCTTAAAGTAGGTACACACCCATGACTCGGTCTCGGTGCATAAGCCCACTAATGTGGCGAAAAATGTCGCGCATGGCCGAGCCCGCACACACCAAAGCCTTGAAACACGGTGTATAAGCGAAAATGTCGCGTATGGCTTGAGCCCGGCACACACTAAAGCCTTAAAGGCACGGTGTATAAGCGAAAATATCGCGCATGACTTCAAGCCGGCACACAAAAGCCAGAAACCACGGTGTATAAGCGAAAATGTCGCGCGCCAGCTCGAGCCGGCACACTAAAACCTTCCAGAAGGCACGGTGTATAAACGAAAATGTCGCGCATGGCTCGAGCCGGCTGCGCCAAAGCCTTAGAAGGCACGGTGTATAAGCGAAAATGTCGCGCGTGGCTCCGAGCCGGCACACACCAAAGCCTTAGAAGGTATAAGCGAAGCGCCTCGGCGACTAGAAGTCTCCGCGCGAGGGCCGCCCGGCGAGAGACATCTCACACGCGCTCAAGCGCGCAGCCCTAGTCGTTCGGAGGAGCGCCTCGGCGACTAGGGAGTCTCCCGCCTCGAGGGCCTCGCCTCGGCGGCGAGACATCTCACATCGCGCTCAACCGCGCGAAGACCTTGGTCGTTCCGAAGGCCTCGCCTCGGCGACTAGGGAGTCTCCCGCCTCGAGGGCCTCGCCTCGGCGGAGAGATCTCACATCGTGCTCAACCGCGCGAAGACCTTGGTCGTTCCGAAGGCCTCGCCTCGGCGACTAGGGAGTCTCCCGCCTCGAGGACCTCGCCTCGGTGGAGAGATCTCACATCGTGCTCAACCGCGCGAAGACCTTGGTCGTTCCGAAGGCACCGCCTCGACGACTAGGGAGTCTACCGCCTCGAGGGTCTCGCCTCGGCGGATAGGCATCTCACATCGCGCTCAACCGCGCAAAGACCCTGGTCATTTCGAAGGCCTCGCCTCGGCGACTAGGGAGTCTCCCGCCTCGAGGGCCTCGCTTTGGCGGAGAGATCTCACATCGCGCTCAACTGTGCGAAGACCTTGGTCATCCCGAAGGCCTCGCCTGGGTGACTAAGGAGTCTTCCGCCTCGAGGGCCTCACCTCGGCGGATAGGCATCTCACATTGCGCTCAACCGCGCGAAGACCTTGGTCGTTCCGAAGGTCTCGCCTCGGCGACTAGGGAGTCTCCCGCCTCGAGGGCCTCGCCTCGGCGGAGAGATCTCACATCGCGCTCAACCGCGCGAAGACCCTGGTCGTTCCGAAGGCCTCGCCTCGGCGACTAGGGAGTCTCCCGCCTCGAGGGCCTCGCCTCGGCGGAAAGATCTCACATCGCGCTCAACCGCGCGAAGACCCTGGTCGTTCCGAAGGCCTCGCCTCGGCGACTAGGGAGTCTCCTGCCTCGAGGACCTCGCCTCGGCGGAGAGATCTCACATCGCGCTCAATCGCGCGAAGACCTTGGTCATTCCGAAGGCCTCGCCTCGGCGACTAGGGAGTCTTCCGCCTCGAGGGTCTCGCCTTGGCGGAGAGATCTCATATCGCGCTCAACCGCGCGAAGACCTTGGTCATTCCGAAGGCCTCGCCTTGGTGACTAAGGAGTCTTCCGCCTCGAGTGACTCGCCTCGGCGGAGAGACATCTCACATCGCGCTCAACCGCGTGAAGACCCTGGTCGTCTCGAAGGTCCCTCCTCGGCGACTAGGGAGTCTCCCGCCACGGGGGCATCGCCCTACCGGGGAGACACCTCATTTCGTGCTCAAGCACCCAACGCGGTTGGGGGACGGCGTTTCGGCCGCCTCCTCGCTAGCTTTTGGCTCTCCAGCGAGCCCAATCAAAAAAGGTTAGAGGACGGCGTTCGGCTTCGCCTCCCCTGGCTAGCTTATGGCGTTTCCGGCTTCGCCTCCCCCTCGTTAGCTTTGGGCTTTCCAGCGAGCCCAATCAAAAAAGGTTAGGGGCGGCGTTGACGCCGCCTCACACAGGCTAGCTACGGCGTTGGCCGCCTCCCTGGCTGGCTTTGGGCTCTGCAGCGAGCCCAATCAAGGTTGAGGGCGGCGTTCGGCTTTGCCTCACTCGCTAGCTTTGGGCTCATGGCGAGCCCAATCAAGGATGGGGGCGGCGTTTTAAACCGCCTCCCTCCGCTAGCTTTGGGCTCTGTGAGCCCAATCAAAAAGGTTGAGGGCGACATTTTTGGCCGCCTCCCGCCATATGATCGCCTCCTTAAAACAAACAAGCATCAACCCTTCAAGCCACTCCAGGCATAAGCACAACTCACTTGGAGCGGCCAAAGAGAGACGGTACCGAGCTCCCAATAGGACCATCGCAAAGCAGTCCTGCGAAAAAGTAATCGAACTCGGGGCTCGCGGCGACTTGCCCCTGCGGTCTCGCCGTTGCTCGCCGCCGCCTCGAGGCCAAGCCTCGGCGTGGCGGCCAGCGTCGACCGCCCCGCGGTCTCGCCGCCCTCGCGCTTTGCCTCGAGGCTATCGCCTCGGCGTGGCGGCCACGTCGACCGCCCCGCCAGCTCGCCGCTGCGCGCCGCGCCTCGAGGCTATCGCCTCGGCGGGGCGATCTGGCGCGCGCGCCGACCTCGGGTAAGGCCTCGAGTGGCGGCCGCGTCGACCGCCGTGGGCTCGCCGTGTCGCGCCCGCCTCCGAGGCTATCGCCTCGGCGGGCGATCTGACACGCGCCCGCCTCGAGGCAAGGCCTCGGCGTGGCGGCCTGCGGCGCCCGCCCTCGCGGTTCCATTGTCGCCAGCCTCGCCTCGGTGGCTCGCGCCGATTCGCCCAGGTATCCGACTCCAGGGGCGGGGCGGCGATATGCGTCCGCTTGCCCCTCGGAACGCGGGACTGTCCTCGCGATCTCGGACCACGCGAGACGAGGAGTTGTCGTGGCCGGGCCCAGTAGGTGTGCCCGCGCCTAGGTCGTCGAGAATACCGGTGTGCCATTAGAATCTGTACATATGGAGACCTAGCTTGTATAGTGTATTTTAGCCAATGTACCTAAATACCCTTGTCTCCTTCTGCTTTATGGGGCAAGAAGGTAAATATCCTTCTTGCCACATAAGTAGAGCCACTATGGGCATGTAACAGAGGGTGAGCTCTCATTCAAACACACAAACAATACATATCTTCACTCAGTGTCTTTAGCCCCTCGCTTCCTTCGGTCCTTCTCCAAGACAAAAGGGTACGAAGGGTCCTCGTACCCACTGTCTAGCCTCTTTACGCTACGACAGAAACAACCTTAGCTTGTCCGATTTGAATTTATTATTATTCTTCTTTGTAAAAAAGAAAAAAATATAGCAATCCAAATTTGAATCCAAATGGAGTTAGAAAGACAAGGGGGAGGGGGAAGGGACGGGGGCTTTAAAAAAAAAGCAATCCAAATTTGAATCAAAATGGAGTTAGAAAGACAGGTGAGGGGAGGGGACGGGGGCAGGAGAGTCCTTTTACATTGCAGTAATAACTAACCCTTGCTAATTTGCGATTGGGTGGGCACGGCCGCCTCCGCCTCATCGTCTTCCTCCTCCGATATCTCTCTCTCCCCCGCCGTCTCCAAACCCTAACAATCCAATCTAACCCAATCGCACAGTCGTCCGCCTCCTCTCGATCTCGATTTCGATCTAGGTTTCGAATATATATTCCATAGAATAGAATATACCCTCCTAATCCCATGCCCGCCTCCTCTGGTGGCGGCGGCTCATCTCCGGCGCCCCGTACCATGAAGCGTGAGCTCGCCTTCGCGCTCCAGTCGCTCTCCGAGATCACCGCCTCCCCCGGACGCACCCGCTCCGGCCGCCCCATCTCCTCCTCCCCGTCCCATCAGGAGCAGGCGGCGCCAGAGGCGGAGGACTAGATCGGAGGAGCCCCCTCTCAAGGATGATGACCAGGGCAAGCACCACAAGGACCCCACAGATCTGGCCTCCCCGCCCACGCCGCCCTTGGATGCCGAGGCGCCCAAGGCCAACCACCACGCCGACCTCATGGACGCCTCCGACCCGCCGCCAACAAAGGAGGCAGATGGATCCAATCCTCAACAGCTCTGCGATGGATCCAATGTTGCACTTGCAAAGGCAGACGGTGGCGGTGATGTGGTAACCAACCGTCTCAATCTGATGGCGCCGCTGCAAAACAGGATGATACAGGAATGGAGCTCAATGCTGATGCGCTCGCAAAACCAGATGCGCCCACCACGGAAGAGTGTGCTGCTGGGTTGGATGGACGGCCAACCTTTTTTCAGGAACCCACTGCTGTAATTGGAAACCAAAACGACAAGCTGATGGATGTCTGCCATGTCTTAGCTGATCCTCCTTTGGTTGCTGAGGGCACTGCTACACCCTCCTCCAACGCCGACCTCAAGCCTACAAGACGCTTCACACGATCATTGCTCAAGAACAAAACAGAGGAAGAGGCTGCAACTAGTCAAAGTCAAGGACCTGTTGTCACTGTGACATCAGAGGATAAGAAGGATGCCACGGTTGTTTCGGCTCTGCCGCCAGAGAAGCCGGAGAGGAGGTTCACTAGGTCATTGCTCAAGGCAAAGGTTGAGACGCACCCTAGCAGCGGTTTGGTTGGATCTGAGGAGCCAATCGACAGCACATCACACTCCCCTCCGTCGGTCAAGAAGATGGAGATGAAGATGTCTAAGAAGGTTGCATGCCTCACAAAACACCCAGGCAACATTAGAGAGTTGCTTAACACCGGCCTGCTCGAGGGAATGCCAGTTATCTACATCATCCCTCATAGCAAGGTATGAGATAATTAGCCATTAACAGTTTCTCATCTGTCAGCACAGTAAAACTCCATCCTTCATTTTAGGATTCGATGAGGTGATTGCCACTACGCTAATGGTTTATTATGCTTTATGATTTAGGTTAGCCAAGTAACATTAAGATTAATCATGGCCTTTTATCTTTAGTCCACCTTTGGATTTAGGAAGTTTGTTTGTGTTGAGACAATACATGTATTTGCTTCTACTGTGTTTTGAGTCATTTTCTAGACCTTTACAATGAAGCAAACTTGTGACAGAATGAAAATATCTTTTATGACTCGTTCTGTTATTCGTGATCTTCCAACATTCAGGCCCTTTTGCCACACTTTTCAGTTTTCACACCACACTTCTTGTGGACATGGCATACTATATTTTGAGTGGCAATGAACCAATTAGCCCCTAAATGCCGCTCTGTAAAAGAGCTGCCACACGTTGAGGCACGTGAATATTAAAATTTTCTTTTTAATATATATTCTATGGGGTTATTTTGAGTGATTTACTTACATTATGTTATAGCACGTTCTTGTAACTCAATACAATTAACATGAATTCTGTTTGCAAGTTGCAGAGGGCTGTGCTGAAAGGAGTGATTACTGGTTGCAATATACGTTGCTTTTGTCGTGCCTGTAATGGCTCCAAGGTACTACACCTGAATCTATAAACCATTATAGAACACAAACTGTTTACATTATGCTGTTCTCCTTTTGAATTTCACAGGCTGTTTGTGCATATTTCTTTGAACAACATGCTGGAAGCAACAAAAAACACCCTGCTGACTACATTTACTTAGAGAACGGTAATAGTTTGCGGGATGTGCTGCGTGCATCTGATAGTTCTCCCTTGGAATCTCTGGAAAAAACCATCCGCTCTTCCATTGATCCGATGGTTAAGAGGAGCTGCATTAATTGCCTGAATTGCGATGGTGAGACTTTCATGCTTCGGTATTCTGTGAGTGGTAGTTTTCTTTGATACCCTTGCTTACATCCCCTAATGCTGCAGAGCATCTTCCTTCATCACAAACTGAACATTTTTGTGTGACTGTTGCCTTGAGTCAAAGCAACCTCAAGATCCTCCTTCCCCATCTCATGCATGTAAGAGCAATTCCAGGTAAGCAGTTCAAGGCTTCAAGCATCATAATGTGCTAGCTCTTATGCCTAATTAACTATTAGACCTCATCACTGTTTAGATAATTTGTCCAAGATATATGACTTTACACCCTTGATCATAAGAAAAGGAATTGCTTATATCACTACCTGATGTGTTTTTAATGTTATGCAATTTTAGTACTTTTGGCTGTTCTATCTGGGTTTACAATTTGGTTGAATTCTAATTTGCAAACTTATGTTATTGCGTTTACAAATGATATTTCCGTTCCATTTTTTTTGGGGGTTCTGTAGTATGACTCCAATTTCCAAGGATTCTTTGTTGAAGAAGATATCATCAAGTAAGAAGGGTGGGAGTGCTGGAAAAGTAACAACAAAGTTGGTACTTCTATACTTATGCTATCTTTCCTTCTTATTACATGAGCACATAATTCATTGGTCATTGCTTGATACTTTCTTCAGGGATACTGGACTACACAAATTGGTCTTTAAGGTTTTGCTTGATGGCACTGAAGTAGCCTACTATGTTGACGGGCAGGTTGTTAAACCAAGAGTTATTTCGATTTTCTTTAACCATGCCTTGTATTTCTTTGGTTAATTTGCACTCGCATTATGCAGAGAAAGGTCGATGGGTATATCAAGGATCAAAGAATCTACTGTAATCACTGCAATAGAGTGGTGAGATTCTTTTCTCATCAAAGCTAGTTCTTTATATCCATCATACACTTTATGAAGTAATTGGCCTTTTATGAGGAATATTCAGGTTAGCCCCTCAGCATTCGAGGCTCATGCGG
Organism: Ampelocalamus luodianensis; assembly: GCA_036346255.1. Lineage (NCBI taxonomy): Eukaryota > Viridiplantae > Streptophyta > Magnoliopsida > Poales > Poaceae > Ampelocalamus > Ampelocalamus luodianensis. Next base: position 52,849 of record JAYEVH010000176.1, on the reverse strand, counting down.
GTGAAGGAACAAGGCGCAAACCGTAAGTCTATTAGTCTATATGGTATCCTGTTGTAGCTTATGCCAACCCACATTTATCACGGTTGCCCTTATTATATTACATTGCTATCAGGTATGACAACATCTTCACATCAAATGGAGTATCATTGCATGAGCTGTCAATGAAAATATCAAAGGATATGGAATTGTCGGAGCGAAACAGATGATTTGTGTGGAGAATGTGGTCAAGGGGGAGATATTTTCCCTTGCAAAATCTGTCCAAGGTCATTTCACCCAGGTAGAATCTCCAATCTTCCTGAAACTTGGAAAATAATCTTCTTATTTTTTTTTCCAAAACAGTAATTCTAACTGTTGACCCTGCTTGTTGTAAAATTTGCAGCCTGCGTTGGGCTGTCTGAAGTCCCTTCAGAGTGGTTTTGTGATAATTGCAGCAACCTTGTTCAAAAGAAAAGGCTTTAGCGGAAAATAAAAATGCTAAGGCTGCTGGGAGGCAAGCTGGAGTTGATTCCATTGAACAGATATTGAAAAGAGCTATAAGAATTGTCCCAATCTCTGATGACCTTGGAGGGTGCGCTCTATGCAAGTGAGTACTGTGTGTCTTAGTTTTTTTTCTCTTTTAATGTATTTGCGCTATTTGTTATTATCTTAATAAGCTATACTTGAACTAGATTGGCTCATTTTAGCTAGGAAATGTTATAGACTTTTAGTTGTAGGACCCAAGGTGCATCTGCCTTTGTACCTGCTCAATTTACAGCCTGTGAGTCTAGTTTTGATTGATAGGATTATAGGAACTAAGGGTGTATTTGGCGGTATTGGATTACAAATCTATTGTCAAGTAATGGTCTATCAAATGTTTTATTTTGTTGGCTCCGTGAGGAATGGTGTAACAGCAGCATGGAACAAACTACTTGTGAGCTGGAAAAAATCTGTTTTGACAATTTTCCATAATGGCATAGGCATAAGTAGAACAGAAGCTGGTAGACCCATGGGAAAAGAACACAAGAACAGAAAATGGCCTACCAGTAATTGTAAAACAATTGCAGTGATTTGGATAGCATCAATCCACCAAGTCTACCCAATCATCTTTTCATCTTTTAGAGGATCGGAAGAGTGTTGCTCAAGGTGACTTAAACTGTTGGGAATGGATTTGAAACACCACTAATCCATAATTCCATGTTTGTGAGTACAACTGCAGTAGAACCTTACCTGATCTCATGATTGAACCAACAAAACCAACACTATGCGCATATTGGGATTTTGAATCTGAGGTTTAAATCATTGGGCCAACCAAACGGCGCCTAAAAGGAACTACTATAACGAGAGAAATCAAAATAAAGATTCTAAAATCTGTTATCACCTTTCTTATGGTTCCTTGTTGTCACTAGCTACCACCAAAATTGCTAGCTATGTTGTTGCTTTCTTTTTCTTTTAATTTTCTACATTGGATTCCTGTAAAAATTTTACTGGTAAACTTTCTTTGTGCAGGCAGAAAGATTTTAACAATGCAGTATTTGATGAGCGTACTGTGATACTCTGTGACCAAGTATGCCTTTTATATTTCTATAATATCATATAGATGGTTTCTACTTAAATTTTACTTATAATCCCTATCCTAAGACATGTTTTTTCTTCATTTGGTTTGATTTAATCCTCGTTCTTAACACTGTAACTTAGCGAAATATTTCTGATGTTCCTGCATATATGAAATATTTCCAAGTTATCTGATACACTTGGCTAACATGATTTTTTTCTTTCTTTTTCAGTGTGAGAAAGAGTATCACGTAGGATGTTTGCGGAGTCAATGGCAGATAGACCTAAAGGTTAGCACAGAACAGCCTTATTTGTTCAAAACCACACTTCATCTTCACATAGTTTGATGTGCATATATATTTGCGGCAAATGAACAATGCTGTCTTGGCTTGGGTGGAAGCTTAGCTAACACAGTAGCTCATTTTCTTTTCTACAGGAATTACCAGAAGGGGAGTGGTTCTGTTGCAGTAGTTGCTCTGAGATTCGTTCTTCCTTGGACAAGATAATCTCTGATGGAGCTCAGCTGTTGTCACAGTCAGATGTTGATATCATAAGGAAGAAACATGAGACGAGAGGTTTAAGCATGGACACCAATACAGATCTCAGATGGCGATTACTTGCTGGTAGAATTGCCACTGAAGATGGCAACTTGATGCTTTCGGCCGCAGTCCCAATTATTCATGTACGTGCTGCGGTATTTAATCTCATATATCTATTCTATATAAAGTTCCGCATCAAGTATTTTTCTTTCTATTCTCCTTTTGCATGTGATTTTCTTGGCCAGTAGCTGACATCAATTTGTTTGGGTGAATTGGTTCTTTTATTTTCTTGTGGATGCAGATTCTTGTCATGCAGTATTGGTGGCTATAGTATACCACATGTTAGGATAAGTTAGTTATTTTTCGATAGTGGAACTGTGGTTAGTCCGATTTAGTACTAACGACTGTATGAGGTCTTCGTTCTTCTTTAATATTAACATAATATTGAACATTGTTCTTATAGACACATAAAAAGATCAGTTGCACATTGGTCATTTCCTCAGTTTTCTCTGAAACATGAACACACAAAAGCCTGGTACTCTGGCCAGTTGCCAGCCGATTGTGGTTGGGTTTTGTTGTGGATTCGGGCTACAGTTAGGTCCACACTGGTTATCAGCGGGTACCAGTCAGAGATCAGTACCAGTGGCCTGGTGGGTTTGGTCTACAGATACAGTTAAAAAGAACTGATCCTATGCGAGCTTAAAGAATTTGTTGCCAGCATGCCTTCAAGTTTGCCTTTGTTCTATTTTTTAAGTGAAATGGTAGAGGACTAGAGGTAGGACAGCATCTGGCATCAGCATTTCTGTATATTGGGCTATCATATTGGAGGGGCTATAATACCTCTTAGCACACTGTTTTAACAATGTTTTATACTGATTGTTGCACTTGGCTGGTTGTTTTTTTTTCTCACAAAGTGTATCTTGCAGCAATCTTTTGATCCAATCATTGAAGTTCATACTGGCAGGGATCTAATTCCTGAGATGGTTAACGGGTAAGAGAATTGTCGTCCTCTAAGTGCGCTTTATGAGCATGTACCTGTGTGAATGAAATTTCTCATTTCCTCCTAAAATCTTCCAGGAGGAGACCTAAGGATGGAATGCCTGGCCAAGATTACAGTGGAATGTACTGTGCAGTCTTAACTCTAGGGTAATAATTATTTATTAAAATTAAAATTTGGCCAAGCTATTGCATCCAGTGTTGTTGATCCCTACTTGCGTGTTGCAGCTCTACTGTTGTGTCGGCAGCACTTTTGCGTGTCATGGGAGGTGGGGTGGCCGAACTGCCACTGGTTGCTACAAGTAGGGATCTTCAAGGGCTGGTGAGACCAAAGTTGCTGCTTAGTATTATATGCTTCATTGTATTATTCTTGTTGTCTGTGAATGCATTTTGTAGTACAACAGTGAAGACATTTTTATATTCTATTCCTATCCAGATATGCCATTTTGATTCATGTCTTTTGTTTATTTTCTTGTTAATAATGTACTCCAAACAGGGCTACTTCCAAGCTTTGTTTTCATGCATAGAGAGGATGCTAATTTCGCTGAAGATCGAGCACTTCATGCTTCCAGCCGCCCAGGAAGCTGAAGCCATCTGGATGAAGAAATTTGGCTTCTCTAAAATCCCTCAGGAACAGGTTTGTTACAATTTGCATTTCGCAGAGTAGTTTGTTATGCTGTCTGTGATTGTGGTGGGTTCAGATGCCTGAGGAATGCAAATCTAATTTAATGAACTGGTTGCAGTTGGAAGCTTATCTTAACGGGGCGCATCTCACTATATTCTATGGAACGTCGAACCTGTACAAGGCTGTTCCTTCATCACCGCATTGACGTTTGAAGCCTTCTGCTCTATAGACATGCCAATCAGAAAGATTTTGTCTTTTGAGGCTCTGCTGTCAACTGTACATAAGATGATGGAGCATGGCAAAAGATGATAATATACAGCAAGGGAAGAAAAGTTAAAGATAGTGATGGAAGCAAAGTAACCTAGGTTGGCATCAGAAGTTTTTTTTTAATCGTGCAGTGAAGATACATGTGGAGATGCTGGGCTGATGGAAGCAAACGCCTTTTGTTTTTGTTTTGTATTCGCAGCGCTTTCAGTTGGGATGCCATGCGACTGCGAAGTGCTGCTATTTTTGATGTACAGACGCCCCCACCTCAGAAACTGCAGGTTTTGATGCGGTGCTGGTCTGCTGACCTTTTTCTGTTTCAATTAAAATTTTGGTCTGATTCTTGGGGTTGCATGGCAAGACTTTATGAATTTGTTTAGTTTGGCTGTCAAATTTTGATGGGTGGATATTCTATGTAAGCATGGATGCTGATATTCTATGTAAGCATGGATGCTCTGCAAGTTTACCATGGTGAAACTGCCATTTTACGATGTCTTAGCTTGTGAAAACTTTTCCGTCATACACGACACTATTGTATTAAAAGACTTTCGGCATGCTTTTACTCAAATCGCACCGCCAATTTCTTTCATTTATACACTCGAATATCTCCTAAAACTATGTTAATTCGTGCCCGTGCCGTGAGGGTTCAGGATGGGGATAACCCCCCGTGTTCTTTGCCTGCCGCACTGAAAGATTCGTGTTGCTCTACGTGTGCGGTCTTGCTAAACATGGCAAGGTGGAGGCAGTTGTCGTCGGATGAACATGACAACGTTGCGGGAAGGAGGGAGTAATTGTAGGATGAAATCTTCGACATCAATAGGGGTAGATTTCGACCGGTTGATGTGCCGACCTCTACCAACAAGAGGTTGACACGAAGATTTTATACATGTTCGGTATCCAACGCGAGTACCCTACGCTGCTCGACCTAAGGGCTGGTGTGTGTGAGTGTGGGTGGGGAGGCGATCCGGATTTTTATCTAGACCCTTTGTATATTCTAAGCTAGTCTGATAGTCAGTAGCTAGCTCACACAGTACAGATATCGATGAATATTACATCCATAAACAATACTTAAATATTATTACAAAACATGGTGAATAGGCCTTAATGCCAATGTTTACATAACGGGCGTTAGATCAAATAGTTCAAATAACAAGTAGCGATGGAAAGTAATCATAATAACAACAAAAATAATTTCAAGAGAGTGTGGTCTCCATGTCTCGTCACATGCAACCAACTGGGGCTAGGATGTAAGACCTCAAATTTGTAATTTGAAATCTTCTGTGTTCATAGTATTAGTCCTTAGATCAGTAGCTAGTGCTCACAATTACATCACTAGATATCAAACACATATTACAAAAATATAAAACTATTGCATAATAATAAACAAAGCGTAAATATACCTTATGACATTTGTCTTTCAAAATGGCGATTAAACCAAATACCTTTAAAGAATCGTGAAGAGCGAAATAAAAATATCGCGTTGAGCCCTCACGATATACCCACAGACAATCGACTAAGGCCTACGACCTAGTTCTTGGCCTTCTTGATCTCCCGTCTCGACAAATGCTCATAAGCATCTACATAGCCTTCTTCTTTCATACTTACTGAATAATAATATTGAGCGAGCATGAGTACACAACCGTACTCGTGAGCCAACACTCAAAATGCAGTTATATAATATGCAAGGCTGATCAAAGGAATGACGTGTGGTTCTTTTGTTTGCATAAAGTTACTTATGGAAATAGATTATGTAGTAGCAAATCCTGAGATCTAACATTTTTAACTTGACGAGGATCTGATAAATCATCATTTTATTATTTCTTAATCATGTAATATGACGTCACATGATATACCCTTAATGTTATAAGGGAGGAGTAAGCTAGGTGGTCGTAAGCTCTTCTACGACCACCCCATAGTCGTAAGTATATCTCGACTACCACGTAATCGTAAGTTCTCTTACGATTACCTGCAGTCGTAAGTCTTTCTACGACCGGTATCCGATCGTAAGTTTTTCCTCGACTACCCCACGTCGTAAGCCCTACTACGACCGTACATTACGACTTCTTCACAGTTAACTAGGTCTACTCGCCAGTAAACCCTATTTACTGTGAAGATCTGAGCAGTCAAGATACGTAGTTATATCTGAAATAACTACAGATAATTCTCCATTATCTCTGATTGGTAACCGTTAGACAGCATGGGGAGGTTACTACTCCGGTAATTACTCTCATTATTGCGTAATAATGAGCACCTATTGACCTGGAACGACAACCGCCACTGTAACATAGTATAAATAGGTGTCTTTCGGAGGTAATGGGAGAGGCTTTTTGAGGGACAATCAGTAGCAGTATTAGCGCAAGTCTTTCCACTGATTGTAATCAGGATACCCAATACAATACACACAGGAGTAGGGTTATTATTCTCATCAGAAGAAGGCCCAAACCTGTATAAAAATCCCCGTGTCTCTCTTGTCTGCGTGATCAATTGTGGAGACCCCTCGAATCAAATAATCTTTACGTAAGATCGGTTCTAAACACCGACATAACTAACCCAGGTTTTAACAAAATTGTGTTTTGTTATAAAATACTAATGGAGGCTCCAACCTCCTATATCATTGGGTGGCTCCATCCACCCAATGCTCACGTTCTTTCTTGGGTCACATTCCGCACTTCTCACTGGTTCTCAACCAGGCCATCTAAAATCTCTAAGCTCTAACCCATCTTTTCATTCCACCCATAATTTTTTTTATATAAAAATGAAAGCTAATTCAAGTTCTCGACACTGCCTATGACTGTGGGCACGGCTATTTAGATATTTTTCTTACTTTGCAGAGTTCGCACATTTTACCCACAAGAGACAATCGTCTTATACTATCAACAGCAATCGTAGGCGTGAGATTAAGATAATCATCACAAGGTGAAGAATCTAGACCTGTCACTATGCGTTTTGGTGATTAATGACAAATCTAATTGTGAGACTAACACTTCTATTGTAATGTCTATTGTTTAGTCTCAGTTGGATATAAAGGTGAAAAATAAAGATGTATGTATTAATGATAAATCTATTTGTGAGACTAACACATCTATTGTTATACCTTGTTTAGTCTGAGCTTGGATATAAAAGAAAAAATCCAAACAGGTATGCATTCATAATGATAAATCCTTTTGTGAGACTAACTCTTCTATTGCTATATCTCATGTTTAGTTTTAGTTGGATTTAAAGATAAAAAAGGTATGCATTCAACTTCATATTCTTATATATTGTTGCATTCATCGGATCCAAAATATAGGTTGAACTTCTTCAAAAGTCTAACTTGAATATGTACATATGTTCCTATTACACATTTGTCTATGCACACATTTAGGGGGAGTTTATTCTATATTTTGTGGTTTCATTAGTATTGATCCCTATTCCTCTTTCCATATATATTGAGGATATTTACTTTGAAACGATCTTTTGAGTATATATAACTTGTGTAGTTCATATATACTCATATGAGCATATGAGACTTATGTAGTTCATATATGCTCATATATCTTTTGAGTATATACAACTTGTGTAGTTCATATATACTCATACCAATCTTTATTCAATTATTTGCAAATTGAAGTGATTATCATCAATTACTAAAAGGGAAAGATTGTGTATCTTGTCCCACCATTATTAGTTAATCGAATGTTGTGGTAATTCATGATAATTATATTATGAAACTAACATTTTTTATGAGTTGGTGAAATAGGTTATGTTCCAAAGTGATTGGAGACTTTGGATAACATCATGAGTTGATCATCAAGTCAAGATTCAGAAAAAACAAAATCATCTTATGTTGATGATATTGAAGTGAAGAGTTTGAAGTAAAGGATGCATCATGTGTTGATGCACATCAAGTTCAAGATGAGGAGATAATCATGAGTTGATCATTAAGTCAAGAGAAGGTCCATCATGTGATGATGGAGGACAAGCGAAAGATGGCATCATGTGTTGATGCATATCAAGACTCGGGATGGTGGATGCCATCATGTGTTGATGAGCATCAAGTCAAGATCCGAAGCAAAGAAAATCATCATGTGTTGATGATTATCAAAGTTAAGATAATGACCGAACTTGAAGTGAGGATGTGCGTCATCAAGCTTCAAGAAGGTGCATGAGGCAAAGATATGGCTAGCTAGGGCTAAGGATGTGTTTCTAGTCTTACCGGTCTCGGTGTTTGGTTGAAAGACCGGATTGCTAGTATAGGTTGCCGTACTATTAAGAGGGTCTTTTCTAGTAGCTTGAGTTAGTCATATGTTGATAGCTCATTGTGCTTGCTCTAGCTCTCTTTAGCATGTTGCCGATATTTGCGAATGTGTTTTGCAAATGGTCGTGGCTCATACATAATCCTCGTAGTATGTGACTTTAGTTTGCGAATGTGTTTTGCAAACGATTTAAGTCCATGTACCTTACTCCTTGTGGCATTGATTCTAAAAGTCGGTAAATGTGTTTTGCAACTTGTTGAGAATATTGCCTTCACCCCTTGTGTGCATCTTGCGTCAATTGGCAAATATTTTTTGCAAATTGAGTTGAAGCAAAGTGCTTGCTTGCTGACTTTGTGGTGGCGGTTTGACCACCAGAGAAATCGGTCTGATCGGTGGGACTATCGGTCTGACCGCCATATGTTGGCCGGTCAGACCGGAACGTTCGGACTGTCCAAACGTGTTGTCCGATCAGACTTAAGTGCTCGCTTTGAAGTGTCGGTCTGACCACCTTTGGTTGAGCGGTCGGCCGATAAGCGGTAGTACCGCGAGCTTTGGAGCGGTACTCGGTATCTGATAGTACCGATTTTTGTTGCGGTACATTTATTCGAGAGAAGGTGTTTTATCTGGTTTGGCTTGCTTTTAGTTGAGCGGTCTGACCGCCCCTCTACCGGTCTGACCGGTTTGGTCCGGTCTAACCGGCCATTGGTTGGCGGTCTGACCGAAAGTGAGTCCAATGGCTAGTTTTATAGCCGTTGGCACTTAGATGGTCCGATGACCATTAGTTGGCGATCGGCCGGGTTATTCCTATTTCCTAGAATCTTCTCTCCAACGGCTAGTTTTTGTGTGTGCGCTATAAATACCCACCTTGACCGTATGTGAGAGAGTTGCTAGAGTTCTTGAACTTGTTGAGGGTTAGTGCATGTGTTCTTGAGCCCTCATTCCATTCTAGAGCAAAAAGCAAGCCCTCCACACTCATATATGCATGTGTTGCATTTAGTGAGTGTGAGAGGCAAATCCTAAGTGCATGTGTTGTCTTAGGTAGTGGATTGAGAATCCATTTGAACTTAGACACTTGATTGGTTCAAGTGAGGTCTAAGATTTGTTACTCTTGGTGTTTGACACCTAGGCGGCGTGGAGGCATCGTACATCGGTGATCTTCTCAAAGAAGTTTGTGAGAAGACACAGGCGACTTGTGAGTAGTGTGGTGCTCGCCATCTCAGTGGAGGAAAGAGCAATCTTAGTGGATTGAGGTATTGGTTACCTCGGAGGAAGGCTTAATTTGTGGAGCCGATCCAATTGGTTTGGACTTCTCTCAACGTGGATTAGGGAGACTAGCAAGTCTCAGACCACCACAGTAAAACATCGTTGTGTCCGTGTGCTCTTGTGCTTAGCTTTCATATGCTCTACTTTGTGCAATTTACATTCCTTGAAATAAATTGCTTATTCATAATTGTTTGATTGCTTGAATATCTTTGTGCTATTTAGATTGCTAGAATTAAATAGCTTACATGTCTTTGCTTAAATTGCTATCTTTATCATTAGACTTGTATTGTTGGTGCACTTATAAGAGCCTAGTTGATTTAGGTTTTAATTGGACAAAACCATTTTGATATTAGCTTCCGCATAAGAAAAGGTATTAGCCAAAAGATTTTTAAAACCGCTTATTCACCCCCCTCTAGTCGGCCTCATCGATCTTACACAAGACCTTTACAATACCCTACCCAACGCAACCCTATCCGCTAGGTTTCACTACCGAAGGTGGTTTCCTAAATGCAATACAGCTACGCCACCCTTTGGACTCCAATCCTCTGGGTGGTTGTCAACTAAGACCATAGTGCATGCCACCCTCTGTAGCCCCCTTTTGTGCTGTAGTGGTTTTCTAATGCATTATAGCTATGCCACCCTTTGGACTCCAATCCTCTAGGTGGTTGTCAACTAAGACTGTAATACATGCCACATGAGCGGGATGATGAAGCAACATTGGGCAAACAAATTAATCAATCAGGTCGTACCTATTATAGACTTGTGGTTGCACTGTTTTTACATGAGAGGTCATCACAAGAACTTGGTCCATTATTGACTTGAGCGGTACTTCCTCATACCCACTCCGTCGTGCTCTTCCCAGCACCCGCCACGCTTTCCAACCGTCCAAGTCGAAATCTGTTTTTGGCTTTCATTTGATTTGAAATACTTTTCTAGTTAACATATCAGCCAAGCTCTAACCTCAACTGCCCAAATCCAGTTTCCAGTTTTAAATAATACCGGGGAAAATCATTACCCACATGCCAATGTATCTAAGCAAGGCTAAACATGATACTTAGGTATGGACTTAGTAGCTAGTATGTATACCATTAGTCTAGGGTGACAAATGATAGTGTTCAACGAGGGGACCCTAAGGTGCACCAATTGGTGAATATTGTATTGATTCATAAGATGTGTTTTAAATGAACCCTATGGAGGTATGTATAGGATCTCGGCCTTGTACACAAGACTAGAATACCCTTAAGGGGTACATAGCTAAGGTGGGCGTCTTTGATGTGGTTGATGAGCGGGCTTTGCCTTCGTCCTTGCATGAGGTCATCGTTGACTTGGTCCAACGGGCCTTGCTTATGGCGAGGTTCGTATTTGTCATGGTGCGGGCGATTGGGTTTCGATGGACCTGACCATACTAGGGTCATGGTGCTGGCCTCATCGAACCCCGCCTACACTGCGGTCCACTCGTCGTGGTGCGGGTGTGATAGTTGCCTTGGAGTTACCTATCACCTACACCTTGGGGTGTGGAGTGCGGCGATCCACGCTTGAGTCGTTGTCATCCTCAACCCCATCGAGTGGACCCCTCTCTAGGGTTGTAGGACTTCTTCAACATGTATCATATTTCATTTAATGCACTTCTAAATCTTTCAAAATCTTTAGATGTGTTTTGTTGTGTGTTGCCGCACTTTTCCACGACAAAGTAAGGTAAGTTGACCCTTTGTGGCACTAATTTGGTTTGCAGCAATAATGTTGGCGTGCATACACAATATCTTTCCAAGATTTACCAAACTTTTGTTTGCTACACTTTACTAAAACCTAAACCCTAAATCTAAGAAAAAAATTTAATGTCAATGGAGCATACACACCTCTATTAAATAGTATATTGCATGTATTCATCCACTTTTTTCAGCACTAAAGCGAAGATAGAGTGAAAATGTTGTAATAACTACACATATGATTTCCTTAATGGACTTGTGGGGATGATGATTCCAAGGAAATGGACTTATATTGCGGTATGGAGGGAGTAGTTGACAACGAAGATACTCATCTCAACATGTATGATCCTATGTGATGCGGACATCATTTGCTACGATGTTCTATATATTGTTTTCAATTTATCAAGTACCTCAGAACAACATGAGATCACTAAAAGAGCTGAAGAGTAAGAGAACCTCAATGAACAGGTGAATCTGCTCTTTAATGAATTTTCTTTTAATTTTAATGAGAGTTTAATACTACCTAATAGTGGGTCATTGTTTGTTGTTACATTCAAAGGTGAAGGTTCATGGGAAGATGATGCTTCTCAGTGTCTTTTGATGCTCACAAACATAGAATGCGGCCCGTGGGAGGCGTGGGAGGCAGCGATCCATGGGAGGAACCAGAGATGGCGTAGTTCTGTCCATGAAGTTCACGACGATATCTACAGCGACTCAAAATGTTCAAGTGTGCACCATACATATATTTTGAAATATTATCAAGTCTACTTTCAAACGAATCAAACAGTGCTTGATTTGGAGCTTTCTACAAAATGTTATTGCCAATTGAGTGAATGTTGCGCATGCATAAGCCGGTGGCATATGAGAGTTGACAAAGTTGACAAGTTCGTGGCTTGCACGATATCTTTGGGTGATGTCCTGATATTACAATACTCAAAAGCTTAGAATACTTCCTTTTCAAGTTTCCTCTGATTCAAGTTGACCCAAATAAAGAAATTTAAGGTAGGAAGGTTTGAAGCCAATTCGGATTTGACTCTGCACCTTCAGCATGACCAGATTAAAATGTCCATAACTTTCACAAATGAAGTCTATTTTGGATGTTTGAGTACTCCTTGGAAAGCTCATTCCGAGGCCCGTACAATGGATATAGCGCCATCCCCATATTTCACATGTGTGAGCCACATTCTCCGAAACAAAGTCACGACTGTAACTTTAGAGTTTCCTTTTTGCTTGTATTGGAGTCTAAGTCTGTTTTAGATGTCTTAGGAGGGCTATACAAGTCATTGTATCTCGTCCATGTAACAGAGACCATATTTAATTCAGAAAATAGATTGGTTTTGCATCTACACAGCGCCTTGCGTTTGTTCTTCCTATTTGTTTGCACAGCCGCAACATAGAGGGGAATTGGGCGTTCTCTACCCCGTTGCTCTTGTGGTTCCTTGTGTTTTATAGGAACAACAACACGTCTACTTTGCATGGTTGAGTAGATGAGAATGAAATTATGTGGTTGGGTGAATTTGAGTGTCACGGGTTCTTTATGTCGAGGCGATGGTTGGCGTCGTCGTTAAATCGAGTTGAATGGATCCAAGTCATCACAATCCTATGCTGTGAAGATCCGGCATCCCCTGTATCACTTTGTTTTAGTTGTCGGTCATGTCTACTTTGTGACTCAACCATGTTATCAACTGACGCTACAAAAGACAATGTTACTACCCTACTACATACGTGTTACTGCACTTTTACAACATCATCTTGGTACCACTTTGGTTGTCCTAGAGTCGTTCTTTTTGCGTTTTCTTTTGTGCGAGATCATGTGATATATTTTTATTGTCCCTAGTTAAATGTTTATTGAGTCCGTATATTAAAAAAAAATTAAACCCTAATTTCCTTTGTGAACCAATCCTCCCTTTGCGAACACTTTGGTCCTACTGAGACTACCTATTTGATATTACTCTAGGACTGCTCATATATCATCTAAGTGCACGATCTTGTGAGTTGTTCTTGCTGAACCATAGGGGAATTATTGTTGCTCATTGTTTCATCAAGTTGGATGAGGTATAAAAAAAGAGAAAAGATAACAGTACAAAAAAGAGAGGAGAAAATAAGTGCTTTGGCCAACTACTCTTGTGAGCTATACCCAAAATATCATTAAAGTTTAGATTGTGCATTAGTTGTGTTCTGAGCAATCTTGTGCTCTATTTCATCATTTGAGCAAATGACTAGCATCTCTCCATAAATTGTGCAATACAAGGTATTTGTGTGACACTTATATCTTGTTTAGCTCCTTCCATTGATTGCATTAAGTTATATCATCTTTGTATGTGAGTTGCTTTGTTCCTCGCTTATATCAAAAGATCAGCAACTAAGTATTAGAATTCTAGTTTGGATTGTTACCTACCTTTACAATATCTAGATTTTTAGATTGTATAGGATAAACACATTCTCTCCAAGCTTCACATAAAGCCATTGTTTCATGCAGTACTTGGACTTTGAATTCACTCAATCTATCACCTTTGATTGTCTACCGTCACCATCGTGCCTGCAACCCCTCAATTTGATCAAGGAAGCATAAGAACTTCGGCTGGTAAGATAGGGTGAGATAGAGTAATTTCCATAAAAATTCCACATACACATATATGTCGTAGGGGCAGTCCACTAGCCCCAACGATCTGCGAAAGGCTCCAAGAAGGCGCAGAGGCCACCAAGGGCACTAGGCTAGGAGTTCGCCTCGGCCAAAGCAAGGCCACCATTGCCCCTCGCACGGGCGAGGGTGTGGGAAAAAGACTTGGGGCCTGGCGAGAGTGCTGGTGCACCTTGGCCGGGCAAGGGGCACCATTGGTCCCCACACAAGCCGATGGGCGCGCAAAGGAAGCAGGGCCTCGTCCCAAACCACCTTGTAGGGTGGGAAGGGCCCGACGGGTCCCCGCTCGAGTCACCCGCATGGGCGAAGGGTCTGTGGACCCTCATCCCAAACCACCTCGCGGTGGGCAAGGATCCCGCTCTAGGGTCGCTCACTTGCGGAGCGAAGGGCGCCTAAGGCCACTTGTAGACTAAGAGTACATGCGCGATGAACTAGGTCCAGGAAGGTCCACCGTGCAGAAGGCTACACCTAGGGAGACATAAAGACCCTACAACCCCTACGCATAGGAGACTTTTTAGGGTAGAATCGTAATCTTACTGTACCCTCTTTATGACGCTATAAATAGACCCTTGCCCCATGTAATAAAGGAGAACTTTTTTCAAGGCAATAAAGGCATATTAATACACCAAGACCATTTCCCCTCCTTTGAGGATCTCAGGGCTTCCCTTTGCACCTCTGAGGGACCCGAGGCTCCCCTCTCTCTACTGTCTAGTTTCATTGCTACGACAGTTGGTGCCGCCCGTGGGGAACGACAGACAAGTCACGAAGTGTTAACCGTGCCAAGCGTGGCTCTGGTCATGGTACCTCGCAAGAAGAGCGTACCTAAGGTCCACAGCCGAGGCCACAGATGCGACGGCCACCCCAAACACTCCGAGGGCCAAGCGAAGGAGGACCTCCACTGCGGCGACAGCTGCCTCCGGAGCCATGGAGGAGGAAGCCAACAACTCCATGCACAGGGAGATCGTTGGGAGCGACACCCAACTCATCGGGGCATCCTTGATCGAGGACCGCCGAACAAGCCCACCTCTAGCCGCCACCTCTGGCGTGGCCCGGGAGGCGTGCGAGGCACTACAAAAGGAACTAGTGAACCTCTGCCGAAAAATGTTGAGCCTTTGGCAACCAACGATGACAGCACCCATGGCCTCTCCACACCAGGGCAAGCCACAAGAGGGGCTGCCAGCCGTTCTCTGAGGAGACCCAAACTCTCCATTGAGCGCTGGTCTAGAAGGCGCTCGGTGGCCCATGGGCTCAAGATCTTTGGACATTAAGGCCTCGAAGGAAGCACATACTCCACGAGTTCCTTTGGGTCTATGAGACCGCCATCGAGGTGCCGGGAGATGATACCACCAAGGCCAAGAGCGTTACCCTTGCCCCTTGGGGCATGGCACGACATGGTTCTTCACCATCCCCACGATCGATATCTGGCGTGGGAATACTTGTGAGACCTAATGCGCAACAATTTTCAAGGAAACTACGCGAAGTGAAGGATGTGGGCACCTATTCACAATAAGCGGGCCCCAGCGAATCCTTGTGCGGCTTCTTCAAGAAGTTCGCGGAGGTCAAGTGCTAGGTGAAGGGGGTCAATGAGACCACCGTCATCAACACAGTGACATGTGGACTCCAAAAGGCATGACAAGCAGTTGAGATAGCCTCTACCCAATACTTCCTAGGAGTAGCATGTTCATCAAGCATGGTTCTTGCCATCTCAACCAAGGTTCTATTTTTTCTCTCTACAACACCATTCTATTGTGGAACCCGTGGAGAAGAAAATTGATGTTCCAAACCTTTCTCAGAACAAAAAGAAGCAAACAAGGAATTCTTAAATTCAGTACCATTGTCACTTGTTATAACTTTTACAGCACCATTCAACTCATTATTAAGTCTGAGAAATAAATCTTTGAAATGACAAAAAGCCTCATCTTTAGACACCATAAAATACACCCATGAGTATCTAGAGAAATTATCAACAATCACAAGAATATACCATTTACCTCCAGCAGTTGAACTCTTGAGGGACCTATAGTGTCCATATGCAACAATTGTCCAGGCCATCTGTGATGATTACAGAAATAGGGAAATGTGGGGCAGCAACCATCTTATCATGATGACAAGGAGAGCAAACCAAATCTTTTTCACTCTTAAGCTTAGGTAACCCCTTAATGAGATTCATTCCACTGATTCGAACAAGATGATCAAAACCAATATGTCCTAACCTACGATGCCAAAAGAATAGATCCCTGGATTCGGAAGCTACCAAACATCTAACATTAGGTGAAAAGGAATGATCGAAATCAGCTTTAAAAACATTCCCTGACTGAGAGATGTTAAAGACAAGATCTCTAGAAGCATCTAAAACTCTGCAGACATGTTTCTTAAAACTTACCTCAAGATTTTCTTCTATCAATTATGAAACCGAAAGCAAGTTGTATTTCAATTTACTTACCAAAGCAACATCTTTGAGAATAAACTTGTCATTTACACGCACAGTACCTTTTGCCATCCCAATTCCAGTTGAAGCATCCCCAAAAGTAATCAATTCATCACTGGATGCCTTAGTGAGGGAGGAGAACCATTTTGAATCACCTGTCATGTGTCTTGAACATCCTGAATCAACTAGCCAAATGTTCCCCTTCCTTAACTGCTGTACCTACATTAAGCAAGTATCGGTCTAACAGTACTAGGGTTAGTAAGACATGATTTAGGAACCCAATATTGTGATACCACGGCAGTAGGAGCAACAAAAGCAATTCTCTTTTTGGATCTTGTCGGTCAAACCGTAGTTTAGGAGCCGGTCTGACCGATGATTGTACAAAAACTCCTAAATCTGCAGCAGTTTGTTTAGTAGAAACAAAAGGAACTTGAAAAACCTTTCTTAGCCTATCTCTCTTTTCTTTCTTAGCTTTTCGAAAACAAAACTGAACCAAGTGCCCTTCTTTTTCACAATAAGTACATTGATACTTGTCTTGATGAGAAATAACAGTTTTTCCCTTTACAGTACTTATCTTGATAGTTGGATCCTTTGCAAAACCAGCAAATTTAAACAAAACTTGTTTAGGTTCAGATTCAATTTCAAACTTTCCAGGTTCAAGAAGCTTAAGCATCTTGGGAGGATGATTCTTGGCATGTTCAACAGCATTAAATCCTAGACCTTGGCTTTTAGTACTCACTTTTGATATGTCTAGAATCATGTTGATTTTTTTGCCAAAGAGAACATCTCCAAAGTGTCCTTAAGATATTCATTTTCTTTAGTTAGTTTAGGATATGTTGTGCACTTAACAAATCCATTCAAGATTTTCTTAGAAGCACTAGACTAAGCCAATTTTTATTTTTCAGCAAATTCATTTAATTGTCTAGTCAAGGCGTCTATCTCAGTCGTGAGTTTGGGATAATTAGTGAAAGAAAGTGTCTCATGATAAAACATTTGTTTTATAGATTCCTGAGATGACATTAGTCTAGCTTCTAGCAGTTCACAATTAGAGCAAGTTTTAATTTGGCGTTCACGATGCTTGACTCTAAACAAATTGAACTAGACTTCAGTTTTTAAATTTCATCATGTGCAAGTTTTAGCTTATCGTTACAACAGTTATGAGCCAGTTTTAGCTCTTCAAATTCAGCATGTATTGATCTAGCAATTTTCAGTTCAGAATGCAAAACTTGACATGATTCACACAATTCATCATCAGGAATAGCAACCTTAAGCCTATCAATTTCAGAGTTCAAGCTATCAACAACAAGGTCATGTTTCTTTACTTTCTTCTTGTACTTTTTAAGCTCATTTGTCAATTTAAGCACAGCACGAGATAAATCAGCATGAGAGGGTTTTACCTCATCAGGATCACTGTAGAGATCATCATCATCATTACTTTCTTCACTGCTTGCCATAAAGCACATCCCTGTGAAGTCCACCTCTTTTGCCTTCCTTTTATCATCCTCATTGTCATTTTCAGAATCGACATCACTCTGCCCAATCTCCTCAAGTGCTAAGAGCATCTTGTTGACAGCTTTACGATAATTTTGCTTTTTGCTTGAATCAAATTTGAATTTTGAACACTTGGGACAATTCACCTTGAGCACCTTGCTTTTTTGCTTGAATCAAATCTCCTCAAGTGCTTTATCATCTTTAGCTTCCTTACCTCTCAGCTTGGGACAATTCACCTTAATGTGGTTTGACTCACCACATTCAAAGCATCTGATTGGACCTCCTCTTCTCCTTGATCTAATATTGTTGATTGCTTTAGTCACCCTGTTAGAGAAAAGTACAAGCTGTTCTTCTGGAATCTCCTCTAATTGTTCATCTGAAATAGCTCCCAAAGCAGACAAGGAAAAACTAGAAGAACTAGATGAGCTGTCAGTTTGGTCAGTCACTAAACCAAAAGAATTTGACTTATTTTTCCTGGCCAAAATATCAATCTCATGTGTTTTCATCTTAGAATAAAGATCATCCAAGGTGAGTGTTTCCATGTTAACAGACTGATTGATAGTAGTAACTAACACTTCCCAGACATTCATATCCAAAGCATTCAAAATTTGACGTGCATTGTCGAATCGAGTAGATCAAATCAACATTGCAAATCACCAATGATTTTATTGAAGCGATAAAAGAACATCTGATTCTCTGGTTTCATCTCAAATTTAGAATACTCCTTTTTAAATTGATTTTGACGAACACCTTTATGATTTAGACCCTTCATGATAATCGCAAGTGTAGTCCAAATTTTGTTAGCAGATTTAATATTGGCAATTCTAACAAACTCGTTTCTACTCAAGCCTTACAACAAAATATTTCTAGCCTTAGCATTAGCTTCAACATCAACGATGTTGTTGTTGGTAATCACAGCAGCACCTCATAAGGATTTTCAACTTTTGCGGATGACATTACCTTGTGCTTGCGAAAAGACCTCCATGTGTGTCTTCCAATAGATGTAGTCCGATCCATCAAAATATGGTGGCTTACTTGAGAATCGATCTTGATGCGCCATTGCAACCTTGCTCGATACCACTTGTAGGATCGTAATGGTAATCGAAGGGGTTGAATAATTGTAGCTAATTGACCCCCGAATTCCAACTTCTTGTGTGCAAGAACATCAGAACCTCTCTGTTGATTTCTTGAAGAACTTCACAGCGAGAATACCCTCAGGCGCACATCAAAAACACCAAATCAAGAATCAAAGTTGAACGAATCTGAACTTTATATATCAAACTTGATTTGTGTCTACAAAGTGCTCAACAAGCACCCCTCAAAGCCTCCAATTGAAGGACCTCTATACCGCAGCAAAACAGCAAGAAAGCTACGGTAAAAAAAACCCTAAAATCCCCTGCACAAAGCTCACCCTTTGCCTCCTTTTTATAGGCAAAGTTCTATCCGTATCAAAAACGAAAATGCAATCAAACTCTCAGAGAATCAAGGGACTCGAAACCCTTACCAACACAGGTTTTACCAAAATCACTCAAACTTTCCAAAAACCGAACTTCCCACGCCGTAAGCTTCCAGGAAACCGCCTCCGTAGCTCCAACGTAATCCACTTTGATCTCCACGTGCTCGGTGCGATCCAAACCACCTCGTGACATCCACGACCTCCAAGACCTCAGATTCTCCCCATCCCAGTCCGAGTCAACCTCGTCACCGACTGTGATTCGCCCTCACGCTCAACCTGCACATGCAAATACCAAAAAAAAAACAAATCTTGGCACAAGTTCTCCAACTTGACCATCCATTAGCTTTCTCTCTCTCTCACACACACACACGCATAAACACTATCATGCATCATACGACACATTAAAGCTTACGAATTTAACTTAACCTCAGTCAAATCCTCAAAACGACAACTTAACAGAGTACAATCGGAACTACCACCATTGTATGTCCGGTACTACCGCACAACGCGGTACTACCGCTCAAAACACTGCGGTACTACCGCTCCTTAGGAAATCTCAAAATCTTCCAAAAACATGCTCTCTGGAAAATCCATACTGCAACCTTGTGGTCATACCTTTGTGCGGTACTACCGCCGTTCAACCTGTGGTATTACCGTCCTGCGGTCGTACCATTTCACAGCTATAGTATTACCATTTTTCACTTAACAGTGCTTGTCAGAGACAAAAAACCAAGCGCGGTACTACCGCCAGTAAACCAACGGTACTACCGGACAATGTGGTACTTCCGCTTTCACAAGCGTCCGGTAGTTCCGCAGATATAAAGCCGAACTACCGTTCTTAAGAAATTCAAAACTAAAACACAAGAGCCAGTACTACTGCCAACAATTGTGCGGTTGTTCCTCTCAGCGGTAGTTCCGCGGACACAAAGCCGGTACTACCGCAAAACCTGACAAATGCTGATTTTCGACAGAATTTAACAAAATGAAAAGCAGGTCAACAACTAAAAACACAAGCACGTTCCAGAGACAACATAATCAACATTTAAACACGAACTAAGTCTTCCTTATTGTCAATGTGTTCATCATCAAATATCATGAGCAAAAACCTCCTGGTCTTACAGAAACCCATACGTTGCATCGGAGTCATTGTAAAGCCGGGAGTCAATTACCCATATAGGGTAAAGCAACCTGGACAACTATAATACTCTCGGTGTGGAGAACCTAGAAAGGATTCCACTCCCGTGCACCCAACACATAAACACCATCCTCATTTTACCACAACACAACACACACACATCCTCCTATGACTCAGAGCCAACACACGCCAAAGTACTAAGTTAAGAGAGGTCCCATATCCATCTCATGTGGTTAGCACGCAAAAGTGCTTGGATCAATGGCGCAAGTACTTCGGTCCTTGTTGACTCGGACACCAACCATTCACACCCAAAAGCACACCATCGTACCATTGTGCCTAAGTCTAAAATATTTTATTTTAGTTTTAGTTTTCTCAAAGTAACAAAGCACAAGGTGCTGACATAAAGTCATAATAAGTTTTTATGTGATCAAAGTTACCGACTAAGTCGATAATCGCCCAATTCTACAGTTCTAAGCATTTCTAAGCAATAACAACTCGTAGACTACAAGCTAAGTGATAAGGGCTCATCCAACGAACCCTAAATCACAGAGGACATAATGCTAGGCTCAGTAGTAGAGGATGAATATTTGCCTACAGACTATGCATCTAGGGGATCAACTAATCGAATAATAATTTAACAACAAAATAGAGCATGCATACATAGATTTTGCATACAAGATATTAGACTTTGAAAGTAATAGGAGCAACATGATCAAATAAATTGGAACATCTGCTTGCCTTGCTGGAGATCACAATCTTGCTGCAGAGGATCACTCTCGTACTCAACAAATTTGTCGGAACCTATCGCAAGAATAAAAAATTCCAATAAGAACGACGAACATCGAAAAAGACTCAAAATTCAAAGTCAACTAAAATCCATGAAATTTACACAACAGGTAGAGCATGATTTTAAATGAATTTAGCAATAAGAATCATTCAATTTGGACTAAGCATGCAAAAGTTATGACCTAAACAATTTCAATCGGCTGAAAAAATCCAATTAAATAGCTTTCTGTTACTGTTCATTGCACAAATTTCTAGAAGGGTTGTGAACAAGAAAATTTTATGGTAGGAAGAGCATGACATTCTAAGAACATCAAATTTTGGTTTATTTCATTTGGAGTTAAAATAAATTTCTTATGATTTTTCAAATTATGAAACTAGTGCATAACATATTTCAAAGGAAAAGACATATTTAAAACCTATTCTACACTAAAGCATATTATCAGAGGAATCTAACACATTTTAGTTTGCTAAATTTGGAGTTACAGAGAATTACTTATGCATTTTACAAGTTTAAAGGAATTTCTAGAGCAACAATTAATGCTAAACAAGATAATACAACCTACACAATTTTTCTGGTACAGAACAAGGTTCAAACACATTTATAGATTAAAGTTCAGTTAAACAGGAATTTAATAAAATTTGAACCATATAAAAAGGAGTTAAAACGAAATACTTAAGCACTTTTGAAGTTTAACACAATTTACACCTCACAATTAAAGGACAACTGGATATCCTCAAAAACCAATGACGTGGCAAACCCTCGGCCGTTGAGATTGAATCAGACGGCGCAACCAGGTAAACACGTGACCACGCGAAAGGCTCAGAGATCCAGCTGTTAGATCTAAATCGGACGGCTCAAAAGAAAGGGGAAGTTCGGACGGTTCGAACGTTCCTTACGATCTGGATCGCAGATCTGGAAAAAAGGATGGCTGAAAACAAAAGCGCATTCAGAAGGTCCGAACGTCCCACGAGATCAGGAGCGGAGATATAAAGATGAACGGTCCACAGTGAAAGGGGGCTTTCAAGTGGTCGAACGTCCCAAAAGATCGAGACGCAGATCTAAAATGGGCGATCCACGATCACCTAAGTGCTACGCATGCACGCACAAGGGTTTAAGTGCGCCGCCCACATGACTGATGGTCGTAGCCTGGGGTGGTCTTTGCAAAAGGGACCACGGGGTGGTCTTTACAAAAAGGACCACGAGGTGGTCTTTGCAAAAAGGTTAAGGGAGGTCCTAGCTAAAGGCCGACAGGGTGGTCTTTGCAAAAATCCAGGAGGGTGGTCTTTGCAAAAAGACCCCAAAGATGGTCTTTGGGGAGGTTTTTGGGGTGGTCTTTGTAAAAGACCAGGGGGTGGTCATGGCTTACGACAACATGATTTCAAGTACCACACGATTTTGCTCGACGGCTCATGCGGCGACCGATCAAGGCGGCGCAAACCAACGTCAGCAAAGGGTTCGCAATAGCATTGCGCACTCCCTGAGGATACTTTTAACGGCTATGCCGGCCTAAAATGATGGTGAGCTGGAAAGGGGCGGTGGCGCAAACACGACCAACTTGCAAACCATGAAAAAAGCTCCACATTGTCCAAAGAAGCGGGTGCCCAAGCAACTAGGGACTAACAAGGAGCTACCTAAGCACAGAAGAGGTCCAAAGATGGCCGGAGGAGCTCGGCGATGAAAACCCGATATCGACGGCGAGGGCGACAACGCGTGGGCGAAGGTCCGAGCAAAGCGAAGGTGAGCGAAAAGCAAGGATAGCTTCAATAGGTCTCATAGGTGGTCCATGAATAATTAATTAAAGAGAGGAGGTCCTTACCAGAGTTGGGGACGAAGGGGGGGGGGTGAACTTTGGCCGCAACGAAACAAACTCAAAATTAGACGATTCCTGTTAAGGCAATCTAAGATTGAGTTAGGGAAAAAGATCGAGGTGATGAGTGGCGCAAAGCGACATGAAAAGATGGGTGAAAGAACCACTGGAGCGCTGACGATGGAGAAGGTCCTTCACGGCTAAGTGCCAATAATGGCGATTTGGGAATCCTCAGGCTTTGAGCTCAAACAAGTAGAGCAAGAGCTAGAGAACTTGAGGCGGTGTTGGAAAAGAAAGAGAGAGGGAGGTCCAGGGCTATTTATAGCCGAAGAGCAATGGGCAATGCGAACACAAAGCTCAAAGGTGAGCTCGGTTCACACACTTCCCAAGACGAGCTTGAGGCGATGGGAGCAACTGAAGATGACGACCTAGAGGGCGAAAACACGGGTGGTGAAGAAAACCATGGCTAGGAGCCGTTGAAGGTGACGCACGAGGTTGAAAAAGTAGCTCTCCCCCATGCCTTGTTCTGACACACCGACACAGGCATGAGCTCGCGAAGAAGAAGGTGACCAGGACCAAAGAGGCCCACACGTCGTGAAAGAAACAAAGGGCTCGGGTCAAAGGTGAACAAAGGGTTGGGTTCGACCATGAGTCAGAGTCGACTCAAAGCCAAATAGTGGCTTTGACTAGGGTTTGAGATTGAAGTGAAACTTAGAGAAATTTTTAAATGGAGCTACACAACTCCAAAAATTCCAAAATTTTTACAGGAGGTGCTCAACTCAGGATTGACCTTGTATAAGATTTTCAGAGGTTTTTATGCAAAGAATTTTTCTCCAAAAATTTCTTAAGGTACTGATCTAGAGTTTGACCCAGTCAAACCGGTTTGATGACCCCTTAAAATATTCAAGCAATTCCTAAAAATTATGAAATTTTTCAAAGGAGTCACACAGCATCCCTAGAACCAAGGAAAAATATTTTGGAGGATGATCACAAGATTATCGAGAAAAGTTTCAAAGGGTCAAGACTTAGGTTAAAAGAGGCTTGCGATTTTGAATTTCCATAATTCCTTTACAAGAATTTTCAGAACATTCAAACAACAACAAGATGCATGAAAAGTTTTAATTTCTTCACATTTTCATACATTTGAAACACAAGCCAAGATTTGGGATGTTACATGTAGTTTGTAATTGAGTTATTCAGGTTCGTCCAATCTTCTAAAACTTCTAGCTTGTTGTGAAACTTCGAGTTTGAGACTATGCAGTGCAAACAAAGTGACTAAACATCATTATGCAATTTGGTTTGTAACCCCTAAGGCTATCATAAACTGATAATATGGATTTTGATAATGTCGAGATAATTCATGACATGTATTGTGAATAGACTTTTTCTTATTGGAGAGTTATCTTAAGTCTTGATTGTTGCCCAGTCCCGAACTTCCTACTTGTAGTGTGAATGGGTGATGAGTGTCGAGAACTGATTATATGCCATCAAAAATACAGCTCAGTTCATGGGTTTCTATCTATGCATCATGCCGCCCTGCTGGCCTTAGCATTAAAACATAACATAACTTTGCAGTTTTTATCAGAAAGGAATAGCATCCCATACATGTATCCGCATTTAAGTGGTGCTTTTGCAAATTCTAACAGATTTTGTGATCTGATCAATGATTGATCGTTGGTAGATTAGCATGTGAAGCATGTTCTTTAGGTCAAAATGTTTGGAAATTAAAAAAACAAGTGATGTTTTGAGCATATTAGATAATGTTTATGTCAAATGCCTACTTGTTATTTAGGTATATTCGATCATATTTGCTTTAGTACATCTTGTTTCCGTCATTTTTTAGATGCTTAAAAAGTTGTGGAAATCTTGCAAATTTAGGGGGGAGCATGTAGCTGTAAGCCTGTAACTATTGTTGTCGCCTTTTTTTTTTTTTTAACTTTAACCGATTGGGATGTGATGTCTACAATTGAATAGTATGATGTCCCTTTTTCTCAATACAAAATAATCATTTCATGTGATATGATCCTATAGCATATTGTAGCTTATTTATGTATACTCTATTCCCTCTGTCCTTTCCCAAAATGATTCTTTTGTGGCACTACTTGTACGTGTGATTGGAACAATGGCTCTATAGAACAAGCTATGATTTGGAAATTGGTGATTAGGTAGTGTAGTGTGCGGTTGGAGAAAGAAAATTAGGTGAGTTCCTAAGCAAGGTGTAGAGGAAATTGATGAGGGTGACTGTGGATGTGTGGGGTTCGACTATGCCTTTGGTATCGATTCACCGATCCTAGTCATGGTGGCAATCCATCTATTAATCATTGTGTTCAAATTATTTCAAATTTCATCTTCTTGTTTGCAATAGATGAAGTTGTCGTATTGAGTGATTATTTTGTTCTCCTAAGAAAGAACAAATTATGTGATTTTGTACATGCATAATTGCAAATCATTTTACTGTTATTTGCTTGGGTGTTTACCTATCACACGATTGAATTGAATTAAGGTATATAATATATACGTCAATTGATTGAAAAATACATATATAAGATGTTCCGTAGCAATGCATGAACACTTAACTAGTCTTAGAAAAAAAAAGTAGAACACTAGTCCTATCATTTGTCTCTTATTTCATTCTCACAAACTAGCATCCCTACAACACTCGAAAGCAGCGACGAAACCACCATATGGGCAAGCTGGGACAACCGCCCCGGGTCTCCCAGGCCAGACCCCCTGTCTAACGCCAAGCCGCCATGGAAGCTCGCTCGGAGCAGGCACGGCCATGGAGAAGGACTGGAGGAGGATAAGATGCCGCATCTGTGTGGGCCGAGTAGCAGCTGGTAGACCCAACCCAAGTGAATGAAGCGATGACTAACCCTAACTAGGCAATTCCCCATTCGATTTCGACCATTCCCCAACCAGCACTCCATCACAGGCGCCTGTCGCCGCCACATGCCCACACCAAGCTGTGCAGCCGAGGCACTAAGCCAGAGCCACCGACAACGATGGGCAACATGGGGTGGGGGCAGAGGTGAGGCGACCCGATGAGGCGTTGCGTGGGACGGTGGGAGCTCGATGTGGCGCAGCGCGGGCAGGGTTGATGGTTGAGGAGAGGCGAGGCGATGCGTGGGATGTTGGGAGCTCAACGTGGTGCGGGCACACGGTGGCGAGTGAAGCCATGATTGTGGTCCGCGAGGAGTCTGGCGCGACACCTACATCTTGGCGAGTCACGGATCTAGGGGACGACAAGGCGCAGACTGAGCTTCCGCTAGGAGCCATCGAGCCAGCAGCGAGGTTAGCCTAATTGCCTCTCAAATCACAATGTGCCTGGGTATTTTTTTTACACTACAAGTTTGCTCCAGGTCTCCCAAATTCCCGATTCCGCCACTGCCTGGAAGATCAAACAAAAATATATTTTCCACCTTTCAAAGAACAAATCAAAGTGGCACAGTGGGAGCTTGTTGGCCTATAACCCGAAGTTCATTTTGTTTTTCTTTGTTGGTTCCTGCTAGCTTAAGACAATTGAAAGGGCATGCTAGTGTGTGTGTCTAAGCATAAGTGGGCTACTGCAACTTTCAGAATGAAGAGATGGAACCGGCCAACTTTTCAGTTCTCAGTTTGTCGGACAAGTGGTGGAGCTAGGAATTTTTGCAAAAATTTAATGGTAAGATTTACCAATAAAAATTTCAAAGAAATGAAAGTATACGTTGGTAGAAAGGAAACAACTTAAATTATTGAATTAAAAATTATACCATCAAAAAATAGTTTTCAAAAAACCAAGCCACTCAGACTTACTCCCTACTTTGGAAGCAAGTCATCCAATTGTTACTACTAACTTGGAGGAAAAATGTAGCCAAGCAATCATTCAATTTATTTAACGTGCATACTAGATAGCTCACAAAAAAAACCTTCAATTGTCTGAACCTCGCATCTCTCCTCATATGACCAATGAACAAATCAAGTTCAAATTGGCTATAAGCTTGCTGCCTGATAGGGGTGCAAACGGAGCGGATAGTTCCCAACCATCCGAATAAATTCAGATCTTATTCGGATAGCAATTTCGGATATCCAGCTATTCTATTCAAATTCGGATTCGGATCTGGTTAGTTTCCGTCGGATATGGATTCAAATTCAGGCATCGGATATCCAACAATTTTTGAGGTATCCAGTGATATCCGATTAGTATCCGAAAACGCGCGTGCGGTGTACGGACGACACGCCCCACGGCCCCAGCCCTCACCCACCAAGTGCGTGGCCATCGCCATCGAGGACGAGCGCAAGACGCGAGACACTGAGCATCCAGATCCCAGAGCTCGAACCCTAACCCTCACCGGCTCTCCGCCGCCGCCTCATCCCCTCACTCCTCAAC
Source organism: Ampelocalamus luodianensis (assembly GCA_036346255.1). Taxonomy (NCBI): domain Eukaryota; kingdom Viridiplantae; phylum Streptophyta; class Magnoliopsida; order Poales; family Poaceae; genus Ampelocalamus; species Ampelocalamus luodianensis. Next base: position 25,580 of record JAYEVH010000176.1, on the reverse strand, counting down.
AGCCAATGCCGCCTCTCCCCACCCTCGCGTCGTGGCCTCGCCTCCCTCCCCCACCTCCCTCCTCGTCACCACCTCCCCCCACCCATGCCCTCCCCCGTCCTCCTCCCTGGTCGCCGCAGCCACCTCCCTCCTCTTTGTACATGATCTGAACAAGCATGTGGTTGGTTATTCTTTACTACCAGTTAAACGGGTACCTCTCTTGTTGCAATACATAATATTAAGGAGATCAGAAATAGTCATAAAGCAAAAGTTCCTTGCTTCGACTTTGAGAAGTTCAACAGAAATGGATTCAAGGAGATTCACACCTTCAAGTCTCCGAGGAATGTGGAGTGGTAAAATATATACACATCTAGTACTTTCATAGTTTCATTTGAGTACATTTTGTTGCGGTTCAACAGGGTTATATAATTTTGATTTCTGAATAATCATCTCCGTAGTTTGGTATTATCATCTCTGGAGAATCAACTTCTCTTGTGCATTGTAATCTGTGCTTAATATTTGATACCTATCATTCATGTTGGATGGTTGTATGTTAAATCAGTTTTATATGAAACAAATAGAATATAACATCAGTTTTATATGTAACAAATAGAATATCATATTTAAATCAGGTTGGAGTTTCAAAATTAATCTAGTTGAAAGAATATAGTTACATCTATTACTCTTCTAATGTGGATTAGATACACAAATTACGTGTCCAAATATGGAGGCTCATTTAATTTGATGATAATATGAAACTATAAAAATAAACTGTTGAGAGGATGGTATTTATTTCATTAAATCGAGAGACAAGAATCATGCAGCTTTTATATTTCTAGTGAAATTATGACCACCGTGTTTCATTGCTTCAAAGAATACATAGAACCACGCCTTGTCAATGCTCATGTTGGTACAAGAAAAATGAATGTTCACCTTTTTTGTTTTTGCTGTCCAACAACGATCTTTTCACATGACCGGCCGATGTTGTGCCATAGGCAATGTAGAGCACAACAACCGAGGCCAACACCACCATCGCGTCCTTCTCGCCATCGCCACGCTCTAGGCGTAAGGGCGAATCGCTACCCCATATCGGTTGCCCATGCCGCCGACGCATTCCTCAATGCCACAACATGCTAAGGCGTTTTCCTTAGGCGCTATACGTCCGAGTGTCACCGATCCGCTCTCAAGCGAATCGACGCTCGGTCGGATACTCTTGTCAACATGAGGCCACCAAGGACTTCAAACATGGCCACCACTGTAGCTCGAGGACGAGCTGCCTCGTCGCAAGAGGTGTAATATTATGAAGAAAGACGTGAGGTGGCGTAGCGGGCGTGTGAACAATACCACGGAGAAGAGCTCTGCCGACGGTTAGATGAGGGTGAGTGCCCTACCCTCGATCCTCGAATCTATACCCCCAACAACTACCACAACAGAAACCATATGGTTTGTCATACATAACGTTTAACAGCACACGATACGATGATTATACAAAAATATAACTACAATAATTCATTGCACTGATTCACTCGCAACCAACAGAAGAAGGCAAAGCATTTGGGTACTACGACAACCCATCAGAAAAGATCACAGAGAAAGATCTGACATGAAACAGATTTGCACTCCAGATGAAGACAAACAAGAGAAAAAAAATGACCTATAACTATACTATTGGCAGTCTTAACAACAATCATTGTTGTCGCCCCCCTTCTCTTCCTATGTAGAAAGGAGTCAGTGAAGGGATTATCTAGGAGTTGATAATCCCCGACATCATCTTTTTGACCTGGTGAAAATAACAAAGTAATGACAGTGAGTAATACTCTTTTACAACGTATCCGCTACTAACTACGATTCCAAATGTAAGTCATTTTAGAATTTGTGACCGGTCAAATATTTTTAGATTTGACCATCAATATATAAAGAATTAACAAGATCAGACAACATGCTGAAATTGATATTGCTAGATCCATTATGAAATATACTTTCATAGTATATAATTAGTTTTATTTGAAGTAACATATTTTTCATAGAAATTAATGATCAAAGTGTCACATTGGAGACCGTGTTAATGTCCAAAACGACTTATATTTGAAATCAGAGGTAGTAAATACTAGCAGAGCTTATCATAGTGTTTTTCTAAAAACTAGAAGAAAAAAATGTGTACCTGATAGACATATACTCCTATGTGCTATCTTTAATGACATGTAGTGAAATATTTGAGCCGAGAGTACACATTTGTAAAAAGTATAACTAAAACTGGGACGATATAAATCATATACCGATATTGAAAGAATATATATAGGAAACTGGAAAGTGATAAAGGAGTATGATAAATTTTTTAGCTGGTATATCGAGGTGGGAGTAACTACACCTGGGAGTAGAAGGTATTAATCCTATGTGTGTGTATATAGATAGATAGATAGATAGATAGATAGATAGTGAAGTGGGATTCTCCAATACCTCCTTTGAATTCATTCCAATGATGTCTTTGAGATCATCTATCTGCAAAAGCAAAGGAAGCAGCTTAAGTGACATTGTCAGCTAATAATTTCTGATTATTTGGGTCTAACCTTTTTAGAATTAAATCTAGAATGCCTACCTCTTTAAATAGCTCCGGTGACTCCTCGCGAAGCTCAAGTATGTAATTTGCCCTTTTTTCTCCAATGCCCTACACATTCAGCGGTGGGTTAGTAGGAGAGAAGTAATCTAGGGGTTCACGATCTTTAAGATTCAGAGCTAACCTTTAGGCTTTTTAACTGCTCCCTGCAATCATTATAGAAACATGCGTTAGAGAAAAAGAAATAATGTCAAATCAGTGATAAGTTGAGGATCATACTCACTTATTAGCACTGTTGAGAAAAGTCAAGCACTCTTGAACTAGAGATTTCTATGTGGTGAAAAAACAGAAAGTATTCGTCAGGAAAGTTGATGATGCAAAATATCAAGTGTGCGCCAGTGAGTTAAAAACAGTTTACCTTAATTCCTGTGCTGCGGGCCTTAAGTAAATCCTTTGGATCTTCAGCTTGCCCAAATTTCAGGTGCACCGTAGGAGTTTTTGGTTCAGGTGCATCAGTATCGATTTGTCGGACACATTCCATGTCTAATTTTTGTGCCGTTATGCTCACTGGTCGAGTGCTAAGAAGCTTCAACGAGTTTGATATCTCTCTCAGTCGGTCGCTCAGCTTCGGAGAGGGTTGAGTAGTGCTGACCGGAGTATTCTCCGCAAGGTTATCTGCAAGTGATGGTCAATCGAGAATACACTTGTATTTCTATTTCACAATAAACTTGTCAAAAAAAAAAAAGAGTTGTATTATACCAGGTACATTAGAAGAGCAGGTCTCGCTCAAGTCACTATGTGAATGTTTAGCATGCAAATCTGATGAGGAATAGTCCTGAATAAAGGGACAAAGAGGATATATGATTATGATAGAATTACAAACACCAAAAAACCAGCTATTTCTTGCACAGGGCTATGTACCTCTTCCTGCGTACTACTTGATACCAGTTCTTGCATGCTGCAAGGTGCCACTTCTTGTATTTCAGATGATACAGCATCTACAACGTTTCCTGTTTCATCACATCCCTGCATATTGCTCCAATATATGGCAGTCATAAATCATTAATGATAAGACTATCATATACCTTGCGATGCCACTGGAAGGAAACTAAAGTACCTCATCTGCTGATGAAGCTTGAATTTCCATGCCTAGTGATGGCTGTACCTCCTGTGGAATGATGCAGAGAGACCCAATCTAAATAAACCAACTGATAACTGGCCAGAAATGCACAATAGGCTGCTAATTATACTAACCTTAGCTTGTTTTACCGCAGTTGACATAACAACTATTGCATCTTCCTACACAGTTGATAGATTGTACTTGATTAGTTAGTAATATGACAATAGCAACTTCAACACCCGCATATTACTTGTTTATGAAAGTGTAACAAGTAATTAGTTAATATGGTTAGTTATGTACCTTTGATGATTTGGTGCTTGGAGAGAACAATTTCCTGTACAACAAAAATCAATTTAAGTTGCTGTTACAGAAGAAGAGAGTGAGTGACAGATTTCCAGCACTTAATCACTAGTGCAGTACCTTCCACTCATTGTAGGGTTAGCATCCTTTTGCTTCATCTTAATAGAAGTAGAGAGTGAACATCCAGTTTTTTTCGCAGAATGCATTATTGATTGAGACCTGCATGAAATTAAAACCACCATTATTTACACAGTTTTAATAAATTGCCAAGCTCCAAATCTATTATTTGCCAGATTAGAATGTGACCTCTTATTGGCAATTGGAGTTCGACTTGCTTTTGCTGTGCTGCTATTGAATTGGGGTCGATAATGCTTCTCTATTACAGAATTTGGTTGGTGGATAGAAGGAAGGAATGACCTTGACGAGTTTTTGCCATTCATAGACAAGTTCTCATTTGACTTTAAGGAACTTTTAGCACTCATGGATAAGCTGTAGCACTGTTCGTTGACCACTTGGCTTGAGCGAGAGGCCAAGCTAACAGTAGAAACTGCATCTTGGCAGGACACTTCATCCTGCAGGAAGCAGGAAGAAAGAAAACACAGAATTAGATTGGATAGTTACATCTGCTATTTATCAATTCCAACAGGTAAGCTACGGTAACATAGAGGAGTATACAACAAGTAGTCAGAGCTAACTGTAGCTGAACCTATTCTGTCCACTAACAGCAACTGAGAATTGGACACAACCACATGGGCGCCTGTCTCCTAACTAAAAAGTACTAGTATAGATGTGACACTATTTGAGGAAAACTACAACCGAGAAAGAAGGTTCTGTTATAAATTACAGAGCCAACTTCTTTACTTTAGCAACATCAGCACATTGCTAGGCACATGTATTGATCTATGCGAGGATCATACTAGGGAGTAGAAGCGTTGTGGCCAAATGTTTAATTAAAACCTCTCCCTAATTCATGTCAATGAATGCTTACAACCATGGAAGAAAAACCTGGCCGGTAACCGGTTACCGGCTACCGGAGGGCATCCAGGAAACCAAATACCGGAACTACAACGTCCGGTTTAGCCAATTCAAAATTCAAATTTTGATTTTTGGACGAATTTTAAGCGAATTTGATTGAATTTCATCCGAAAAAAACCGGTTTGACCGGTAACCGGACCAGTAACCGGCCGGTTACCGGTACCGCCGCCTGGTCGGGAAAATGCCCGGGAACGGTTTTTGGAACCCTGCTTACAACAGCTAGAACTTGCATTTCACGTCTAAGTAGATCTGTGGAATTTATGCTACTGAGATGCCATTTATTTGATGAATATTTTCTTTGATGCGTCTAGTAAGAAAAGAAAGTCGTATGAAATGGAGGTCTTAATTAGCTTACCAAACAGGCTATAAGCACAGCACCACTTGTCTTGCATAAAGAATCTTGCAAGATACGGGTAACTTTGCTCTGTCTATAGGGTACAAAGCTCTGGTTGCTGTTCAGTGCTTGCACAACATTCATCAAGCCATACATGGACCTGTTACTGTTTGGTAAAGCAAGCCCTCCACCGTTATTCTTCTGCTTGGGATCTACGTAGCCTGATGAAACCACAAGGCAAAAACCAAAGAAAATGTAATGTAACATACTATGTCAACTAGCCAGAGTTTGTGGTGCACGCATGAGAAGAACAAACCTGCCAGGTCGAGAAAGTTCATCTTAGATACAGCACATTCTCGTCCTTGCTGATCGAACCTAGAGACGTAAATAATCAGCCCTTGGTGTCCCCTAGATTGTAACTGGCTGGAAGATTTAGTGGGATGCTTCTGCTGATTGCTAGCGCAACAACACAGCTGTGCAAACTCTTCCATTGACTTGACATCGACCTGTAAAAAACAATTAATAGAATGTAATCATCACCCAGTTAATACCACAAGTGTGCTCTCTGGGATGAAAGATGGTTAAAATTGCTGGGACTGTTTAAGTTTGTTGGGCACCAAAAGGAATTGGGGGCGTTTAGCTGCTGGGGGTCTAAAAGAATTTGGTGATGACGCTAACAAAATGGCAGCCATCCATTAAGCTAGGCTGGTAGAGTAGAGTAGTTTACCCTGGAGAGGCCCTTGAGGTGAGTTGTTCCATCAGCATCCTCTAGCACGAGAACCTCGTGGTCCTTGGGCTCCAAGAGATCGAAGATGTGGTTATCTTGGAGCACCTGATAAGATGAGAGCCTGACAGCCCCGCCGATGGCCTTGGAGAATTCGAGGATTTGCGCCATTGCCATGGTGAGCAAGCCAGGTTGATCCTGAGATCCCTGCATATATGTGTTGAGAGTAGAGTGAGTGTGGCAACGAGGAATCAGCAATATATCCATTCCATGGGATGTATGCATGCATGCGTCTGAAACGAAATAATCTATTCTTGGAACGTAGGGGTCAGGCCAGGTGTACCATGAAGAGGTGAGTGTTGGCGGTGGCGCCGCCGCAGGTGACGACGCAGGCGTTGTTGTTGTTGGTAAGATGACGAATGAGCGGCTCGACCTCGTCGCGGAAGATGTCATGATTGGGCTCGTCTTTGAGGTAGCACCAATCAAGCTTGTACTTGTAGCCGGCTTCCTTATCCTTGCGCGTGGTCGGGGCTCTTCTGCAGTACAAGCATACGATGGGGTGGGGTGCATAGAAGAAACATTAGGGTGAGTGATCAAAACTAGCTAGCATCAGGAACTGAACTGGACTGACGTCGTTGGTTCCTTCCCCCAAATCAATCGATCGATCGATCAAATCCCAACCCAATCAACCCTAAACCATCCGATACTTGTCGAATTAATCGACAATTAAGGTGCAGGAAGCAACAGACAGACCAGAAAGGGAAGCTGGGAGGGAATTGCTGGTGTTGTCCGTAATTTGGAAATGGAATCTAAGAGGGGGGAATTTGCTTTGCTTACCCGGTTGAGGCAAAGGCTGTGGTGGAGCGATGATCCTCGTGGATGACGAAGGAGACGAGGGCGGACGAGGAGGAGGAGTCAGGATCCGGATGATGCCTGTGCACTGCAGCGACCTGGAACAAACTGCTAGTTGTAGCGGCGGCGGCGGGATCTGGGGGGCAGATCCTGGCGACGACTCTGACGCTGGTGCCGGCGCCTCCGACGACGATTGCTGCTGCTTGCTCCTCCATCGGACCGATCTGCTTGTACGCTTCGCTTGGTTGGGGAGGAGAATAGGAGATGGAATCGAGAGCGTTCCCCTAATTCCCTTCTTTTGTGGCCGTTGGAGACGAGGAGCGGAGCGGAATTTGAAATCGCTTCGTATCGAGGAAGGAGGCGGGGCGGCGGCGGTTGGGGGGCCCGGACGAATATTAGGCCCAGGCCCAGGCCCAGGCCCAGGCCCAGTAGGCAATAGCAGGCAGGCTTGGCAGTGTTCCTTCCAGATCCTTCCCGGTGCTCCTCTAGTTACACTACACCACGCATGCCACACAGCGTGCAGCGAGAAGAATTCGATTCACTTGTTGTATACAAATTCAACTTTAAAAGGTAAATTCACTTTACCATTTAGTTGTTGCATCATTGTTATAAAAATATTGTAACAATTTTTTTGGATATTTTTACTGTTATTTTCAAATATTGCAATATTGTAGCATCGAAATTTATTTGTTTGGAATATGAACTAGTTTTTAAAAGCACAGTGATGTTCTATGCTGATGGTTTTATGTATTTTTGGTGAGCATTTGATATTTTTTCAAAAATTTTCTTGGTATTATATTTATCATTTGTATAATTTGTTGCACATATAAATTAATTTTTGTAGCAAATACTATATTTAAATGTTGCGTTAGAGCTTACGATAGAAAGCTACTTATCGTATGTCTATTTAAGTTTCTTTCATTTCCTTCTTGCGAGGAAAGAGAGAGAGAGAGAGAGATCCCCTCCCCATCCACCTCCTCCTCCTCCTCCAGTGGAAGCATTCCATCCCAATTCCCATCCAAGCTAGGTCTCGCTCTCATCTCCATCCATCCTCCGGCGGCGGCTGCCATGTCGTCGTCGACGCCTCCTCCACCTCTGCCGCACCGCCAGCGCTACTACTGCCACCAGTGCGACTGCACCATCTCCATCCCACCTCCCGCCTCTCCCGACGCCGACGTCCTCTGCCCCCTCTGCGCCGGAGGCTTCGTCGAGGAGCTCCTCGACGCCCCCGCGCCCCCGCCGCCTCCCTTCTTTCCTTCCTCCTTCTCCACCTTCCTCCCCTCCTTCGATCTCCGCAACCCCAACGACCTCGCCGTCTTCCTCGGTCCCCCCTCCCCCTCTGCACCCACCCAGTTCAACGCCTCTAACTTCCTCCACGACCACATCAGCGGCCTCCTCTCCGGCGGCGCCACCATCCAGATCGTCGTCGAGGGCTCCGGCCCCGCTGGGTCTGGGGCTGGGCCTGGGGGCGTCAGCCTCGGCGACTACTTCATGGGATCCGGCCTCGAGCAGCTCATCCAGCAGCTCGCCGAGAACGACCCCAACCGCTACGGCACCCCGCCCGCCGCCAAGTCCGCCGTCGCCGCCCTGCCCGACGTCGCCGTCGCCGCCGACATGATGGCCGCCGACGGAGGGGGCCAGTGCGCCGTCTGCATGGACGACTTCCACCTCGGGGCCGCCGCCAAGCAGCTCCCCTGCAACCACGTCTTCCACAAGGACTGCATCCTCCCCTGGCTCGACCTGCACAGCTCCTGCCCCGTCTGCCGCTTCGAGCTGCCCACAGATGACCCTGGCTACGAGCACCGCCGGGGAGTTGGAGGGGACCAGCGCGCTCCTGCCTCTGCCGCACCGGCCGCGGGCGGCACCCCTTCACCTAGGGCGGCGGAGAGAAGGTTCAGGATATCGCTGCCTTGGCCTCTCAGGGCCGCGTTCGGTGGTGCCCAGGCGGAGAGCAGCAATCCAAGCAGTCAGGGTGCTGGTTCTGCTTCTGGTGGTGACAACGATGCGAATGATAGTCATCGTGGCTACGATGATCTGGACTGAACGGCTTCCGAGAAAGAGGGGAGCAGAGGGACGAGGAGGTATAACCTTACAGCCCGATTTTATTTGTAGGGTTGCTTGTAACATGACTGGCTTCACACGAGCCGAGTTAGAGAAGCATTGTTCTGGTGATCTACCTAATTCGTTGATGCATTCTAGGGTCCATTTTTATTTAACTTGTTCAGTTCAATACGCACTAGATTTAGATTTTAGTTGTTACTACTTGCTAGTGTTCTACATTATTCATCGCCGCATTCTATAACTGGCGAGGAGTTCGAATTGGGGCTAGGCATGCCACAGAGTGGAGTCTGTCTTCTGAATAAATGCGGAGGAAAATGCTTTACTAAGCTATCAGCCGCAGGCGGTCTTTCCTTTATTTTTCAGGATTTCCACGCCACTTGCAAGCCTACATACGTGTCGTCGGTGGGTACAGGGTATCCTACAATATCGTTAGCTGCATGTTTAAACCATCTTTCTCCGGTTAGGAGAGATGCTTGTGGACTAAGCTAATGGAGTTATAGGGGCAGGTAAGAGTAAAATCATTGGTGTGGAGAGATGGTCGTGTACCAGTGCATTGGTTGATCAAGAAATTGGATTGTTTTCCTGATCTTGGGTCTATGGACGCCTGTTTTATCTTTCATGGTTTGGTTCAATCTTACATGCTCTGTTCAGGTAGACAGTGCTGTATAGGCTCATGGAAAAGGAATGCATTGTTGAGCAATGCTTCATTTCAAAGGGGTTTCGCTCTGCAGGCCACAGTAGGTGTCGATTGTTATATCGTACATCTATGTTGTAGGTGAGCCATAAGTGCGACGTTGGTCTTTGACTCTTCTTGAGTTTAGATGTTGAAAAACCTTTCTTTTGGTGAAGTGATTTTACATGGTCTGACAATGCAATTAGGCTTTTACATACTCCAAAGTCCGAACAAGAAAAAATTTACAGCTGTAGTCCATCTAAATCAGTTACTGTTACGCTTGCTCCTTGCTTGTATCAAGTTCAGAAACAGAAACTTCCTGCCCCGGGACCGATCAAAGTCTAGTCATGGTTAGGGACCAGTTAGTTTGGAATTTGCGTTCATGTGAAGTTTGGTTAAGGGCTAGCCAACTTAATTTCCAGGGAACATCCTATTCATGTTATGCTTGCTTCCTTGCGAGATGTTGTTTGTCTGGTGCAAATTTGGGATGAGAAGACGTGGAGTATGCAGCTATATTTGTGTTGTTTTTATTTTATGCTTTGCTTCCCGAATGCCTGTTATGGTTGACTGACGAGTGGTTTCTCCAGCAGGGGCGAGGGACTAGAAGTAGGATCAGAGAAGACTTGGTTTCTAGCTGGATGCTTTTGGCATTGTTTGCACTACTGTTGCTGGTTTGGGTCCTCTGCTGTGGAGAGATTTTTTTTGGGAGGGACCTTTTTCTAGATGGATCAAGGAGACGGTACATTCCGTTTAAATTTACAGACTGACTATACTGTACTAGTAAGTATATCCAAGTACTATACCGAAAGCCTAGATTGCCGCTTGTGTTCTTTTGGTGAACTTGTGCATCGGCCGGAGCTGGTGTTGTTGCTCAAGGAAGTGAGTGGCAGTGGCAGTGGCAGTGGCTGCATATCGAAATGCATGGAAATTTAACTTGTTATTTGGGACCAGCAAGCAAGCAGAGAAGAATCTAATCTATCCGAGCTTGGCTAACTTCCATGTATATTGGGCTGGGCAGACATGATGAGCCTTTCTGCTCTATATGTACGATCTGGGACCAAGCGTGCAATAACATCTTTACCACTGACTAAGACGAGCACCAGGATTTCAATCTCGCTATTGGAGCTGTCCACCTGCACGAAAACTATACTTCACTTCCTCCTTTGATTCTGTTCCTGGAAAGATTGAATACATGGGTTCTTGGAAAGACTGGATGTATGGGGTGCATGGAAATCTAAATTACTCGGCTTGAACTTTTTCGGTCAAATAACATCTTTTGCGAGAATGCCTTGTCCTATATAAGGTCGAATCCTAGTCGTTAGGACTATTATAATGACCAGGTGGTTTCCTGACAAACGATGGTAAGTGTGTGTGTGTGTTACCTGGAGCTACCCTGTCGAATACGTTCCGCCGAGGCACATGGTGGTCGCCATGGCGACAGGAAATTGGGATTGTAGACTCTCTCCTGTGAGGGCAAGGTACAATATTTAAATCTCTTACCCATGTTCGCAGGGGGGACTTGAGGTGTGGTTGGCAACCGCTGGTGATCGCCGTTAGTTGGCTGCACACTAGAACGGTACTGTTGGTGGGTCTCCTCCGTTGCCTTCTATTCTATTCGGCGGCGAGTATCTCATTGCTCCACACATGTTGCTTGCTCTTGGGTCTCATGCCGTTCACGTTCTGCCTGCTGTTCCGGGTTCTCGCTTGCACTGATGGTTGCACATTCACGAAGAATTTCCTGTCCTCATCGGAGCAGACGGGTATCACTCAAGATTCCAGAGTAGATGTTCTGCATATGGCTATGCCAAGATCTTATCATACACACAATTAGTAACATCATCAACCTGCCTCTCCAGTTGAGACAGGTTCGGGAACATACTCGTCCTCGGAGTTGCTTGAGGGCGGTGGCAACGTCTCTGTCACCTTGTTCCCAACGGGTTTGGCCGAGGACGACCAAGATTCTTCCTCGGGAACGTACTCAATGGAGAAATCGTACTCGCACGCCCTCTTCAACGGTGTAGTCCTCATCCATGAGGTCGGCATAGTCGGCAAGGTTGAAGGAGTTCTCCTCGTCCATATGAGAGGGTTTGAAAACATCACGGCGAGGATCTCCGGACGACGACAATCCCCACCGTCGGTGCCAACTGTCGATGCACAAGAGTTAGGGCCTTCTATCAAACTTAAGAAAATAATAAAAGGGAAGTAACAAACCCAGAGATTTTATTGCCATGGACAATGAATTTACAAGAGGTGCGGAAAAAAGATTGTTCTAGTGTTGTTGTTCTTGGAGGCACGCACGCCCCCTAATTTATATATATCTAAGGGATAACGGTTGATACTTGAATAGACGCCTTCCTTCTCACGCATGTGTCTTTGTCCTGTCTTGAGTTGTCTTATCCTTCATCAACTGTCCTAAGTTACGAGATGTGTTATTAACTGCTCTCACGTGTTAGACAAGAGGATCACGTGGTAAATCGTCAGGACCCCAACCGGTTATACTCTTTTCTAGAGAACGTATAGCCACTGGTCGGGGCAGTAATTATTGTCCATGGTTGACTGTTAAAGCGTATAACTGCCATGACTCTGACCATTTATACATATAGTTACTGGTCAGATAAGTTTAGTTATTACCCCTGCTGGTCGTCAACAGGGGCGATTGGTCGACGACAAGTTACGTTAAATAAAGCATATATCTCTCTGGTTGAAAGCGTAACGAGATTCTATTTAGAGGAAACCCTGGTAAAGGATCGTCGTCACTGTAGGCCTTATATTATGTCACAAGCAATATATGGCTAGCTGGAATCATTTTTCTGTCCAGTCCATGGGCTATGGCAAATGCTTTGTCAACCAAGAGAGCATTCGTATTCGTATTCGTATTCGTGTTTCTTTCTATTCATTGAACCCCATTAAACAGACTCAACAAACAAAGCATGACTGTCTGCCTATCAACCTACACCAGACACTAGACTAGAGAAAGGCTTACGGCTTTTACTTGGTAAAAGCGACCTCTTGACTGGTCAAAACAAGCCACCAAAGTGGCACTTTGAATTGAAGTCCAAAGTGCAAGGCGGACGGATCGGGATCCTCTCAAGCACCGCCATGCGAACAGTATTCAGCAACAGTTGAAAAAGACACTTGCCGATTTTTCACTGTAGCACAGATGCCGCGGCAATTGCCCTTGACCTTTGATTCTTGATCGGACGGTGGGTATCGCGCTCCTGACAGCCGTATCCTCCTTACAGAGGTTCCCGATCCCAAGGTGGACCGTTACCCACCGAGGTAGCTGTACGTATAGTATACGTACAGACAGTACGTTTGCTTTGTTCACCTGTCTTGTCAGTTTGCCCTGGTCGACTTTCAAAGTCGTCAGTCGGTCGGTCAACCTTATGCTACCCTACCGGACAGGGTAGTTTCCCTTGTTTCTGTTTCCTTAGTTTGTCAACCCTTGCTGCTGCTATCAGGAGGAAATTAAGGGGGAAGGAAGGACGATGCTTGCTATATCGGTGCAATGCGAAGACCATTTCCATACCCGGAGAAAGGTGATAGATAGGTACGCTGATTATAGCAAGTAAAGTACGGCAGCACAGAGAAAGTACTGTGACTGAAACCAAAGAAAGACCTCCTCTCCTGCAGCCTGCAAGACCATTGCAATTGTATACTACTCGGCTCGGCTCGGCTCGGCTCACCTTTCGTTTTACTCCGATCCTCTCTCCACAGTTCGGGAGAGGAATGGGGAACTGCTGTGGTTCATCATCAGGCAAGTCTCAGAACCAAGCCGATGTCAGGCCATCGAGCCCAGGTGCGTGATAATTAAGCTAGCTAGCTGATTCTTGTCTTGCTGAATTAGTTGTGCACCATCACCATGCATGTCTGTGGGGGGAAATCCTGCTTTGCGCTAATACTTCAATCAACTGTAATTGGGCAGCGGGAGGGCCATTGACATCAAAGACAAGCAGCAGCACAGGGACGAATATATCCTCCTCCCTGTCCCTGACTAGTTCCAGCACCACCATCACCGCAAGCAGCAGCAGCGGTAGCTTCATGGGTATTGGTTCCACCTCCGCCTCCACCTCCACGGGAAGCGGTGGGGCATCCAGCGAGGCGGCTGTGTACCCAGACCCAGAGGGCCGCATCCTGGGGGCGCCAAACCTCCGCACCTTCACCTTCACAGAGCTCCGGGCGGCAACCAAGAACTTCAAGGCGGATACTGTCCTCGGGGAGGGCGGTTTTGGCAGGGTGTACAAGGGTTGGGTGGACGAGAAGACGTTGAATCCGGCCAAGCCCGGCTCCGGCATGGTTGTCGCCATCAAGAAGCTCAACCCTGAGAGCCTGCAGGGCTACGAGGAGTGGCAGGTACCTCCTCCTTTACTAGCTGTTCCTTAGATCGGATTGCGATCATGCAAGTATGAAATTCAAGTTTTGTCTGTGTTAACTGGGGCTTTAGCTTATCGTCAATTCGGAGATGACGAAAGTATGATCAAGTTTTGTTACATCTGGACGATACTCTGGCTGGTATGCTCTGAATGTGGTATTATCGATGGTAATGCTAGCTGCTGTTCTACCTGTGGTGCAGTCCGAGATACATTTTCTGGGGAGGCTGTCGCATCCGAACCTGGTGAAGCTCTTGGGGTACTGCTGGGAGGAGAGGGAGCTGTTGCTTGTGTATGAGTTCATGGCCAAGGGGAGCTTGGAAAACCATCTGTTCAGAAGTGAGTAAAGGAAATTAAACTCAATCAAGTAACCAAACCGCTGTCGATGTTTATCAACTTTGCCTGTTGCGTGTACTGCACTGCAGGAGGATCTGCTCCGCTGCCATGGGAGCTGAGGCTGAAGATAGCGATCGGTGCGGCCCGAGGGCTGGCGTTCCTGCACGCTTCAGAGAAGCAAAAAGTCATCTACCGTGACTTCAAGGCTTCCAACATCCTGCTCGATGCGGTACGCAAGAACATATACGACTCATTTGACTGTCTATACATCCATCCCATCCCATCCCTGGCGATTCCCACAGCTAGATCGATCGATCATATGTACCATAGCAACATTCCCTTAATTTTGGTGTGATTAATTTGATGTTTATTTCTCGACTCGACTCGACTCGACGGTGTTCAATTTGGTGTGGCAGAATTACAGCGCGAAGCTGTCGGACTTCGGGCTTGCTAAGCTGGGGCCGACGGATAGCAAGTCACATGTGACGACGAGGGTGATGGGCACATACGGATACGCAGCTCCAGAGTATGTAGCCACCGGTATGTATGTATGATCGAGCCATATATGCATCGATCGATCTTCACTTGTTAGTTTACTGCATATATAGAGAGAGATTTAGGAATTAATCAATCGATAACGGATGGATGGATGCAGGGCACTTGTATGTGAAGAGCGATGTGTACGGATTCGGGGTGCTGCTGCTGGAGATGCTGTCGGGGGAGCGAGCGCTGGACGAGAACCGGCCGAGCTCGCAGGAGAAGCTGGTTGACTGGGCCAAGCCCTACCTCAAACAGCTGCTTGCCAACAATGGCCGCCGGAAGCAGCAGCTGGCCCGCCTCATGGACCCTCGGCTGGAGGGGCAGTACAACTCCAAGCAGGCGCTCCAGGCCGCGCAGCTCACCCTCGGCTGCCTCGCCGCCGAGCCCAAGAGCCGCCCCTCCATGAACCAGGTCCTTGAGACGCTCCAGCAAACCGAGTCCACGCCACCAGGGCGACGGCGACGGCACGACCGCGAGCACCACAATGTGTCCACGCACTCATCAGTGCCAGTGCTCCACCGCCGCCAGAGGCAAGAAAACGGTCATGCCGGCAGCAGGGCGAGGTGATCCATCCGTGCATATACATAGAAAGTTGGATAGATAGAGAGAAAGATAGGTATCGGGAATTGAATTGATACGGTGATCGATGAGTGTGTACTGTATACTTCACTGTTCTTCAACATCTAGCTGGTACTTACATGGAGATTGCCCGGATGAGTCTCCCAAAGTGGAATAATTCTCTGTTTGATTCTGGGGTTTCAATAAGGTACGATTGATTTTGATGATTGTTATACTCTCATGCGCCTTGTTATCCGCAGCCGCCTCCAGATTGGATCAGATATTGTGAGATACGTCGTGAGCATATAAGGTATCGATAACAAAGTAGATGAATCTCATAGAAAGATCCCAAAATAACGATGGCGAAATAATCATGACGAAAGAGAGATTTGGCGAAACGGACCGTAAGTTCTTTAAACACAACCTAAAAAATAGGAATAATTAGAATTCATCTAGAAATCTTATAGTGCACGTCTCTAAATCGTAGTAGACAGAGTATGAATTACTGTAATCAACAATGATGATTGTCGATTAGTCGTTATGATGATGATCGATATCTATACCCCGTATGGAAGAATGTAGTAATGTAATCCGTATTCCAATCCTATTACGAGGAGGAATGTTTACGTGCTACCAACTGGTGGCTATCCAACTCGTATGGTACCTGTTTACGCGTCAAGAAGTCGATGCGAGCACAAAGCAAGCGCTAGTAGAAGAACGGCGAGAAAGATGTCGCTGCTTCTTATAGCACTGAGACTCAATGTGGCCGACCTTATTGCAGTAGGAGCAGTGAGGACAACCACCACCGCCAGGGCGGCCACCACCACCGTGGCACCGCCGGAGGAGGCAGTCCGACGCGTGGAGCCGCTGGTAGCAGTGGCGGGCGGCGAGCACGAGGGGAGTGGTAGCAGCCGCACCACTCAGCGTAGTCTCCTCCGCCGATCTCGCAAGGGCCACCAGAGAGTGACACGAGGTGGCGTAAGGAGCCGGGCACGCCGCTGCTCGAACTCGGGACGGCGAGTGAGGAACTCGTAGATCCGCCAAACCTGTGTCAAGACGCATACCAGGCAAAGATCGACAGGAGCGGCACCAGCAGGCGAGAGAGTCCAATCGACGCCGACATGCAGAGCTCGAGCGTAAAGCGCCAACGAGAGCATCACCGCGCTGCAGAGTGCTCTGGCGGACCACGGACGGTAGAGAGCATCACCGAGGGCTCGTAGCGCCGACGAAGGTGAGTCCACATCCGAAAGCGAGGTAGTCCCACAACCTCGTAAGAGAATCGAGGCCGGATATCGGGCGATGAGGACAAGCAGCAGCCGAGCGCCGCCGCTGCACTCACCGAGTGTAGGCGGTCAAAGCGATCCTTGTAGAAGTCCGAGCCTCCCGTAGGCGAGATAGCCTCATCATCGCAAGGCGAGCGATCTCAAGAAAGAACCTTGTCGATCGTTGGGGCAGCCAACAGCGAGGCTCCGCGGAGGTGTAGGGCAAGGCGACAGTAACATTGCCGAGAGGACGCCCTGAGACGAAGACCACGCATGTGGATGCGCATGTGAGACACGAAGTCGGTGTAATTAACACCATCGAAGATCACCGCAACGAGGAGGGAAACGGTACCCATTGGTAGGCGGCGCCGACGGCGCGCGACCAAGACAACGGTCTAACAGCGGCGCCGACGGCGCGCGGTTAGAACAACGCTTTTTCTAAACCCTAAACTTAACGGCCTTCGCCCGTTAGAACGCACACACGCCAGCACACGCAGAGGCGGCGGTGGCGCCGCGCGCGCGGGAGCGGCGACGGCGCGAGGAGCGCTCGGCGCGAGGGCCGCGCGCGGGTGGAGGCCGGAGTCGGCGACGGCAGCAGAGGCGGCGGCCGGCGGCGGCGGCGCGGAGCGGCGACGGCGCGAAGGAGCGCCGCGCGCGGAGGGCGGCGGCGCGGGTGGACGCCGAGCGCGGCCGATTCGATCCGCGCCGCGTGAGGGTAGCCGAGCCGAGGCCTCCCGCGGCGCGTGGCGGCCCGACAAAGGCGGTGGCGGCCCGAGCGGCGGCTCGACGGCGGTGGAGGCCGAGCGACGGCGACGGTGGAGGCCGGGAGTCGGCGACGGCAGCGGACGGGGGAGTCGACGGCGGCGGCGACGACGACGACGGGGGAGTCGGCGTGTTACGGCGACAAGCGAAGCGACGGGAAACCCTAGGTAGGCTCTGATACCATGTTATGAATAGCGCTTGTATTCATATGAGGCCAATGGACCAGTATATATACACAAAGTACAGGTGGTAAATATACAAAGAAACTGTCGGACCCGGATTTTCTAATCCGAATCCTCTGTGAAAACAATGTGCTATTCCCTGGATCAATAGATAGCACTCACAGGCTTTGCTGAATCATTCATACATGGTGTGAACTAAACTATCATTATTACAATCAACAGAGTGACATAGACCACGTCGGGTCGAGTTTTACAACAAAATGATCAAAGCAAATTGATTACAATACGTAACAATCGAATACGATAGCGGAAGCAAAGGGTAGAGCTCATCTCTTCACAGTAAGCGATGGGCAACTCAGGTAATGATCGATATTACCCAAGGACCCGATAATATCGGTTGTACGCAAGTACCAACGAAGTCAACTTAGATCTGCGCCGAGACCTAGACTACGATCCTAGACTACTCTTCATCGCTTCCTTGCCCATCGACTTCGGATCCTCGTAGTAAGTATAGTCTCCTTCATCGCCATCCATCCAAGGGTTTGGGAGAGCGAGAATGAGCACAACTTCCGTGCTCGCGAGCCAATACACAATGCAATAATATACATGCAAGGCTTACAAGGATGGCTCGGTTCTTTTATTTGCAAAGCAATACTTTTAAATATCATAAGTACACATTCCTAGCACTTAGCATTTTTAACAAATTTCAATTTAGTTAAAGAGAGTAATTGTGCAATATTTGGTATCAAGAGAGAATCCTCCTTCGAAACTCTACTGATGTTTATTTTGATTGAGCTACCTCCAATTATTAACCGCACCAGTCTGAAAACTCAGGAAAATCCAAGCTCGTGGCTAGGAGAGCCCACCACAATTTTCATACCACCCACAAGGTTTTTGAAATAGAACTAACTCAAGTTAAGTTCCTATGTCCGCTTTTAACCAGTAGGCACTACTGTTAAACAGCTTTATAACTCGCAGAGATTGTACACTTTACCCACAAGAGACAATTAACTCGTTGCCCTACACGATTCCGTAGTCGTAGTCGTCAGAGGTTGTCACAATAACTTTTCAACTACCTCGTCCTTTCCATCATCTCACCCATATGGGGTTACGCCCATATATTCGCGAGGATGTTGTACCGCAGTACTGGATGTACCGCACGACGCTGGCAACTTCACCTCGTGATCGGTGTCCCCGCTGTCGGATGTACCGCAAGTTTGCGCGCGCCATTTATCCACCAGTGAGATGACTTTCGTGATTCGATAAATTTACTAAGCCAAGTCGCGGTTTGTCGCAGACTTGTGGTCGCATTTGTTTTACACGGAGGTCGTGACAAGATTAAGTCCTTAGGAGTTATCTCATGGTTCATTCCACATCCCATCCACAAAATGACATTCCGTGGCTACATTAGCACCCATTGTCATACCATCCACCTCTCCATCCACCCAGATATGGTAATAGCAATTTTAGGGTTTTGAGAAGCAAACACAACAATTCAACCATCTCGCCATTTACCCGTAATGACCGCCAAATCATTTTATGTTTGAAAGGATGATGATTGGGACAGCTTTAATGTCCCAGATTTAAGCAAGGCTAGCATGTCGCTTAAGTACAACCTATAGCTAGTATTACCATATAGTTACTAGGGTGACAATGATTAAGGGATTCAAGTTGTCAAGGATGGCATAATAATTAATTATTCAACAAATGGGTAATTAACTACCTTAAGCTTTAACATACATTTGTTTAAAGAATTAAAGCATGCAATTTGCTATTTTAAAAGAATATAATTTGCATAAAATGTAGGCTCAATATGATCAAAGTATTGACTCGCCTTGGTTGTAGGGGAGGGAGTCTAGGTAGTCTTGTCCTTGATCCACGTGGAGGTCTCCGGCGTCTCCGAAATCTACGTGGGCGAAGTATTGGCAAAATAAACGACAAGCAACGAGAGCAATTAAATACACAAGAATACACAAATGAACTCCAAATTGAACAAGACCTATGCCATTAGCAAGATCTTGATTTTAGAAATTTTTAGAAATTTATTTTACAATTTTTGGAGTTGAAATGGGGAAGTTATTTATATTTAAAGTCTCACTTTTAAATTAAAAATAGAAAAGGAAATCGAAAATCAAATAAAAGAAAACGGAAACGTCCAGAATCGAAAATCGCCCGGACACGCAGACGGGCCGATCGCGAACGCACATGGCGCGCGCCCACGCGGGGCGCGGAGCGCGCGCCAAGCGAGGTGCGAGGCGCGCGCCCATTAGGGGCTCTCGCCCGCCTAAACCGCACGGGGAGGCGGCGGGGGAGGCGGCGGCTCGGGCGACGGGGAGCGGAAAAGCGGCGCGCACGGAAGGGAAGGATAGGCTCGCATGGCGGCGCGGCTCGGCCGACGGCGACAAAGACGGGAGGAGAGTGGGGTGGCGCCGCGCGGGAGCTCACCAACGGCGACGGCAACCGGAGACGACGACGACGACGGCGGCAACGAGGAGGTAAGGCTTCGGCTCTTATTCTTCTTCTTGCTCTCTTCTTTGCTGTGGGGTGAAAGGGGGAGGAGGAGAAGAAGGGGAGGGCGCCGGGTTTTAAAGCCGACGCGAGGAGCTCGGGGGAGGGGGGGTCCGGGCGAGGAGAAGGACGGGCGTGCGGCCGGCTTCGGGGTGCGCGTGCGCACGGAGGGGATGATGGCGGCGGGGCGCGGCGGAGAGCACCGGTCGGCGAGGACGGCGAGGACGGCCGCGACGGGACGACGCGAAGGGGGCCCGCAGGGGTTGACGGAGGAAGGGGGGGGTCCGCGGGGTTGACCTCGGGGAGAAACGGGTATTACAAATCCTACCCACCTTAAACGGAATCTCGACCCGAGATTCGAGTCGCCCGAGAACGTGGACGGAAATCCACTTGTTGATCTTCTCGCCCCGGTGGCTTCTTTGGTGAATGATGGCTCCACCGACCTTGCAAAGGCGGATGACTTGACGCCTTGTACGCTTCGATGACGCCGAGGATCTTGATCGGTGCTTTGATAAGTCAAATCCTCATCAAGCGCGATGGCTTCGACGGAGTCCGCTCTTCGTACTCGAGACATTTCTTTAGTTGAGAGACGGAACACGCTGTGACGTCGACAAACTTTCGTAGCTCTAGCCGATAGGCGACTTCTCCACGCTTAGCGGTGATCGAACGCCTATGTATCTTGGTGCGAGCTTGCCTTTAACTTTGAATCTTCGGTTCCACGGCGGCGATACCTTGAGATACACGATCTCCAACTTCAAGGTTAAGTCTCTTCGACGGTTGTCGCGATAACTCTTCTGTCTAGACCGAAATGCTTGAAGGCGATCTCGATTAGTCGAACTTTCTCTTCTTTGCTTGAGAGTATCCGGTCCAAAGATATATCCTTCACTGATTTCACCAATGCAGAGGAGTTCGCATTTTCTTCCATAGAGTGCTTCAAATGGGGACATTTTCAAACTTGATGATAACTATTATTGTATGCAAACTCGGCATACGGTAGACATTTTTCCAGCCTACGGAAACTCCAAAGCACAAGCTCTGAGCATGTCTTCTAGGATTTGATTTGTTCGTCTCGTCGACCATCGGTCACGGATGATAGGTCGTGGCCAAGGTAAGGTGTGTTCCAAGGGCATCATGTAAACTAGCCCAGAAATGCGAGGTAAATTGAGAACCTCGATCGGAGACTATTCTCTTGGGTACTCCATGTAAACACACGATACGAGCCATGTATAACTCGGCTAACTTGTCTCCCTTGTAAGTTGTCTTCACAGGGATGAAGTGGGCGACTTTAGTCAATCTATCAACTATAACCCATACTGAGTCACATCCTGACTTGGTTCGAGGTAGACCAGTAATGAAATCCATTCCGATTTCTTCCCATTTCCACTGAGGGATCTGTAAGGGTTGTAGCAATCCGGCTGGTCTTTGATGTTCAGCCTTGATTCGCTGACATACATCACAACAAGCTACATACTCGGCGATATCTCTTTTCATTCGTGGCCACCAATACAAAATCTTCATGTCTTGGTACATCTTGGTGCTGCTCGGGTGGTGTAAGCGAATCGTGAGCTTCCTTTAGAATCGATCTTTGAGTTCCTTCGGTGGGGAACAAAGAGACGTTTCCCATACCATAGGACTCCTTGCGATCTTCGATCATTTTGGGGGCTTTTCCTTTTGTCATGAGGTGCTTGAATCTCTGGACTCCAGGATGTCCCTCTTGAGCGGCCTTGATCTGCTCTTCTAGAGTTGGATGGGCCTCTACAGTGGCTAGGGTGCCTTGCTTTATTAGACAAAGGTTGAGTGCCTCAATTTCCTTGTAGAGTTCAGGTTGATGCTCTTGCATCATGATATTACTGCAGTAGGATTTACGACTTAATGCATCAGCAACTACATTAGCCTTTCCAGGATGATAATGGACATCCAAGTTGTAATCCTTTATTAATTCTAACCATCTTCTTTGTCGAAGGTTGAGGTCTGATTGGGTGAAAATGTACTTGAGACTCTTGTGGTCTGTGTAGATATTACAATGATTTCCAATCAAATAATGTCGCCAAATTTTTAAGGCATGCACTGTTGGAGATATGCCCTAGAGGCAATCATATTGATGATGATATTTCATTGCATCCATGATTTAATAAATGTTCCTTGAATATTGCCTTTGTGTTGATTAACAAGTATGTGACTTGTTTGTGAAACTCTTTACTTGTATGGTTATTCTAAAGTTGTCCCTAGTCGGAGTTCATGTGAGGACACACGTGAATGATGGATTAGCACATGTATCGGTTGATGACCATGTTTCACAGGTCATAGACATGGAGATGTCAAACCAATAATGTGGACACATGTTTAGAACATGGGGTTGGACCGACCCAACATGAGACATAGCTTTTATACTTGGTTCTCTCTACACAATGTGTACGCCTTGTCCTTAGACCTGAGATTGTCGCATGTACTTGAGATGTGAATAGACCTACTTAGGGGCTATCAAACGCTACTCGTGAATCGGGTAGTTATAAAGGTAGCTGGTTTGTCATGAAGCATGCCGCGAGGCATGGTCGGTCGAGATGGGATTTGCCCTCTCTACCGAGAGAGATATCTGGCCCTCGAGTGATCGGATCCGTAAATGCATGGCCATGCTACTTAAGGTTAAGAGTTAAACTAGTAAGGGATTCCTGATCACGGATCGAGAAAGAGTGGTCACTTGGAGCTCGATCAATATCGTGAGGCAAAGGGATTGGCATGTACATAACGTTGTGATGGTTCGCTCGATATGATCTTTACGTATGTTTAGGAGTTGGCACGCCTTGCTAGAGGTCGCTACCAACTATTGACCAAGTATGTGTACTCGCCATGTCTAAACATATGTGAACCATAGGGTCACACACTTATGGGTCAAGCCTAATTCGGATTGGATCTAAATTAGATCGGGCATTGAGTCCTAATGGGCCTCTATTCGTAGAAGCCCATTATAAGGACGTCTATAAAAGGAGGGCAGGGGCGCACGGTTGAGGGTTGAGTTTTTCGTGACATCCTCAAACCCCGGCGCCACCCTCCCACGCCCTAGTCGCCGCGCGATCTAGTAGTCCGCGCGCGCCGCTTCTCCCGCACGTGTGGATACCTTTGAGGCGCCGTGATCCGTGGCGTTGGGACGAACCGCAAGAAAGGAGTCGACGTGGGGGACGCCGCGACGAGGACGAGGAAGTAGTACGACTATCGCCTCGACGCATCGCATCAATCGAGTACGACTACACCGCCCGACGCGTCGCATCAACTTCCGCACTGCGCGTCTAGTGGTAAGACCGTGATCTATAATCGCAGCGATCTTGGTTTACGGGTAGAATTTTTAATTTGTGCTAGTGTAGCCTACCGTTTCCTACAATGGTATCGTGAGCGCTGCCGCCATATTATAGGTTCGTGATTTGCATATGGCGATATGTAATCGGTATGATCGATGTGATCGATTGTATAGTTCGTAATGGATTGATCCGCTTCGTGATCATGCCGCTAAGGTCGTGATACAACATACCTCACCGCCGGATTCGCCATCGGGTAGACAAGTGACACGAAACCAGCTATGGAATGCGAAGATCAATATGATTGATCGAATCGGAACCTAGATTAATAATCGATGTACCGTGATCATGCCGCTAAGGTCGTGAAACAACATACCCCTACCGGCCGGATTCTCCATCGGTAGACAAAGTGACACGTAAAACCGGTTGCGCATGCGAAGATCGCACAAATTGGTCGAATCGAACAAGAGTCGATTTGTGGTAAATATGATTTGCCGATCAAAATCCTATGTAAAATTGCATATATTGATCTGCTTTTTTACGAACCTGATGGGGAAACCCCTCGACCCCTTATCCGTAGATTGCGATTCTATGCATAACTTGTTTTTGCAGGATGTATGTGACCAGATGGCCTAATGTGTATGTGATGCATGTTTGTAATATTTTCATGACTCATGAGTCATGGGTTCGCAACACTACTGGAGCCATTGTGTTGTCAAAGTATTGTATTAACTACTCACATGTGCCGACTTGTGATGATTCCTAGTATCCATGTATTTTATTACTCTGAGGACACATCACTTGGAGGATGACACACATGAACCATGGAGATGGAGATCATCATGGTGGACAGATTCTATGGCGATGGAGATCACCATGAGAAAATGGGCCATACTGAGTCACAATTGTGTGAATGCTATTCCTGTTGTTTTACTCCTATGCATGTTTGAATGGTAGAAGTATAGCGATCCCTCACAAAATGTTAAGTTAAACATATGCCCTCCCAATTAAACTTTGCACCATCCCATGTCTTGTAAATTGATGGTGGGTCTATAAAATTAGGGCACCATCAACTTTCCTTGACTAGATGGGTTTTGTATCAGATACTTACATGCATAAGGATTGGTGAACTTAACAAGGTTATCATAAAGGTTATGGGCCTTGGGGCATAAAGGTTGGGCGCCGGGCATAGAGATGTCACCCAACAACAAGAGTCATATAGAGATATGATTAGCAAGGTGTTGCTTATCGAATTATCTTGTCTCCTAGCGGTGATGCAAAAGCTCACTAGTAGACTCGTTAATTGCGGATCTTGAATCGCTAAGAATCAACAGAGGATGTTGATTTTAGTGGAGTACATTCTATTAAATTTGTTTAATACAATTTACTCTATCATGGTTTTATTTGTCTTAGTATTTTGCATTTCCTATTGTAGATCAATGGCATCTAGCAACCACGCACAACCTTTTGCTTTGCGATCGATTCTGAGAAAGAGAAATTAAATGGAACAAACTATTCGGATCGGTCCGTAACTCGAGAATTGTTCTCGTGGCGTATAAAAGGAAAACGCTCGACACCCCAATCCCGTAAGAACTCGCTAACAATGCGCTCACACAGAAAAATGCCTACAAGAAAGCATGTGATGACTCTCTTGAGATTAGTCGTCTTATGCTTGCATGCATGAAACCCGACCTTCAAAAGCAGTTTGAGGATCGTGAAGCGTATGATATGATCATAGCGCTTAAGGACATGTTCCGCATACGTGCCAGACCGAACGGTTCAATGTCTCTAAGGCTTTTCCGAATGCAAGTTAATGTAAGGTGCACCCGAGGCCCACATGTGATCAAAATGGTTGGTTACAATGACTTTGATAAACTTGGTTTTCCAATTGGCCAAGAGTTGGCAATCGATTTCATTTTAGCGTCTCTTCCACCTAGCTATGGGCATTTCATTTCAACTACCATATGCATGGGCGGATAAGGGCCTTAATGAGCTTTGTGGGATGCTCAAAACAAACAGAGAGTGACATTAATAAGTGTGCAGGGCCTAGCCATGTGATGGTCAGGCGAACAAGTCTAGCTTCAAGAAAAGGGTAAGAAGCCATGGCCAAAGAATAAGGGCAAGGTTAAGGATATGATCT